>QCXZ01000138.1:13276952-13839236 GCA_025024175.1 Rhyzopertha dominica
CAAATGAAATAAAAAAGAATACGAAAACGGGCAATTTACTAGAGAGGGAGAAAGCAATGCGTCATGATTGGAGTCAAAGAGCAAGTTGTTCTTGAGCTACATAAACCAGCTCGTCGCAATTTCAAGCGGCGACATACCCTGATTAAAGGCTTTGATGACCTTTGGCAAGCTGATTTAATGGAACTACTACCTTATGCTAAAATAAATAAAGGATATAAATATGTTTTGGTAGTTATTGACTGTTATTCAAAATTTGTGTGGACCCGTCCTCTAAAAACCAAAACTGGAATCGAAACATCTAAAGCAGTTGAGGATATATTCAAACAGGGTCGCGTTCCAAAAAACTTGCAGACAGATAGAGGCAAAGAATTCTATAACGTACACTGGAGCAAAATCATGAACGCTTACAGAGTTAATCACTACTCAACATATAGTGTAAAAAAGGCAGCAATAGCTGAACGCGTAATACGAACCCTGAAAACATTACTGTACCGCGCATTTAGTCTGCGAGGTAAGCATTTGTGGATGGATATTCTCAATGAAGTAACGAATACTTACAATAACCGCATTCACTCCACTACTAAAATGAAACCGTCAGATGTGAGACCTGAAACCAACTTAGGGTGTTTTAGTCACCACAAGATCATGGATAAGCAAAAATATAAAGAAGGAGATGTAGTCCGTATCTCTAAATATAAATCACAATTTGCTAAAGGCTATACACCTAATTGGAGTAGCGAATTGTTTAAGATTTATAAAGTGCAGCTAACCAACCCAACTACTTACCTTTTAAAAGACATGAGCGGACAACCAATCCTTGGAGCATTTTACACACAGGAACTACAAAATGCTAAGTATTCGGACGTCTATTTAGTGGAAAAAGTTTTGAAAAGAAACAAGCGCAATTTGTATGTGAAGTGGTTAGGTTTAGACAATTCGCACAACAGCTGGATAAACAAACACAATGTTTTTAGTTAGTTAGTATATATTGTAGATAAATAAATACATGATAAAATACAATAAAATTGATACATTACAGCTACTGTATTAACTATATTATATAAATAAATAACAAGTAATTATTTACACAGGGCCATTTTTTTAACATTCCCTATTACGTTCACGTTCCAAAAAATCTAATAATCGATGTAGTTCAATGTCATTTTGAATATGTAAATTTATGTCTTTATGACCCCAAGCTAAAGTTTCAATACTGCCAGGAAGTATATACCTCTTATCGTCATCTGGTGAAAGGGCCACTTTATACTTTATTTCTGTGTACACATCATGTAGGTACGACCGAAATACATGCATACTTCGCAGTACTCGCGTACTATTTTCAATGCAACATTTGTAGTGCTCTGGTTGGATTTTTTCTCGTATTACATTATGTTTACTCCCTTTGGCCTTTTTAGTTACGTCTTTCTCTGTTATAACACAATAGCATTTAGCTCCTGTACCGTAAAACTCATAAATTATTTGACCAGCATACTCATCCTTCATTTTTCCAAGTACCGAGGGGGTTTTGGGAATGTTAAATTTATTATCTATTGCATAATTGGATGTATCAATTTGGTTATATTATTTTTTATGTCTTTGTAGAAGTCGTTCCCGTATAAAGCTCTAAAATGAACGAATCTGTATCAGTATATAGCAATTCAACATTATCACCATACTGTTTTTTAAGAAAACCGTAGTAGAAATCGTACATTATAGTTTTGGATATATCCAAAACGCAGAAGCCCACGTAAATAGGTTTATCGTAAACAATTTCTGTACGATTCATTAAAAACGGCCAACAAAATTTTCAGTGAACACAGTGCATGCTTTAAAATTTGGTCTCGCAATCAACGCTTCGGCACCGAGAGCTCCTCCCTATATTTCGGCCAGTGGGTAAACAGCTTAAAAATCTATTCTCTTTTCTACGTTTTCCATTGTTTTACCAAATACTAGCATTATTCAATTAATTTGTAAAAGCTTTTTTCGAACTCATTTTTAAGCCCTATTTCGCAGCTGGGTGTTAAGATCAATGTAATTTTTCATGTATTGAGATTGTTTAAATGTTAATACTCGATGAACTTTAGTTATTTTTCAAACCTTCTCGTAAACATTGCTTTAAATTTCTATAATGTATAACATATCTTTCCTTGTTATATAAACTTAATATTAGTTTACGTACTTTACTCCCGGGTGGAATTATTTGTTCTGGACAGAAAGGATATGAATTGTGCTTGTCATGTAATTCTTCCGGATACTTGTGTCTACTTCTAGGATATAGCCATAAGGTGATCATCTGCTATAGAATGATATCTAAATCTCTAATCTCATTTTTCATCCAACCATCGAAACCCGCATATGGCAAATATTGGGAGAGAGCGGCTCCGTACAAATTTGTGGCATCCAAGTATGCAATGTATGATGAGGGTAACTTTGGATCATAATCCGACATATATTTATTGTTGCAATAGCTTTACGTTTACTACACTGACTGATACCCCCTCTGATTCCTTTCTTAATAAAATGAACCATGTCTATGTCTGTCAACAATTCTAGATGAATCCCTGTATATTTAAGCATAGCCGACCAGGATAAAGCAGGTGCTGTCAAAAACATGCAGGATCCAACTGGTACACTTCATGACAGATCTTTCTAAAATTTTCAAATACGTCGGTTAGGAGTAGAACATCGGACTTTTAAGTAAACATCAGAATATTCTCCTAACGTTTTACAACTGAATTCCTTCCAAACTTTCTGCGCCCTATCATATTCATCGGAAGTAATAGACGATTTATTAAAATTATCTTCGAAGGCATTCAAAGGAGGCAAACAGATTGTTCCAGTTTTTCTACGCAGTCGACGTAACCATACGGAAACACTCCTTTCTGTCTAACGAGTTTAAATTTTGAGCTGTCTGGAAAATGTCTTGATATTTCATTGCATTGGTTATCGCTCAAAAAAGATCCCAATTTCTCCAAACTCATTGGCATAAACCTAAAGCTATCAACGAACCTTATTGTTATGTAAACGTGCTCAGTACGGTTTTCTGAAGTTTGACGAGCATCCACTAAAAGTCGCTTGCTAAAGGAAACGTATTTTTCTTTATTTTGTGCAATAACACCAAGGCTACAACCTTCATTTGCCAACTGTTTAATGAAGAGATGCGAATCATAACCAGAAAGATTATGAAAGAATACCGGGAATAAATTTTGGTAACTTGTAATTTAAATTGCAAATAGAATGAGCAGCTCCATTGAAGTCTCCTGTGCAATGATTGTGGTCCTTCACCTTGAGTTCGTTGTCTTTAAACTGTCTTTCACAAATGTAACAATGAGTTGCATTTGAAAAAAGCAGTTCTTGTTCTTTCGTTAGAGGTTTCATTGGTACCCACATGTTTTAAATGATTTTGATATATATTTCTAACATCATCTTCTAAACGCTTAACAAAAATTTCAGCGCAATTAGGACCCCTATAAGTGACATACTTCGATAGTGACTCATCATAAGAGCATTTTATGTAATAGCCAAAGCTGTAAGGTTCATGCCGATGAGTTCGTACACTAAAAGATTTTTCAACCGTTGTTTGTTCAGAATCATTTCTTGAGTAATCATTAGTGTAAGGAAGACATGTGTCGTATGTTTTCAACAAGCATTCGAAGTCAGCATAGACCACAAAAGGATGAATCATTTTTTTCTCTGTTTCTTCAAATTTCAATACATTTTCCGGACAGTTATCCCCAAACTTATCTACTCTGATAGCAGTAGTTGGCAGCTTAGTACGTACGTGGGTACAATCAAACTGCATATGCATATGTAATTTTTCTATTTTTGAGAAGTACAGTAAACAACCGTCACATAAAAATTTAGAATGTTGATTGTTATTAATCTGTTGACTGACCAACCGCGATAAGTTTTTAATCCATAAGTAATGACTCACACGCCGGGTGTCATCATTAATCAATAACAAATTTACATGTACCTGCAATTTGCATGATGTGTAATATAGTGGTCCAATAACCTGATAAGTGGTAATACCATTATGAAATTTTTTATCTAAACCATATACATTAACTGAAATATTATTTAACTGTTCAAATTTGGGAATAGCATCCAATGTAATAGGGAATGACATACCTGTGAAATCCAATTCGTCCTGATATTTTATGTAATGTGCTGGACGTTCTGGATGGGATTCCACAGGATGCAAGGCTGACAGGATGGCCCATTTAAAACACTGGTCGTCTTCATTTTTAACATTAATCACGGCTTTCCTTGCGTAGATTGATTTTGGTAGTTCAACATATGTAGAAGCTCTAAGCGGATTATATTTGTTGACACTGACCTCTAAATACAGCAAGGTCACCAGCAACCAACCTGTTAAATAGGGGGCTAAGTATATCGTTTTTTTCAAATAAAATTGTTTTTCGAACTTACCTGAGTCCCTTTCTTCAAAATCTTTAGCCTTTGCCTCCACTTCAGAAACGAAGTTTGCATACAGTTCATTAATATTTGTACTGCTCACCACGATAACATTCTTAGTATTAAAGGACTTAATATCGAACTCATCCTTTACTGGATGGTAGTACAACCCGAACAATTCAACATTTACTTTAAGATTATCATGATTATTGACGTGGTGAAGGATTAAATGACTAAATTTGCTATCCAGTTTCCGAAAGAATGCATTTATGTCAGTACCTCTGCCATCTAGCTGATATGTCGCAATGTTATTCTTGAATGCTCCTGCAATTTTTCGAACTCCTTCCTGCACCACCTCCGTAGAAGCTCTGCTTTTATGAAGAATGCTACGAAGGTGGCCTTGGAACTTCTCATTCGGAACATTCTCGTGACATACGCAGCAGTAAATGGAAGGTCTTGACGTCGATGCTTGTTCTACAGGTGCTGGATAGTTTTCTGCAGACTTCGTTTCGAAGTCACCTTTAATTCTATTAGGATTTTTAGTTGAGGAAGAACGGATATTGTCCAATACAGTTTGCTCTGGAACAAGATACAACCGTTAATTTGAGAAAAAAGCCGAATATACTTGACACTTACTATTACTTGTTTCCTGGGAAGGCGCATCTGGACAACAGCGTCTGGATCCACCTAATATTAATTGGATTAGTCAAAATCGGCTAGATTACCGCTTAAAAAAACTTACTCTGAACCTCCATATCATCCTCTTGCACGGCAAATATTTTACGCTTCTTTAGAGGTAGGTTGCTGACATTTATCGGTTCGAAGTCTAAAAAAGTAATAAATTTTAGATAACAAAACTTATTGAATTAGTATGTTAAACTTACTTTCACTTATTTGAAGCTTCGCAAAGACACTGTTAGGCGCCGTGCAGCCTTGGACTTTAGCTTGCACAGGATTCTGTAACAGAACAGCAGGATCTTCATCCGTTGCTGGTCCTAAAACAGGCAAAGAAGTTAGTGGTGTAAATTAAACAGTTATTTCGATTAACTTACTTTTACGCATCGCCGACTCCACCTTCGGAACTTTATAACTGGCATTTCCACAACTACACTTCCTATGCCTTTCCAAAGCATCTCTCCTGGAGTAAACTTTACCACACTCTCCACAGGCGAATCCTTTAACAATAAGTTTGTAATTAGGTATCTAGGTATGCAGGAAAGCTGTTTGAGTGACTTACCCTGTACCCGCTGTTGCGTGCTGGCTTGGTTTGGATTCGCAGAATGAACGTCTAAAATAGGCAATGCATATTGGTACGTCTACATCGCTTTCAAATAAAAATAAACTTACCAGCATTGCTGCAACTGTGGTCCATATGACGCTTAAGGGCATCCATTCTAGTAAATAGTCTACCACAGTATTCACAAATCATGGTTATATACACGCGCTAAGCAGACCTGCACTAACGTAAAATCACCCTTGCTCGGCTACTAATAAAATAAAGCCCACCACTTTTATCACTCATATATATATTTCAAAACTACTTAGTATAGCAATTTTAGTGTATTTGTTCCAGAATACGAAATAACTTGAAAACACAAATAGTTCGCATACCAGATACCGCTTAGATTAAATAAATGTCACGCAATCACGTAGCATCATCAGTTTACAGGTTTCATGGTTTCAAGGCTAAAGTCACGAAGTCACATACGATGTCAAATTATAGGTTTCGCGATTTCATGCCTGTAGTCACGAAGTCACGTACGATGTCGCATTACAGATATCACGATTACCCGTCTAAATGACACGCGGTCAGGTATGGCATCAGGTTGCATCTCGCAAATGTTTACGCTTTAGTAACGATCAGTCAAGATAGGTTTAATGACCCCTGTTTATTAGGAAAATGTAAATCAGTTTTGGTGTTCGCACACTTTTGGTGTTGGGTCCTGGTTCGGTGTACCTGTGGTGGTGGTTTGGCCCAGAATCGCTGTACCTGTGGTGGTGGTGGGTCTAGAAACGGTTGTGGTGGTTTGGSCCAGAATCGGTCTACCTGKGGTGGTGGTGGGMCTAGAATCGGTTGTGGTGGTTGTGGTGGTGGTGGTTTGGCCCAGAATCGGTCTACCTATACTACTAACGTATTTAAGGGATTTGGTCGAGCGGTTGGTTCTGAGTTCCAAAAGTCCTAGATTACTACTGTCATAAACGGACCCAATCCTCTCAACACGGTTTCTTTGTCATTGTAATTCAACATATAAGACAACTTCCCATTTTCAAATTTAGGGGCAATATGCAATAAATAATTACAACTAACTGCGAAAAAGACCGGCTTTGCGTTTTTAAAGCATTAATGTGTAGCTGGAATGGCCCTTTTTAATAATAATTTTCTGTGTATATAGGTCTCGACAATGAGCTACGTAATGTCCTTCATCGTGGACACCCTTTTGTTCCACCTCGGCGTATTGCCGCTGCTATCTACTCAAATAGCTGAAGGCGAAATACGACGCGATAACGGTTTGGGACAAAATGAAAAATTAACCAATTAAATATTAGCGCTGCGCAAGGGACTGTCCTGGAAAAGATTTAGCGTCTGGCGTGATACAGCGGCAATTTGATCAAAAAAATATTTTTGGGCTGTGTGGCTCGGGGGCTGTACCTATATACATGCGATTAATGAAACTCGTAATGCTGTATGAGGGGTGGCTATTCAGCCATCCGGTTAGGGGTTATTTTAAAATGCGATATTTTATGAGCACATGCTACCAAATCTTTAGAGAATATATCAATAATGTGTGATTGATTTGCCTGTAATTAATTTCGTAATTAAAATTTGGTCGCCTGCCGCAAATTTTGACATAGTCGCGCGTTCGACGAACTCGGCTTCTAGTCGTAACCGAAATATTCGTTTTAAAATAACATCAGTAGCGCAGAATGCATATGTGAAGCATACCTCTATGAAATCAATTAACATCAAATTAGTTTAAATTGCGGGAATAGCATAATTTAAATAGTTTTCGTTTCACTGTAAATGCGTCGTTCACCAACAGATTTGTCTGCGGTGGTCTGAAACCGAGCATTGTTATAGTATAGCATTTTGTGATTAGGAATGATGCTATTCGTTCGATAATACCGAGAAAAGTATGCATTAATTAAAGTTCTGTTGTACAGACTGGAAGGTAAATCAGATCAGACTATGAGTACTGACGACTATATCATGTATATAGAGCTTGAATCACAGGAGAAGCGACTGAAACTACCTATATAGCGACGTTCTTCTGTATGCAAAACAACAGCAGCGTAACGTCTAAACCCGAAATGGTTGACAAGCAACAAAATAGTGCGAGCTCAAGCCAACGCAACGGCAAAATTATAAAAGAACGACAATCGTTTCATTTAAATTGAGGTATTACCGTGACAGGAATAAAGTATTGTGTGCACAAGTAGGTGACACATTTTGTGGATCTACTGCGCATATCTCCTTGGACGTAAGATACAAAACTGGCGTTTGTCCTAGGCGAATATTATTATTAACTGTTGGGATTCTATGAGGTTTTGAGTCGCAATTCTGTTAGCAGGTAGTGCCTTTCTCATCATTTGTACGACACCAGCGTGTGCAGCGGTGTGTGCACCAGTTATAGAAGGAGAACAAAAGGATTCTTTTTAGACAACAAAGGAACTGTTGACGTACTCTTCGAGAACTTGCCGCAACTTGAAAACGCGAATTTCTTCCAACTAAATTGTGATTATTCGAACACATTGTGATATTACGAAAGTTTATAAATAGGCAACAAAAATCTTAGGTATTGGATCAAATAAAAAGTTTACAGCAGCTATTTAAAACTAAAATGCATGTCTATGCTGTGCTGTCTGTACCGCAACCAACTGCAGATAAAACTATTTCGCTATCATTATAGCTCATCAGTGCATAAAACCTTTTTATTGAACCCGCGCATCTTTCCTTGCTTTTTGAATTTCAGGAGCGATTCCTAGAATTCCTTGAATACAATTTGCGAGATATATAGGCAGTGCTTACTCGTAGGTGGGTAGGAGTAGGAGTGCCGCCAATGAATTGCTCCTCCTCAGTCTTCAACCGCGTACTCCATTTTTACTAGWTAATCTATAAAACTGAGTARTAACTTTTCTWGTTGAACAAATAGGTACAAAGGTCATATCTACTTTAAAAACATGCTCCAGAGACWTGGGTATTACGGTCAACAAAAATAAAGCACAATGTACTCTTTTTAGAAGCCGAGCTTTCGGGAAATTGATTTCCTTCTTCAGGACCTGAAAATACAAAATATATGACAGTCCAAAAGCTGTAACGTTACAAAAACAATGCTTACTTACAGGTTCTAAGTTGAGGTTAAGTGCATCACAAGATTGATACTAACGATGGAAAACATATGTGGTCACCACATCGAATAGCAGCGATCGTCAGTAACACAATAAGAAAGAACAAACTCGAATACAACATAATCAAAGATTGATGTCCATTGAAAAACATTTAACAATTAAAATCTTTACACAATAGGTAAATCACATAAAAAACAATGGCAGGCCTAAAATTGGCAGTGCACAAGTGAAAAATTCCCAACATTGCCCAATATTGCCGAACCAAACAACAAGAAGCTGATTCTCCTGTTAGGGTTAAGAGATAACATACAGGTTATAAACAGTTGTGTAAGATTATTTAAGCTAGCCCACCCGGTGCAAACGCCGCCTGCATGGATCGCCGATGTCCAATCCTTTCCGGCTACTTCGACTTGTCGAAGTATTCCTGCTGCTACAGTCCCTATGTAGTTGTTTAGAGATCAGGCTGTTCAAAGGATTTACATTGAAATGGACGACGAGAAATTAATCTGTTTAGTGCAAAGATACGTAGAAATCTATGATTTGAGTAATGTAAATTATCATATTTAGCAATATAAGGATCATTTGGGAAGAAATTGCTAAGGAAATTAATAGACCCGCTGAGTATTTATGCTATCTATGATTTTATTTATTTTGTTACACAATATAGGTAAGAGAGTGAACACATGAACATTAAAATACATTTGCTTAAATCTAAACTTAAATCATTTTCATATTTACTTAAATTTCAGTGAATGTTAAAATAAAATCTACCACATCGGGAATAACCTATTCATAGTGTTTACCTTTTAATGTAATTTCTTTTACCTCTTCTAACTGTATCTATTTGCCACGGAACAGAACCGGCCCTAGAGTTAAAGTAACATTTAAATTTATTTCTAATTTTCAACGCAAGTGTAGTTGAGGTCCCACCGATCCCTGATATATTTCTCAAACCTTCTGAAGGTCGATTATTTTCGTCAGCTTCGATCCAATGGCATGTATCATTTCGAAGAAAGTTATATAAGCAGCATGTAGCAAGTATAACTTTATCCATGTGCTCAGGAATAATTTGTAGATGCCCCTGATAAATACAGAATCGCTTTGCCAATATGCCAAAAGCACTTTCTGAGACTCTCCTAGCTCTACTAAGTATGTAATTATATACTTTAATTTCTTCGTTGTTCAATATTTCACTACCGGGATAAGGACGCATTAAATGCTTGTGTAAAGGAAAAGCCTCATCTCCAACGAAAACATGTGGTATAATTTCATTTGTACCTGGTAAAGACTTATCATGAGGCAAGTCCAAAGTATTTTTAACAGTTTTTTTTTCAATTACTGAGTTACCAAATATTCCGCCATTGCTATTTCTGCCATAGGCGTCTACATCAATGACCGTGAATCTACAATGAGCATCTACAAACGCAAGTAACACAATACTAAACGTTTTCTTGCAGTTGAAATAAAGCGAGCCGCTATTGGCTGGTTTGTCAGTAACTACATGTTTCCCGTCGATAGCACTAACGCAGTTAAAAATCCCGTTCATTATTTATCCAACTATTAGTAATTTTAGCATACCTATACAGGTATATATCTTTTTCAAAACAACTTCAATTGACTTATTCGACGGTGTTAAATGAAACATTTTTTCAATACTATAATAACTATAACACTTGGTAATGTTGCAGTTTTTATTGAGTTTACTTAACTTCTTACATGTTTCGGATTTTTAGGCCTTTCTCAAAGAATTTACAAACGAAACTGTTGCTTAAAGTTATATATGGATCCCACCCATCGACCCTCTATACCCACGAGCGGGTGATACGTATGGCAGCGTTATAAACGTTATAAAGGCCTAATAAGCCGAAACATGTAAGGGTTAAATTCAATACCAACAAACATTACCAAGTGTTATAATTATTATATTATATCTTTTTCAGCTTTGGAATGCAAAAAAAGATGGAATACCTTAAGAGACAGCTACCGAAAATCGATTAAATCACAAGGTAGAAGCGGTGAGCCAGCAGAAAAAAAGAAAACTTGGCGATTTGACAAACAGATGTAATTTTTACGACCATTTCTAGCAGAAGGAAAACAAATTACCAAAGTGGACCAATCTGATTCATCAAAAAATGAAGCGCTGGAGCAAGAAATAATTCGAGAAGATAATCATACTGATGATGCTACCACCGACAGTATTTGAAGCAGCTCATCTTCCACGCGCACCGGGGTTGCAAATAATAAATCACAAATACTATCTAAAAAACCGAAAAAACAGACAATGACATCAGCAGAAGTACTTTTTTACTGTATGGCCGCAACAGTAAAAACATTTACTCCACAACTGCAAATTGAGGTGAAAGCAAAATATTTGCAATAGTTAGCGATGCAGAAGTAAGAAATATGAATTCCAGCCCACTAACTTCACCAAACAGACTAGAAACCCTTTCAATTAATCATCCCTCTCAGTTTACTCCTATTCATCAAGAAAACTCAGTCACATGCAATAACCACAGCTTTATAAACAGCTATCTAATTTACAATATCCGCAGCCTGAAACATATCCTTTAGCTGCATCATATGCATGATATTCCCAACCACATTGTTACGTGGCAACGAAATTTAGCTATTCAACGAGGCAAAGAAAGATTCAAGATGTATTATATAAGATGGGGTCCCAGCTAACCAAGAAAACAGGGTTGGGTTCGGTTAAAAACGAATGAAAGAGAGCGCCACGTGTTTTAAATCACCCACTTGTATAAATCGGACGATACCCAAAAAAACACGAAAGGGGAATCTTCAGAGATAGTGACCTCTAAAATAAACTAGGTATATATGTAATAGATAATTCCAGCCCAGAAATTTATTGTTGTATCAACCAAGACGTTATTATAAAAATTTCAATAAAATAATTGCATACAAAAGAATACGCCTTGGATAAGGCCAAACAGTAAATATAATAATTTAGGTTTGAATATCAAAATAACGTGTACAAATTCCTAAATACTAATAATTAAGCCGCGTCGAAATCATGGCCATGAAACTTGTCTAGGCTGTACATAAACAATACTAGTATTAATGAAGTAAGTCTAAATAATAAGAGATATCGATGAATGCAAGTACGTATTTAAATTTAAATAAGATTTTTCCGCAATCTTGCCAGATTTACGTTGGAACGAGATTATTAATGTAATAAAACAAAAAAAGTAAAAGATCTGGCCTGCTGTTGAAGATGATGTTCTAACCCTTGGACTGACGGTTGGCTGAGGGGTTCCAACGGCTGATGCGATTGTACCGGAACTCTTCTACGGCAACAGTGTTTGCCTTGATCCTCGACGGGCTTGGATTATAAGGCCAAATATAAAAACCTTTATATACACAACGTAGATATAACAGTGTATGATCTAAAAATATTTAAAAACTAACACCTACCTTCCAAAGAAGGTTTTACGCTAAGATGAAGCTTGTCAGATGATAAATAGCTTCTGGAATAATCAGTGAATGGTGAGGTGCAGAATCCCAGATTTTCTGGATGTATATATCTTCACCAAAAGGAAGATGAACGGCAACGTGAAGAATGCTACACTGGAGGGAAGCAGGAAAATAATCCGGCACTTTACCGATGAAATGAGAATTTCAGACCTTCCTTTGCAACCCAAAGCACCACACATACCAACAGTTTCAGCTGATTGAATTCTATTCCAAATATACGCAGTCAACAGCCGGATACAGATAGCCAGGACAACAAAAAGAGTGGACAAGAAAGCGCTCTAGAATGGCGGCCAGATATAAAAATTATAAAAGTTTCCTAATGAAAATTGCCACTTTTTTATACGCAAACAAAATTAAAAAAAAGGCAAATAAAAAAATTTAAAAAAAAATTTTACCCCATACGAGGGTGAATGCTTTCAGCGTCCATAATATAATAAGATAATATTTTGTCGGATAGATCGCTGTCTCTTGAAAAACACTGACAAAAAATTAATAGTCTGACGTTTCAATTACACCTGTAATCTTTGTCAAAGACGAAGAACCTCAAAATTTGCCTGACACAAGTTCAAACTTGTTTGATTTCCTTTATCTGGAAATATCGCCCTGCAGCGCCTGTTGTTAGTGGCGGTGGTCCCTATCTGCCGCCGATGTACCCGGTACCCTTGTACTTGTTACGCCCCTGGATAAACGTCGTTTCGCCCTGGAAATTCTCGTTCAAAGTAACAGATGCCTGCCTGTCCACAAACGCCTGGCACTCGCATACGAGGAAGAGATTTCCCCCGTACAAAAAAAAAGCCTACGAATGCATGAACTAATTTAGCAACAATGTTTACTATCAAAATAATTCAGAAGTTACCTTGTTGTTGTGTGGCTTTGAAGTAGAGCGTGTGATAAATGTTTCAAAAGCCGACAAACGTCGATCATTGGTTTTGTGCGGTATCAACAAACACACACTGCCCACAAATAAGCAAATTTACAACACCAAAATCCTGACTTTGCAGAAAATGCGTTAAAACAATCGCAATACTAATGATAATTGTAATTGCAAACACTGTATCATACGCTGTTCTATTCTGAATGTGAATCTGCAAACATATGCCAGTGCCAGACAAAAAGTAGATACCAGCAAAAACGCTATCAAGCTCACAAAAAGGCATTCCACGGTGAGGCGACCCATCCGAAATAATAAAATGAGAATTTGACTGCAGTATAGGTGACCACTATTGCAATATAGCTTTATTGTAAAATTGAAACTGTTACACTCCTCCCCTTCTCCCATGATAATTTCTAAGGGAAATTCTCAACTAATTCTCGTCATCTTGGTCTACGTTACTGGATAGATAAGGCTTGAGATCTTATACATGCCAAATCCCAGACGACTTGCCGGTGTCGTCCTCTAATTCATAAGATCCACTACCAAGTTTTCGCCTAACCAAAAATGCTCCCAAATACTTGGGCGCGAGTTTTAAACTGTAACAGCATTCACAAAGTTCTGCACTCCACTCTCAGTATATCCGTCATATTCTCAACCTCAATTACGACACTCTTCTCTCCCATCATACGCGCCGTATTCCCAACAAAGAACAACAATGCCATCACCATCAAATAATTTTACGCAAGATACTTGTAACAGTAACGACGATACCACTGGCAATATTACGAACTAAATATCCAAGCTACTTTATAATAACTATGCTATTATTTTTTGAACCGTACCACACGAGTGTTTTTTTTATTTTCTGAGATAAGATTGTTACTTAAGAACAAGTAGCAGGAGGCAAACAACACGTCATCGAGCACGACAACGTACAGACTCTCTCATCGGATTGTGATAGAATCTCTGGAGCTACTGAAGCAGCCTAACAGTTTTAGCAGAAAAGACGGCAATCACTTCAATACAACTTTGAAGACGGCTCTTGATCACCGGACAGGAATCGATGTGCATGGACATAATCAGTCAAATGGAACAGCTACTATATAGGAGACGACAATGGATGAATTTGCCAGTCAGATTCCTTCTGAATATGCGACAATATGATCGGCTTAACGTCAAGAACAAATTATACGACTACGTCATCAAAACCGAAAAAACTTTATGAATAGTGCAAAATATTGTAATAAAGTGGATCGGATTTATATAACAAACAGTTTGATTATATTATATTGTCCATAGTCAATACCAATAATTAATTCAAATATTAGGAACAAAGCCCACACAAGTAATACCTACATGTGCTGTTGATTGCAATGCATGTTAAGCAAAAGTTTTATTTTATCGAAGCCCAACAGACCCGTCAGCTGTTTTCATTAATGCAGCGCACATTTCTGCAAACACGCGAAACATGTAGGTAGTTTAATTACTGCCTCGAATCTGTAAATGTCGTCAAAGCTTCTGCATAGTGTCACTTCCGTAAATAGATTCTGGCGTAATCAACCGTGGAAAATTGAAAGCTCAAAAGGCGATTTCGAAACTTATTACTTTCCGATTAGACAAAGCTGGAACGGGCTCGCCAAATCGCGTTTAAAATTATCTGTCACGTACCCAACGCGATATCCGCCGATAAAGTCTGAACACGCATCCCATCCGATTACAATTTTGATTGGTTTTTTTCTGTATCGCGTGGCGAATGCTGTCTCTTTCAACCCCCTCGCTTGGAACCGTCGCATTGTTAATTACTACACTAATGATTTCCGTTGTGGCCTAACTTTTTTTTCTCGTAGCGGGCTGTATATATACAAACAAGAGCTTTGTGTATTATGAAGCGCGCTGGCTTTAGGCGAAATTCTACAATTTGCATGTGTCCTTTGAAAATCCTTTTTCTACTGCTTCAGCAATTTAACATTCAGGTATTTCAAATATTTTGCGTAATGTATAATGTTAGCTAACCGTGTTTCGAATTAAACAATAAATTGTTCCGACTACTAATGCTGGATCAATTCAAGTAAGTTGTACTTGCAAAATGTTTAAGGTATATATAGTAATTAATTATTTATTCAGTTCTGACATACGGCTAGTCAAAGTTTTATGTTTTCGTTGCTTTGTTCCCTTGTATATTTGGCTTTAACGGTCTTACAAATCATAAAAAAATGCCTGTTATGTATTTATTTTTTTAATTGCTTAATTTAGCACAAAAACCCTTGCCGTTTTCCCAAGAAATTATGTGTTGTTCTGTAATTTGATATTCTTTCTTAATCAAAAAGTGTAACTGTAAATAGTGTGTGAACTTTACATTACTTCAAATTTCATTTTATCTTGCAAATGGAAATTTCTAATAAATGCTTTATTATCAACATTATTATTACTGAAAATAATTTAGGAGCTTCAAATCAAATGAATAAACCGTTAAAATGTAAGTAATTATCCCTTCATCTATACTAAACAAGTGAGTTTTTGTTCCAATTTGTAATGTTTCTCACCTCCCATTGAGGCGTGTAGATAAACCATGTGTGGGATACGGTAATGAGAAATTTTAAAGTTTAAAAGCGAACGAATAAGAAAGCTGCAGAATCCAATGGCGTCCTGGAAAAGGAAGGATCACCAACGGACATAAATTCACTATAAATCTTTCAACTCGAGGAAATTCTTTCATTCTCATGCAAATTTCACTTAACCCTCTGAAAGCTACGAATAAGACGTCGTCAGTAACCAACCAGTAATTAAACTGGGAGCAAGACATATTATGTAACCGAGAAAACCGCTATATTGCCACAGCCAGTTGAGGCGGAATGGCCAATCCTAATTAAAACATCATAATTTGCCAATTAAACGGGCAATAAAAGAAAGCAATTTTTGCGTTAAATGCTTTTATTGATATTTATGGGAAGGCATAAAACAGCAGGAACGAATTGTATTAGGGCTTCTCATATTTCATCAGATATAGCTCAAAGGTCAGCTGAATAAGCAATTTTAGATGGCCCTAATTCATTTACGTCTCCACAAGCGGGGAAGAGCTCATTTGTGTATGCATCATCAAAACTTCTTCAAAAATTAAACGGACTGGTATCAGTAGGCTAATCACTGTCGTTGACCTGGATTTATAGAAATCGATTCTTGTGCCTTCCATGTGCAGTTGATAAAATATAATTCGCTATCACGGGAAAATGCATTTGAAAATATAAAATTCTTTGAATCACATTTACAACCATATAATTTGAACCAAAATGGGCAAACAGTTTGTGCTGGCAGAATTCCGATGTAACCTTCCATAACTTTATCGCCGAGGTATTAAAAACGTTCTGCACACTATTAAATTACTTTTCAATCAGCCTTTATAATCGCAATAAATTACTTTTGCCATTATAGATAGCGGCTATTTCATAATGTGTGAAACGCAATTACTTAGTTAAATATTAGGTTTAGTTTACGCACGTAAATTTACAAACCTGAGTATATCGTGATAGCATTGCTAACGACTGAGGCTTTACGTGATACAAATAGACATGCGTAGCGTATTATGTAATTCAGTAGTATGTTATTGTATAAAACACTATATTATCGCTGGTTTTTTGGTTGTAATAATTTCTGAAATTTATGCTAACAAAATCCCGCTTAACACTTTTCTGTACTCCATATCGGAGTGACGTCGGCACGTTCTAAAACGGGACCTTCTTGTAGAAGAAACATGAAAGTCTGCAACAAACACTTAATTTATGGTAATTGGTAATAGCTAAAATATGAAGGCTAGCTTTAAGTTTAATAAAATTAGTCAACAAATCTCTAAATCTCACTCAACACCTATGCATAATACTGCTGTAATCATATGCTTTCCCGGATCAACACTACATAATAACCTCGTAGCCATTATGGGTGCCCAAATAACTAACTTTGGTTTACCTGACATGTGGCTTCTACAATAAGATTGCCTTTCCCAGCAGTTTGCGTACCATTCGCTAGATGGCGCTCTCACAGATACGACATAGAGTTTGACAGCACTGACATTGACTTTCTGTATTTGAATTCTAAATATTTTTAGTACCATCTACTGCAAAAATAGCTGAAGATTTATTACTTACTAAACAAGTTCCAGGTCATTTACGAAAAGTGTTGCAATAAGTTTTGTGATGGGTGTCTGACGAAAGATGGAGGTAAAATACCTAGCGAGGTTTTCTGGTACACTGTGGTCGTTTATACTCAGTCGTAAAGGAGAACCTCGAGGACAAGAATAATGTTGACATCAATACTATTAGCAATTTTTAAGAAGTAGTTTGTTAAATACCAGCTAAAAAAATCAAAGGTTTTCACACAGGACGAATACAAATCGGTAGCTAAATATTAAAGTATTTCAAATGTAAAAAATAAATTAATTTTATTTCGGGTAGAAGTTGAGCGTTGCGAGAGTTTCAAGATCGAATGAACTGGTTAAGTTGACCGCAGATGATATCCAGGATCTGGAAAGAACAGTTACAAAAATCAATCATTTAAATATAATAGAACGTTGTACCAGTCCTAAAAGATATCTACTTGATTATCTTACACATGCTAAAAAGTGCATTGGTTTGCGAACAGGAAACACTGAGCGCACAAGTTTTTCTTTGTTGTTTATCGGAATCACAATTACTGTTGGAGGATTGTTTAGACAAGTAGCTTCTTACCTGAAATAATACTTGATTCGTCCTTGTAGACAAGCTGCCGCTTTCGACGAACACCACCGATACAGGTCCGTTATAAAAGGTCATGGTCGTTCTAAATCCACTACTGTTGGAAATGGGTACGTTGAAAACCTATTAATCAACAAAAAGAAGATTGCCATAATTAATTTAAGCTAGGAAAACTTTATTTGTATTTACATTGTTCGCAGCGATAAGAAAAAAATGTTACCGAACCTGTTCTCCAGCTGGTTTTTGTTGAGCTTAGTTAAAAGTTAGAACAAGCCAATGAACGATTCATTTGCTTGCTGGTAAGAGGTGTCAGATGTTACCAAAGTTTTTATACTTGCTATCTGGAAGTTTGTATTTCTCTGTAACTGATTTTGGGAGGTGACTGTAAAGTATCTGAATATGCAATTGGTATATAATAGGTCACTGTAATTATCTACAAAGTTCTTACAGAAGCCGCACATGTTTTAGGCATGATTGAGTACTTGCATATAATTACAGTTTACAGTGCACACTTTTAAACAAAAGAAGGTACTTTATTTCTCGAAAAGACTAAAAGTTAAGTCTGGTCAGGTCAGGTCAGGTCAGGTCAGGTCAGCTTATGAAGCTTATTCATAAGGAAATAAACAAGGAAAAACGACAATACGTTATTGTATTCTTACCTGTGCAATGAATAATGATGTCCATATGTGTTTTATGTTTTAACGTTTTAATAAGGATTGTATTTTTTTTATTGGATTTTATCAAATATTATGTTGTCTCCTTTCTAGTCCTGAAGAAGTGTAACAAATAAGAAATACACGAAACTGCAGGCTTAATTAAACCATAAGTTTGTTTTTTCCACGACCCCGATAGTCAAAATAATAACCGTCATGATGGAAAATAGCCAATCAATCAAATAAGGAAAGTGTTGTTACGCTAACTGTAATGTAATGTGCACCTAGGTCGGTAGAGCAGAGCCAATTACCCAGGTAACCAAATTTACAGAAAATCATATGCTTTATTTTCCGTAAACGTCTAAGTCGCCATCGACGGTGAATCACCTATTGCATTCAAAATAATAATAGATTTTTTATATAGGCTGTAAGTTTTATATAAAATATATATTCGCATTCATAATAGCTGTATATACAGGATAATATTTTCTCGGAAAGATCGCTGTCTCTTGAAAACACTGACAAAAAGTTATTAGTCTGACCTGTAATCACCTGTAATCTTTGTTAAAGATGAAGAACGTCACAATTTGCCTGACACAAGTTCAAACAAAATTTTGAAAGTAAATAAACCAATCACCAGGGAAGCGAGACGTCATAGAAACAACGTGCCAACCTGATAAAAAAGAACCTAACGACGAAAAAGGAACTACCTTCCTATTAGGTATACACGAACTAATTGGAAAAAGATAACTACAAAATAGCCTTCCAAATGTCACCTAACTCATAATTTCCACAATCCCTATTAAAATTATCAGTATTCCTACAAATTTCTATAGCTTCTTTTATCAGACGTTTGTGATAATATTATTCTCTATGTTTTATCAACTCAATCCAGTGTTTAGTCAAATATGAGTGTTCAGCCTAGTAGCACGTATGTGTTCGTTCAAACGCGTACCTACTTTTCTTTTAGTTTGACCTATATAACACTTGCCGCAAGAACATGTAATTTTGTAAACACCTTAACTCTCTAAATGTACTTTATCTTTAGTAGAACTTAAAATTTTATCTAAATTATTATATGTACTATCAACAACTAAAATATCGTGTTTTCTAAGCATCCTCTTTAATTTTTACGAAAAGCCTTGTACATAAGGCAAACTCAACTTCAATTTACTTTGTCCTGGCTGAGAATTTACTTGATTTGGATTAGCACTTTTAATAAAAACTGGCCAAATATTCTTATTGCTATAACTATTTCTCACTGGCGCTGATTTAAGATGATACATTTCTTTTTGTATAGAACTTTCGTCTGATATCCCTTGTGCTCTAACAAATAACGTCCTTATAAGGCTATTCTTTTGAGAGGGAGAGTGGTGAGATGTGGCATGTAAATATCTGTCTGTGTGTGTTGGTTTTCTGTAAACCTTGTGTCCTAACTGTCCAGTGTGTATTCTGTAAATTTAAACATTCAAGAAAGGTAAACTACCATTGCTCTCTACTTCTATAGTAAATTTTATGTCAGGATTCTCACTGTTCAAATGATTTAGAAACCTACCCAACTCTTCTATACCGTGGGACCAAATAACAAAAGTGTCATCTACTTACCTATGCCAACATTTTGGCTCTAACTGAAAACTGTTTATCGCTACCTGTTCAAAATTTTCCGTAAACAAATTGGCTACTACATGACTTAGAGGTGAACCCATAGCACAACCTGATTTTTGTTCATAAAAATTATCGTTCCATAAGAAATAAGTAGATTTTAAACAATGTACAGATAATCGGGCTATCGTGTCACCTAGGGGATCGCTATTAAGCTCGGGTTTGATGATGTCTATCGTTTCAGGGATGGGTACTTTCGTAAATAAAGAAACCACGTCAAAAATAACTAAAATATCACCTTCTGAAATACTTAAACCTTTTATAATATCAATAAAGTCTGAAGAATTTTTGATGAAACTACTGGTTTTTCCTACATAAGGTTTTAAATAGTTAGCACAAAGTTTTCCAATCTGTAACAAGGACTGCCAATCGTATTGACTATGGGTCTTAACGGGACATTGGTTTTATGGATTTTGGGCAAACCATACAATTTTGGTACCTTGCAATCGGAAACAATTAAAAGAGACTTCTCCTCATTCGAAAGATTTGAACTTTTGAGAAGAACATTCGTAATTTTGGAAGTTTTTGGGGTAGGATCTCGGGACAATTTTTGATATGTTTCCTCATCTAACAATTCTCTAATTTGTCTTTGACAAAGAATACAGGTGTAATCGAAACGTCCTATATTATGTACGCTGAAAGCATTCACCCTCGTAAGCTGTATATACAGTTACAGAAAACATACGATTATGCGGTCATCCTATTAAAGTGATCGAAACTGGACTAAAAAAGCTTATTGCACCCTAATTTGTTGAATAATAGGCGTTCCAATAAGATCTGGTTAGCAGCGAGAGATTTGAGCACGTACGGATGCCTGAACGTGAACACGGTTTCTGAAAAGAAGTGACCGTAAAAACGAAAGTGGCTATTCTAGTGGCCTATCAGAGGCCGAAATTTGTTCGGTTGAATTACGATTACCTTTCCTATCACATTTTCAATTACGGACGAGAGAAATTTTCGTTTTATCTGCCCTGCGTTCGTCTCACGTACGAACCTGATATCAATCAGAAAGTTATGCGGGAAATGTATACCTACCCAGAGTTTTGAAAATTATTATGTTAGTAAAGACGTGAGACACAAACTAAATTAAACAGCTAATGATATCAAAATATTTATTTCGTCAACGCATTATTATGGTTTATGAGTAACTATGGTTAAATTGTTGGCATACACAAGTAAGAACACCTAATAAAACTTGTTTTATAAGAATGAATCTTGTTTTTAGTTCAGTTTAGTTTTCCAAGCCTATCTTGTCTTTTTGGTTTTATCCCTTTCTTTGTTTAACATAATATACCAAACTTACACTTTGACTAACTGCAGTGGCACTTGTAAGAGCTTTATTTTGGCTTTTTTTTCATACATTTCCTCTCTAATGCTGTACCTTCATCTCAGTGGTGAGCTTAGTAGAAACAAGAATCGAACACAGGAATATAGGCCTATAGTGTTTTCCTCCTAAAATCTGAATAGTTGTTTGTGAGTTAATTACGAGAAAAATATTCCAGTATGACAGGATTTTTTTCATTTAACGTTGTAGATTTTAGTTTTTGTCGGAGCGGTTCAATTCGAGAATTAATAAAACTTTATTAAACAAGCGCGAATAAATTTTGAATGCA
Organism: Rhyzopertha dominica; assembly: GCA_025024175.1. Classification (NCBI taxonomy): domain Eukaryota; kingdom Metazoa; phylum Arthropoda; class Insecta; order Coleoptera; family Bostrichidae; genus Rhyzopertha; species Rhyzopertha dominica. Next base: position 13,298,734 of record QCXZ01000138.1, read on the forward strand.
TTTATTGACTCAACTAGTACATTAGAATCAATTCCAATTGGTAATTTATTCAATGCTAAATAAATAATATACTCAGGTAATATTATAGACAAGGGGCAAAATTATTTAGATCTACTTCTTTTCCTTTAAAAACGCACAAAATGACATCAATATAATGAAATCAAAAATAAGCATTAGGTATCCTTACATAAATATTTTTCAAACTTATTCATAAACAACTTATTCTTCTTTAAAAATATACTTGATGTTAAATCCGCTTCATTATTTTAATGCTAAAGCGCTTTCGGCTAACAAATAGCTATCGTCAGTACCAGCAATATAACATGCCGGTACTGACGATGGCTATTTGATAGCTGGAAGCCATTTAACATAAAAAGAATAAAGTGGATTGGAATTAACTTCAAGTATATTTTCTTAAAGAAATCCACTTGGAGAGGTACGGACCAGTTTTGAGTTTTTTTTTATTCATAAATACTTTAGCCAAAATATATCTAAGAGAAGAACATAATCCTGAAGTTTATACAAAATTTTACTAAACGATGAAGGTAAAGAAATTGATTTCAAACAAATTCAGTTAACAAAATTAAGTTCTGTATATAATATAAAGTGAAATCAAAATTTTGAAAAAGCAGATCACTTAATCTTTTTTGAAGAATAGAAGGAAATAAATTATTAACACCTAAAGATACTAGACACTATTTCTAACAAAAATCAAAGTCAAATCAAAACTATTTTTTAATAGCAATAAAGTGTCACCGAAAACTAAGTTTAACCACTTTACTAATTTGTGACAAGGAAAGTTTACGTGTGAAGCAACTGGTTAAATAGGGCAATCCGCTTTATGTACTTAGGAAGACAATTATTAGATCTAGATGTTGTAGGCTTGATATAAAGCATCTGCGACTTATTGCAATTATAAAGTTCGTTTAATTCTACCTAACAAAACATTTAATTTTGAATTATAATTTTTGTCTAGTCACTTTCGATTAAAATAAGAAGCTTCATAATTTAGAAATTTGAAAACTTTATTCATTAACTCACTTTTGTCTAAAATGAAAGGACATTTTCCATTTTCAGCTTCATAAAGCAATAAGTTTCTCTCTTGCAGTTAATATCAAAAAGTCATTTGGATGTAACCGAGTGGCAGGAAGGTTGTACATATATTTGGTTCAGTTTTTTTTACATTTCTACAGGGTATTAAAGGGCAACTATAGAAGAATTCAGTAAATACACACGATATGTTACGAATTCGACACAGACTACACGTTGCTTTTATTGATTTTAAACGGGCCTATGATTCCATAAGAAGAAAGAACATTTTGAGATGGCGTTAAATCAAGAAATAGAAGGTTTAAAATATCTGCACACAATTCTCCTAGCATTATCACAAGCTAAAATAAACGAAGAAATCTTTGTTAGTCYTAATATAAGAAATTACTGGGTAATTCAACGAACAAGTTGGTCAAATTTAATTAGAAGCATGGAAGCCTTTMATTAAGAAAGTGGGAACATTAAGTGACCTAGCTACAAACGCGTTGTGTCTAAAATGATCACAAACTTTGGCTTAACGTAGGATTGCCGCCTTTTAGCAAAACAAAAAAGCCCGGGCCTTCTAGAAATCATCAGCCGCTATCGTTATGAAACCGAGTACCGAAATCTTATTAAACGTTGAAAACTGATTCATTTTGTTCTACGTGGATTTCTTGATTTAACTCTTGTTAAATAACTTCGCCAAGTGTAAACCACTCAGTAAAAAACTAGACTAGATATTTTTTTTGGAAAAGTAGGACAATTCTGTGCAATCGTATCCTCTAAGTACCACCATTAAAATTTTGGCTCTTGTACCAAAATTCTGATTATTACCCATATCTGCTAGTTCGAGTCTAGTTTTCAACACCTTTAGGCAATTCTATCATCAACCTAGAAGTTAGCTAAATACTACATTATGCTATATTTTCAGCAGTTTCTAAAGCAGCTTTCTCTTATTTGTCTTATTTTAACCAAAGTTCCATTAACTTTATCCCAAGGAGAGGAAGATCGTTCTGGAAAACGCTAAGCAAATAATCAATAGGCACTTGCAATCTTCAAGTACGGTTTCGTATCAGAACAATTTACATCTTAGATCATGTTGTTAGTCAAGTGCTGCAGAATTAAGCTTATCATCTGTAATTAGTATTAGTTAAACAATGGAGAACTGCTTCATCATAGCTGATCAACCTTTACCACGTCTAGGATTAATAAAGCACTCAGACGTCAGATTTAAACACAGATTACCTACTCCAGTAATGTAGTAGATATTTTCGTCTGTTTTAAGAGGCCACTAAGGGCAAAGTAAAGGCGCGTGCACGTAAACGTAGTGATATTATTTGGAATACAGCGTTTAATCAAAATTTTGCTTTGTCAACTTTCAATTTTGATGTCAAATAATAAATTAATGTTCTAGTTCGTATATAATAATTCAAAATATGTAAGTATTGTTAATAGTTTTGTATTTGCATACATGTTTAGAGTCGATAACACTTGTAGTTCCCTGAAGAAGACTTTAGTAAATCAGTTGAAAGCTTGGAAGTATAGAGTTATAATTTAGGTCGAAATATCCTAATAAACTTAAATGAAATACATAATACGACCATTATTATCAATTAAATATTTTAATTAATATGGACAAAACTGCTCAAATAGAATCTGCTGTAAAACAATGAACTGCAAAATCACAATTACTTATCTTTCGGTAACAGTAAACAAGTAACTACTTAATTTCTTTTCATGTAATGTTTACTGATGAGCTGTAATGACAGCGAAATAGTACTATCTGCAGTTGGTTGAGGTGTAGACAGCACAGCATAGACATGCATTTTAATTAGAGAAGTATTTTTACCTAAGCAATTGTAAGAAAACAATACTTCTTATTCTTAACTAGAACTAATCAAGCTGTATTTTTGTTCTCTTGATCACCCGTGTACCTTTGTAATTCTACCCTAATTCACATTTTGAACCTCCACCTATGTGATGGATAAATAGCCAATAGACGAAGACATCCAAGTTGTTACAGACTCGCGATATATCGCCTTTCTTACTGGTTGCTGCAGAATGGGAGAATTCCAATATGTCATGCCTATGTATAATATAAACAGGAGGATGGAAGGGACAATTTTCAGTTTGACAAAGATTCAAGTTCATATATCAAATCAATTTATGTTTCATTTTCAGCCGTCAAATCCTGGGTTGACAACTTCAAACATGACCGAACTAACACAAAAGATGCAGCACGATGCAAAGACCAAAGTCAGCTACCACTAAAATAAATTATAAAAAAGTACGCGAAATTGCGTTGGAATATCTTAGCTTGCAATCGATCGACATTGCTGAGATAATTGGTATAGCTAAAGATCGTGGACAACATATCTTAAATCATCCATTACACATGAAACACCTAATGATTGAAAAACCAGTGCTGCTTACGTGGACGCCTGAAATGGAAACTGAGCTTTTACGACCTTTTTTCGAAGAAAGCCGATTTTATGCGTTGTTTTATAAACATATAGAAAACATGGGATTATATTTATACAATCCAGACCAAATAGCGGTGGACACTTGACAGCCAACACAAAACTATTCCATCTACATATAAAGTTATGGGCAGTGTTCTTTTGGGGTGGAAAAGGCACGCTCTTGGTTGAGTACCCACCTTCCGAAGGAAAGGACTAAGAAATGCGCAGTTACTAAAACCATCTAGAACACCTCAAACGAATACTTTCTTAAAACAAGGGTTCAGTTGGATAAAAGAAAACCTTGTTTCACCAAGACAACACTACATGTCACAAGACTCATGCTGTTTTGGACAAAACTGGTCAATTGGGCTTTCAACCGATAGTACGTTGCACCCTGTTCCTCAAATTAGCGTCAACTGATATCATTTTGTTTCCAAAGCTAAAAAAGTTCCTTGTTGGGAAGAAGTGATAAAAGTTAGATGCTGAGCTGATTTCGCAACTAATGCCAAATTTAAAGAGCTGGAGGAATCTTCCTGTATTATAAATTTATATCATTAGATAGTATTTAGCAAAGGGCCTGTGGCTAATGATACAGACAATGCAATGAAATATTTCAATTCAGAACAAATCGCACAACTGATGAATCAATGAAAAAAAGGAAAAATCTATATATTCTGTGAAATGAAAGTTGAGCCCTAACGTCATAAATCTAAAGCAAACGGTTCAAATCGATTGAAAGTCACTCTCAGATTTTTTCAGTGTCATGCTGCGCGCCAGTATTAATCGCCTTCGGTTTAACTTCAGTCTGTGAAGTTATCTAACAACCAATCACCGTAAATGAAACATCACTGAAATTGTATTTTTTCTCTATTTTTTAAGACAATAAAGTTTTAATGCAAGTTTCTAATTATTGGAAATATTACAAAACAGCGAGGCTTGCTTGCATTTCCCTTAAAATCCTTCCTTGTAAGTGCATGTTACATGTGAAATAACTGCTATATAGTGTTGTCTTTAAAGTATCCGTGACTGATAATTTCTGAGGATTTACTGACAATACCAACTTCTGCAAGCATAATATTTGGATGCTGCTGCTATTCTAAACATTCCTCGTAGCTCTATTTGTCTCGTTCACAAATAACGTGCAATATAAAAGTGAAATGAAATGTCGAGGCCATGCTAGTGCTAAAACCAAATTTTAACGACTGCGCATTAAGCATCTGCTGACATGCACAAATGGGAATATATGTCGCCACTACCCATTTTTACTTCAATATCGTCCGTGTCATTGACAGTAAAGGAATATAAGTATATGCTAGCCACTCACTATGATTAGATTTTCATATCTTTGACGTATGATTTACGCTCGAATTTACCTTCTAAAATTGCTGAAACGATCTTGTAAATTATATCCTACGTTCCTCATGTAGCACTAGAATTGCTAAAGCGGGTAACTACGAAATGTTTGAATGCGACGTTCCAGTCATATCGTATAGTGTTGGTGGTCTGCTAATTTCCAATTTCTGTGTATCAGTGTGATACTCAGTGGCGGCTCGTCCGGGTCGGCAGGGTCGGCACTGCCGACCCAGAATTTTGATCCAAGAAATTATTTTTTTCGTATTTTTATGTATATTTTGTTTTATTATGTTCAGATATCTTGAAACAGTTGGAGCGTATTTTTTTACATTACCAACAAATTAATAATTAGCCAAAATCACATTTTTACGGGTTATCTCGAAAAATTTACGCTACTCGGCAACCGTGGGCCGTGTATGTGTGTCATCCAAGCCCGTGATCCAAGCGCTGGGTCGGCAGACCGCATCGTATAAGGAAGCAATAGCATCGTTTTCCTATGAGCTGAACAAAGACGCAACCTTGCGCGCATATTGAATCCTGAGGCGAAAATCGAGACTACAATGCCTGGGGCCGGCAGACAGCATAAAATGTTAAAACGGACTTCATCATTTATTTCAATTTTTTTTAATCAACCAATTATAGTTCTGTTTTCTACCGAGTATTACAAATTATCTGATTGACACCCTTTACATGCTTACAGTTTTTTATAATCATAATTTAATTTTACGTATATATGTTTTTATTGAAGTTAATAAAGGAGGCCCGGCATTCATAATCGTCGTATTCCGAAAATTAATTTTGACATGTACATTGAACAACAATTATATATATAGTTCAATACTGAAATCACGAAAAACTATCCGAATGTTCTACGAAATTTTTTATTTTCCCAAGATTATTGTAAGAGCTATCCTCTTAAATAAACAATTTTAAGCAGATACCTTCAAACATTTAACAGAATTAGTTAAATACATGTTATAAATTTTGTCAATCTGAAATCATTGAAGAATTTCACACAAAAAGAAAATAACAAAATAAGTAAGCGCCAATACCCATATAATCGCATAATGCTGTCTGCCGGACTTCCGAATACATCTTCGGATTGGTTCGACATCTCCTCTCCGGTGCAGTACAGGTGCACGTTGAAATTATGTAGCTAGTTGCCAGATTAGGCTATTTGTTACCAAATAAACTATCTTTTTAACTTGCGGCGATATGAAAATTTACAGAAGTAGCAAATAATAAACAACAACAACTACGAATATATACAAAATTATTTACTAATTTATAAATAAATAATATTTACTAACTAGAGTGGACCAAAGTTTTTACTGCCGACCCAATAGAATTTGTCACCAGCCGCCACTGGTGATACTCAAACAGATGATTCATCGGCCGGAGCGAGACGCAACGGTAATAAGACTAATAGCAGTTGCTGATGTGTTTCGCACCTGAAGACATTTCAACAGTTATCCAAGTGATTGCCAACATTTGCGTCCTAATTGAGCCACTTGCTGCAGGTCGATGATACAATACACTTCTTGCTGACTATTATGTAGAACTTTTGATTATTCATGTAGGTATATGGATATATTATAATAAAATATGCAGAAGTTCTTTTGCAAAATTTGGACGAAATACCTTATTTGTGGAGACTAGCTGATTTACTGGTATAAACAGTCTTAGGAAATTTTGTTGTTAAAATTATATTCAACCAAATGCGATGGGAGTTTACCGTATGCCATACTTTAAACTATGTCTGCAAATTTTATGAATTTTGTTTCTGCTGCGAGTATATTTCTCCTCAATTATCAGTGACGTAGCAGTATCCAAGTCCTCTGATTTTCTAGGTCACACTATTTCTAGTTTGACTCGTGTAAATGTATACATATTTAATTGGATTTGATATTGAAATAATGCATCTTGGCAAGGCATGCAAAATGTGTAAGGGCTTTCAGATATCTGCGGTTTTAGTGAAATAGCATTAATATTTTGCACTTAATAATCTATACTGACTTGACCTCTGAAAGCTAATCTTAGTGTTTTTTTTTCAATTTTCGAGAACCAACTAATGACAGTACTCTTTCTGGTTATTTTCTAATTATTGCTCTAAGCAGAGGTCAGGTCAGGTCAGGTATGTAAGATTGCATTTTATTTTTTAAGATGTATAGCAAAATATAACATTTACTTAGTTAACGCCACCTATTGTTAAACAGTTGCGACATATTATTACGTTATTTATAATTAAATTAAAAACCATACTTAGGTTATGACATTTTAAAGATTTCAAATTTCTATCCCTCCTGGTATCGTTATCATCAACTAGAAGAAAATGTTTAAACAACATTTGTTAGGAAGTAGATATAGATTATAATGAGTTGATGACAGTGATACCTTTGGTACATCTAAAGTCACTAGATAGATAAAGTACCGCAATTCATTGTCTATATTTTTGCACTAAAATGGCGTATGAAACCAAAACCATAGAACATACATACATAAACATTTAAATTTACCGCTGCTATTTTGCACTAAAATGGCGGACAATTGCGGTACTTTATCTATCTAGTGACTAAATATATCATATTAAATACGCCATCTAGCGGCAAAGTTACCTACTTTGATGAAATCTAGGTGGTTATATTTGAAAAAATTTTACCGCAAGATTTAGTACGATTAATTTCCAAAGTACAGCCGCTGTATATGTTTTGCCTTCAATGATAACGCAGATTGGATTGGTCCTAATCTTTTTTGTACAATTTAATTATAGTTGGCTTGTTTAAGGTTAGATCACAATTACTTATTACTGTACCTTTAAAATTCATAGACTATTTACAAACATTATTTAGTTTTTACCTTCTTCAGCTTACAGGTTGTTCTAAAGTTAAAACCTGTAAAATGTAAATTTTTGGATCGCCGGCGTCCTCTGTTCAACTAACAATTGAATTTTTGTTATTGAGCCAACGAAGAAAACTTTAGATGTAGACAGATCCAAATGTATATACAAAAATCTCTCAGCACTATCAGTTGCTCGCTGCTTAACTATTGTAGTGTAAACCTTGGAATGCACAATGCAATATAGTGAGTATACAACAAAGTGAAATTAGGAACCTAAATCCACAAAGCTCATTACTATAGACGTTTTGCCAAAGATATAGTTAGGTAAAGAATAATAATGGATGGTATCAAGACAATACGAATCTGTAGAGTATTACATTTTGCATTCGAAGATACGAATAGGATACCTTAGCACAGAATCAGTAACGAGAATGTTGGAAAGGTGTTCAGGGCACCTACGTCCATCTCTTGTCATCTGATTCAACTAGCGCGCATCTCTGAAGTTGGAACTGTAAACACATAGAACTTCTACTCTGGCCATCTCTGAGTAATTTAATGTACCAGGATGTCGATATTGGAAACATCTGCAACAGATGTGAAGTATGTTCTGGCATCTATCGGTTATTCCCTGATTTACAAACTAGTGTAATCCGGTGTAATCTACGAGTTTTCAGCAGATGCCTGCATTTATCCTCTACCGCTGATCGTAAGAAATACAGGAATTTTGCTGTATTTAAAGCCTTATCAATATTAAAGCTACATTAAAAAAATTAATAAACAGATCACAAGGCACTTCTACTGTTTCCTGTTCAGAGACCCACAATCGAAATATTTCGTTGAAAGAATAGAACTACAAATAAACTAAATGCTTTCTCTCTCTTTTGTATTCCTCTAAGTTGTGTAGCTTTACAGTTCCAGAATGCATGTTTATTGCTGATTTCCGTTTTGATGAATCAGGTTCTGATAAACATAGCATACTTTTTATTTAATACAATTTGAAATAAAACGTTGATTTTCAGCAATCACTTCCGTACCTTTGCAGTACCTTAGTTCAAACTAAACTTCGAGTAATTCAATGTTAATATTAACAAACGTATGGAGTACACATAAATGTACCTCAGGTGTTAACAATTTAATGTTATTAATTTGTTTTCCTTAAAGAAATTCTTTTATCTTGGACTATTGCTTGTTTCGGCCCCATTATTTTGTAGTAGGTAGCTAAAAGATAAGGGTCCTGCATTTGTCATACAAAATTGTGAAAAACTACTAAAGTTGTTTAAGGATTTACCTCGGAATTTACGCATTTTATTCAGGTAATCACTTGCAGTTAAATTGATGCGGCCTGCATTTAGCAGTCAATACAATCTACAAAATACTGTTGGAATGCATATTGGCATTTTTTTTTTGTAAATCATACAGGAATTCTTTTGTAGACAATTTAGTAGTTAGCAATTTTAATTGGTTAAAATGGAAAATACTAATATGCATCAGGTAGGGCAATTAATAATAGGATTAAAGACACCTTGCAAGTATGACTCAAATAAAGGTACAACAAGTTTTGCTGATCGTTGTATCAAAATAATCATTGCTTAGATGAAAACATCAAAATGTTGCATTCTGAAGGAAAAGTTAAAAAACATGAATCTTTCGAAAGATTCTGAAGTTAAAAAAGAGCAACTCCAGAAAGAAATATTCGCAAAGAAATCCGATACGCATTTGATATCACCAAAATTATAAATCAACATTCAAACCCAGGCCAGACACTTTAATACAACAAAATTTTACAACCGCCTGTAAAAAGAAGGAATGTGGACAAAATTCTGCCGTTCTGAGTTCAGTATAGTTCTGATGCTCTTTGAAAATGTTCGATATATGTGAAACAAAACGCATTCAAAGAATCAGCTCGTTTATAGGCTACATACAGATCTAATTAAGCATGTTTCACAATGAATGCACCTTCGAAACTATTCAACTTTTACAAATCTGCATATATTTGCCTATTGGTATTTGATGCTTATCTGTTATATATGTATATTGACTGACAGAACTGGAATCACCAATTAGTACCTAATTCTACATATTTGATATACATCTTTATCAGATTGAAGTAAGACATGAAGAACCTAAAAAAATTAATAATGGGTGCAGCACCGGACTGAATGCTACTTGTACAGCATCATAAAGTGCAGTTTGTGTGAGGATAAGATAAATTTTGCAATCATTCTATCCAGACGACTTTGTTGAATGAACGATCTGTAGACTTGATTGGCCAAGGCAATAAAATGGCATTATTTTGTACTAAATAGTCCAAAGTAACTTTGGCTGCACTTGGTCGGGCATGTTCTTGTCGAAAAAGTAGCTTCGGGAGTTAAAAGTGAGGTTTCACTGCTTCCTAGATATAAAGCTGCTGCTTCTGGTGCAGACCAAGGATGATTTGCTGCCATGAGCAATAGGCTTTGTTCTCACATCATTGCTCCAAAGGTGCCGTGAAAATTTTGTGTTCGAAGCTAAAGGGTCCGAACATCAAAACCTTTCGATGCTCCGTAAATAATTTTATCATTAGTCTGCAAGCTCCCTTGTAAGAGTGAAGCCAAAAGTCAAAGACAACCATTTTGTTGCTCGCTGTATACGGCTTTCTTCGAACCACACGACAACAAATCACTGCAATATTCAAACTTCTGTTCGTTCTATTAAAAATATAACCAAAAAATGTTAAAAATTTGCATGTCCTTTCGCTCCAGACAACAAATTGAATGCAGCTTTAGAAAAGCCTGTGGAGCCAGTAACAAAGTGTAATTATCACCCGTTTTGTTAAACGAGACCAAAAAAGTAAACTCGGCAACATAGAATTGAGTTTATCGATAAGTATGAGGAAAAGTGTTTATTACTGAATGTTCCTATTTCTATGTGAGTCATTATATTTAGAGATTGGGTCAGTTTACGTATCCCGATTGTCATGGGAATAACTCCTTGTGGTAGTCTTAAGGTTCTAGAATAAGATATTCTACATTGCTAAATTTTTATTGTATTATATTTTTCACTTTGATACACCGTAGCATATTAGGGACAATTACTATGTACAAACCTTATGTATACTTAACGTGGATACGCAACAGACAAGTACTTTGGACATGGGTTAAAGTTATCTCTTCAGTAATTTACAATAAACATCCAAAATAATATTATAAAACTTCTTACATCTAAGATGCAGGTATACGTTATCACAATATGAGTTCAATTCTTAATAACAAAAGCAATGTTATAAAACTTGTATTAATTAGTAACAATAATTTCTTTAACATTATTTATACATAAACTTTACATCACGATATTGTTAGTCGTATTAGTATGTACAAATCCGATGAGATGACTATACACAGAGAGGATTTTCCATTTAAGGGTGTCTCTTACAGAGAGGGCTAATTATTCTATATCAAGGCCGGTAAATATTTACGTACAGTTCGCACCCTGCGATTCGCTTTTTGTGAGAAACAAAGAAATATAAAAACGAACTCCTTAATAATAGTTGCTTCGTGCAATATACGAATATATAGGCTCAATTTATATTACGTATATTTCTCGGAAGCAAGTCCATGTGAGTATACAATGTCTTCTGCAAAGACGCCTCCAAGAATAAACAAAACATGGGAGGTATCTTTGGCGAAGTTACATGATAAATATATACTACATGCGATCTTATTTACACAATAGTTTCTGTCAATGCTGCCTGCAAATATTTTATGAGTTCAAGTGGGGGCTCCAAATGCAGATAATACCTCTGAAACTCAGTACTCCACACAAAAAAATATATCAGAAAGGCCATTTTAACAAATACCCTGATTTAACATTAACTATTACACATGTTGTGCTAACTTTAGTCAAAGATGTGATGTTGACCGAATAATAAACTTAGGCAAGCATATGGGACATGGAGTCATTCTACTCTAAAATTAAATGTGCTAAAAGTCTAATAATTACCCTCATTTGTTTCTACGCTTTCGAAAACAAGTATAGTGGCAGTTAACAAAAGTAACAGTTATTTTTTCCATTATGTAAAAGATCCTTTTTGGAGTTTCTTGTTACTTTTAGGAAAGAGGTTATTTTAAATTTTCTTTTAATTTATGACCCTGTCATGTTATTATCATTATTATTAGGTTATCAATTGCGGACCGTCAAATAACAATAACTAGAGTAAAACTTTTCAAAACTGACAAACAACTGGCAAGGCTGTCAAAACTATAGCTATAATTCTTAATCAATCTAGGGAAAAAAGGTGTACGGGATTTTTTTGGCAGCCACTGTGCATTACATGTGAGAAAAACCCTATCTTACGTGAGCGGTAGATGACGTAATTAATTAATAAATCGATTATGACGAATATTGCTGTGGATTCTTCCTAACGGAATTAGTATGTAAACTATAAAAAAATGCTTGCTAAGAAGCATTACTGCTTTTTGACTATTGTGATCCAAGTTTCTGGAAATGCATTTTCGTAATTTACTAAGTCGATTTACCTTCAACATTAGTTCCATCCCATTTGTGTATGTTTATATCTAAACCATATTTGAATACATGAATTTTGTGAAAGATATTTTTTTGAACGTAAAATTAGCAGCATTACATGAAAATGAAAGTATCTACCTGTAACAAGCAGCGGTAACGAAGTAGAGATAAATACAGTCCTACGTAGGTAGTGAATATATACATTATATAACACAAGAGAGTTATCTATTGGTTTAGAAACCTTCTTCAAGAAATCTTTTATGTTAAGCATTTACAACAATATAAACATTCCATTCAGTACTACCATAAGTAGTTTCTCCTACTAAGAACCATATTTATGAAAGAATTATAGAAGTAGCACAAAGTTTCATGATCTTTTCCTACCTTATGAAGGGGGTGTAATTAAAATCACTCTCCACACTAACTGAAATATTTTGTTCGTTTTTATAGGAACTATAATCATTGATGTGTATTTTTGCTAATAAATTAGGCTCTAGTTGACACAGAAATGCAAAACTGATGATAAAGAAAACAGCAAACTGCTTATTTTTCATGCAAATACGTACTCCATCAATGGGATTTATTTACAATGAAGGAAATTAAATCTTGTCGTAATATATGCCCATAGTCATCTCAATTAAGTAGCAGTTGCTCGCGTGTATCATCTGCCAAATAATGTATTGTCTTAAATAGAGATGCAGAACTATACTTTTTACCAATAACTTTCGTTGTGGGTCTACAACATAATTTCGTTTATGTAAACTTGAATAAAATAACGATATTCGTGGTTTATTGCAAGAAGATCCATTTTTAAGTAGTAGTGCTCCCTGTGCGTATAAGTAATAATAATTATGTACCCGTAATTTGAATGAGGGGAATCAATCGACCTTTTTATGTATTGCCCAGAAAATTTCTTGCAATGAATCCATGTTTGTTGTCCTCTCTAATCGTTACTATGTTGGAAGACATCATTAAGAAGTTAGGGCAGACAGCACTGACACAGATCTTACCATTTTATTGCGGTTGTCACATTTACTTAATCCTAGCCTATGTACATAATTCCCGTATTGCCGAAAATGAATATGCGCATTACTTTGTAGCAGGGCGAATAATGAAACGAAACGTATCTCTACATCGATGACACCTTTTATAGAACATTACCAGGCGGAACGTCACCCTAACTTGGTCAGTACCACGCCGACACTGGCCAGTTTTTTGGCCACACCCACCTATCTTCTAACAATGTAAAAAAAATAAGAATTCTGTACAAAGCAGCTAATGAAATGCGAAATTTGAAGTCAAATGCGAATAATCCAGAACAGGCGAACGAGTCCAAAGCATGCTCAATACCAAATAATGTCGTTCATCAGCTGGCTGCTGCGTCATAAAACTAGAAAAAATGATCAGTTGCATTTGATGCATTAGTCTTTTAATACTGGTCTCTAAACATGAAGATGTACAAGTAAATAAATTGAAGACTAAATAACCCCATTGGTAATAAATAAAACAAGATTTACTACCTTCAGTTCAAACAGATAACAGCAGTTATTTTACATTATTTTTTCTTTTAGACAATAACAGAATATTTCTATTCCAATTACTAACATTAATTTAGCGCAGGTAGGCTAGTATTAGGGTCTAAATATTTAACAAGTTGTTATAGAGGTAAAACTGCTTTGCACTAAAAAATCAATTTAGGTCGCAGTCTGTCTGACAAGGTCTATATTGCATATCTACATTATGGGCTACATAATTTTCCCTTTAGCAGTTGTTACGTTTTTCAATTTAAGTTTTGAAATTACCATTCACCATAAGGTAAACCATTTTAGACCACTGTTATAATGTACGTTATATACGTTAAAATAAAAAAAATAATATGAATATATCTGGAGAAAAATTAAACACTGTATCTTTGCAACTTATATCGAGTTGTGAGAGTTTGGATATACTATAGCAATATCCCTTTCAATATTTTGTTTTGCTACAGACACCACACGTTTAAATTGATTGTTTTCACTTTGAGTAACCTGGATTGGAAGTTCAAGCAGGAAATGTACTTTTTGCTTACTATTTGGTTGATTAAGTGGCAGCATTAAAAGCGATACATTATAACGATCTTTTTTGCATTAATTAAGTAAACTCTATAAATGTAGTTATTCTCAAAATAATAACTAGTACAACTGTCAAAATATCCACTATACTCAGCGACACAAACATTTATTTTTTCCTTTACCCTCTTTGCTGCTTATTGACATGTGAGTACATAAAAAATTTTTGTAGCACTGTTGGACGATATGAATTAGTGCAGCATAAACCCGATTTTTAAAAGTAAATCAAGCAATCCACTGTTATTGCCAATGCACCGATTAGGACACTGCTCATTCAAAAAGTGGCAAACTATTCTCCACAACAGTGAGAGTCTTACCAAATTACTGTACTCCAGATATTCGGCGAAATTAGCTTAAAAAAATGTATATAGTATTCACCATTCAACTTATTTTGGCAAAAAATGACCCACAAATTTGGTTTTCCAATACACCTGCCCATACGTACAATATAATCCAAATCTAACTGGTTTATTAATTCGTAAGTCTTCAACAGACCAAACTTGGTTATTTTTCTGATTTCTGATTTCAGCAGTTTAAATATTGATATTTAAGATTTTCGCTGGCTGGCAGTAATTTTTTACCAACCCATCTATATCATTTTAACCGCCTTTCAGTGTTCCCAGTATATATTGATTACAATGTTATTTATTTTCAAAATTCTTCAATCTTTAACGTTATGATCACTGCATTCAACAGCTTGTAAGCTGGTGTTTGTTATTTGTTTCACACTATTTATCACGACCGTCATTCTCAAGAATGCACAAACAAAAACCAGCTTCTTTGCGGGCTATTCAACATAGTGGTTTCCACACGTTTCACAAACTGTGCACCTTTGAATGTATTCAGAGACGTTCATGTATGGTGTTATCGTACTAGGAATCTGGCGGACAGATTTTGAGGAATCACTGTTAATCAAAAACAAAACAAAAAAACTATAGGCATACAGTAGAACTTACTGACAGTCACCTTTGCTAATAGACCTTCTTAATCATTATGAGAAAAACGTCTTTAAACCATAGATCAGTAACTTTCAATATCCTTAATCAACCTAATAAACATTGTTTTGTGCGGTAGCCATATTTTCGAATATTTTTGGTGATATATTCTACTTGCTTTTGTCTCAGTTTTCGGCGCACTATCACAAGCGATTAGCACTACATTTGTTTTCCAAGCCAACAAGGCTTTGCACCATACTTTTATATTCGCGCCATCATGAGATTATTTTTGAAAGTGATACAATGAAACCTGATATCAACAAAATCAGCATAAAACGGTAAATCAACGATGTCAAAATTCTCGAAATGAGAAAGTTGTAGGCAAAAGAGCAAAAAATTACCTTTTTATTTGTTTTTCAAAATTACTCCGAAACTAATAAGCAGCGATCAAATTTCTTTTCGGATCTTTATAGCCTGTCAAAATACCCAATTTTGCTCCCATTTAAGCTACTTAGTATTTCTTACCGTTTTCGGTATCCCAATAGTGAATATCGAATTTGTGACACCATGTAGAGCAAGCACTACAGGAGTACAGTGGCAGAAACGTAAATTTCCAAAGTGTTCGGACCGGCACCACGGACCCACTTTTTAGTAGGAGAATTGGTTGAAACAGATTTCTTACCACAAAGGTAATAAAACCTTCGAAAACAAAATTCCGTAAATTCTCATGCAACGAGTAGCTTCCCTGTTATAATTACAGTAGGAGTTAAAGGTTATCCCAGGAAGTGTATATTGTTGTGGTGCCTTATAGCATCTGAAAGTATAATCTCAACCTGCCAAAACAGGGAGTATTTAGGTGCCAGTATGTGATATAAAAACACTATGAAGTAAGTTTCGAAATTTTCAAATTATTTGCTATTTAAATGAATGAATACAATCAGTTATTGTAAAGAAGGCGGTTCTGAGCATGCTTTGTATCACGAATTTTATAATAACTTTTTATGAATACCACGAGCATGTTCGCCCGTTTAGAGAGATTCTAGAAATGAAAGTATTTGGCCGAAGCGATCGTAAGAGAACAGAACGGTCAAACTCAATTATTCTCAAGTCATATAAATAAGTAATGAAAGTTCACCAGTTTATAAGAACTGATCAAACTTGAGTAATTGTTCAAGAGGGCAGTTAGCGACAAGTGAGTCTGGCTTTCAAGGGTAACGGACCGCGGCTCATGCATACAACTATAATATAGAAAGACATTGTAGCGTCGTTTAAACAGTATTACATGTTTAATTCATTGACAAGACAGCGCTATTTACACGCGATAAAAGCTAGACCCGCCGGCGGGCCCTTACCTCATCCTACCCGAACGGAAGTTCCTCGCACCACGCCTGTGTCCGCCACAGAGAATGCGCTTGAACGCCTGCCTGAATTCCGGGCTGAAGATGGTATAAATTACAGGATTCAGGGTCGAATTGAAATAACCTAACCACAGGAAGAAGCTCACCACGAACTGACTTATGTCGCACTGCGGACAGAGCGGCATCAACAGCGCCAGGATGAAAAACGGCAACCAGCACATGACGAAGGCGCCGGTGATGATGGCTAGAGTTTTCGCCGCCTTCCGCTCGCGCTTCGCCTCCAGGCTCTCCTTTTTCTCCTTCCTGGAAGGTATCAACTTATCCACGGACGCCGGGCAGACGGGGTTCTCCTTCGTGAGTATTTCCACCCGGCTGATGTCGCTCATGTGACTCTGGTGGCTCGCGGAGCCATTGTTGGTGGTTGCCGTCGATGATTTCTCGGGGGATACGTTATTCGAGACGAGCGGATTATGCGCGTGGTTCTGAAGCGTAACGGGCGTCTCCTCCTTGGCCTTGGATATCGTGAAGGCAGTGGTCTCTTCTTGTTTTCCGCTCGCCGGTTGTTCGTCTTGCTCCTCTTCGACGATATCCATGGTGGTTGTCGACTGTCCCTCCATCATGACTAAGGAAGAGACGAGCGCTTCGGCCGCGGAGGATTTCTTCGAGCTCCGCTTCATTCTCAAGAACCTCCTTTTATTGATAAAGTGTTTTGGCGTCTTACTGTTATTGTTCACTTTGATTGCTTTCTCTGTGGCGTGACCTCTTAACTCCCTCCTCTTCCGAATTCTCGATCGAGCTGTTTGAAATATTTTCCAATACAAGCCGAAGATAACTAACAAAGGAACATAGAAAGTGGATGACGTAGCGAATATCTGATAGCCGACGTCCTGACTCACTAAGCATTGTTTTTTCACTTTAATTCGTTCGTGAAACTCTTCATCCTTCAAACCCAGTTGGGGTATCTGGGGAGCTATCGATACAATCAACGCGACGCTCCAGATCAATATGATCATGATGCCGATACGTCTGCTGTTGCGAGTGTGGATGTAATCTACGTTGGTCACTGCCCAATATCTGAAGGAAAACAGACATGGAGTTTTGGGGTTTGTTATGTGATTTTAATACGAACCTGTCTACGGCTATCGCTACTAAGTGTAAAATCGATGCGGTACAGCACAAAACATCGCTGGTGGTCCACATGTCGCACAGCTCGGGACCCAGTATCCAACTGTTGGATTGTATCTGAAACAAGTTTTAAAGTTAAGTTATGCAGAAACGTTTAAAAATGCTAATGGTCAAATCGGTTGTCGTGAATACAGATATCGTTGTTTGGATGCCAACATTATTGTTATTATTTCTTATATTTCCTGTAAAATGCCGCTAAAACATACCGACCGATCTGCAAATGCTGCTTAATAAATCGTTACTTTGGAAAATGTTTGACATAAAGAAATACAATTTGAGATTGAAGTTCTGGATTGCTTGCATGGCAACACTGCGTACGATTACTTACGTTTAAGGGTTAAAATATTTCGTCAACATTCTACTCATTATAAAAAATCGCAAGGCCAGTAATTTCCTTATGTACAACCATAACGCATTCACTAATAACGATACTTACATCACATTTATTGAATGTGTTTTTAAATACTTCCCATTATTGAAAATAACCGATCTGAATTGTTTGGTGCTAGAAAAATATACTGTTTTTATAATACTATAATAATATAATAGACTCGCCTACACAATAAATAGAGATATCGAGTTTTAGTTTTATAAAAGAAGAATTAATGAATAACTAAAACAAAAGCACCAATTTGCATCCTTGCAGAGTTACAAAGGTAAGTAACCAAGTATTCTTAGATACTTAAGTACTGCAAACTGAAATTAAGAGTAGACTTAGTGTTTCTTTATTGAATTACATAATCGGCATTCAACTGACAAATACCTAATTCTAAAGATATTTGGCATTGACAACAATGCATTTTTTTCAAATTGAATAGATGGTAACGATTTAAGATGCATGTTATTTCCATAATTTGAAAAGTTCTTAATAGAGTATGACTTGATTTCTAGAACAAATAAAGTGACGATACAAAATATATACACTATCAGCTCAGTCTAGCACAAAACCGATTCTCAGTGTAAACACACCCAAATGATCAAAACGAGTTCAAATGTATTCAAATATACTGTCGATTTTTTTACAAAGCGTTCGAGTTAGTGGATTTCCCTTTCTAGGAGGAGATATAAATTCAAGAGAGTAAACTTACACCTCGATAAACTGAATGCAAAAAATATTTAACTTTGAGACTGAAAAACCATTAATTACTTTCTCCAAAAGTGTATGCGCGTTCTTTTTTTAATTCTGATTATTAATCACTAAGAGAATGAAATTGAAATGTTTGCTATAATATGCTGGTAAAAATAAAATGGGTAGCGAAAACGACATCATCATCTAAAGGCAGCTCATTGCGGGTGCATCTGAATATAAACTAAATAATAGACTACAAAAAATACACTATGTGTTTAATGAGAGCATGCATGAAATAGCTAATAGGTCTACGGAATGAGAATAGCAAAATAATAATGAATGACGATATTATATATTTCAAACGAATGCTCTTTCTACCCGAATGGCACAATCAATTACCATACTTGTCACTATCGGTTCAATTACAATCCCAGGTTATTTGATGAGGTGCGTACTCAACAGCCAGAAAAATTAATAGCGATGTATGACCTTCTTTTCCTTTCCAGTAATTTGACAGGCTATATGTCTGTTAGAGTACTACATATCTCCAATGATAAACGTTTTTTATATGATGAATAATCTCGTATTCCGACAAAATGTACATTATTCATCGTCCGTTAAGCAGACGGTATAGGCATCTACTAAAGAAAGAGTTTTTGAAATGGCGCACTTAAATTGATGTTATAGTTACAGGGTAACAATGTATTTACCTTCATTATAAGTTTTGTTAAACCTTTCTAAATATAGCTTAAAGATACATTTCTATGTAAAATGTAGCAGGTGTACCACGTAATATATAAAACATGTAAGCATGCATTATAAAAATTTCAATATATATGTATATATTTTTTTCTTCTTTTTTCTGTATAGTATACTTATATTATTATCACTTAATTATGCTATTTTGCTTATCATCAGTAACTGTTTTTTCTTGCTAATATAGATAGACTTATTAGTTTTATACACACTAAATTGTAACATTCATGTTTGGTTATTCTCAGGTTTAGCATAACTATGTTTTTTTTTAGTGGGTGCCATTTTGGGCTTGCCTGTTCGCACCCCAGTAATAAATAAATAAATACGCATTGATAAAGTTCCTACTAACAAAGTTCTGCAAGAATTATTTTAAGCCAGTAGGAATTGTTTTTGTAAAACGTAAAGTACAGCAAACATTTTTTTATAGTTTTATTTAGACCACTTTAACTAGCTGGGGCAAAGTGTAACATCTTGTTAAAACAAATTAACGGTTAGAAATATTAAGGGGCAAAATACTTTAATTGTACTTATAATGTGTTACTAGCGTGTTATAACCAAACCACTAGGTACTTTCTGTTTCCTACTGTGCTTTCAAGTCACCCACAAGTCACCCAATCACACCGCGACAATATACAGCACTCGCATGACGTTATTTTGGAAATCTACCTGCACACGTGTGAACAATAGTACACTGTAACTAAGCTAATTAAAACTTAAATGACTTGGATACTGCTCTTGAAATCTCAGCAAAATTTAGCTATTCTAAACTTTTACAAGTTCGTAGTCGGCTTGCTAATTACTTCCGAAATTACATAGCAAATCTTTTTTTTTAACAAATTGCATACTACTCCGTAAGGCTCCGTTGGTGACGCTCGGCTACTAGTGTGACGTCATTCCAGTAGAGGGAATAGCATTCCAGGCTCGTAAGATTGTCGAAGACTCCAGTCTGACCCAGTATTCGGCTGCTATTAAACTTCTCAAGTTGAGAAAATCACATCAAAGAAACACTTAGAAACGTCACTGCAAACATCCGCAAAGATGGCAAAAAACCAGTGCATTAGTAAAGCTGAAAAGCTGATCGACTTTTGTTTTAATAAATACAAACATGTGTACCAACTGGATAAAATAAAACTATTTTTACTGGGTTTTCTTACTTACACATCGTCAGTACATTTCAGAGTGAAGGTTAAAGTCAATCAGTGGCTGACATAATTTCATTGACACGACGCTTCTAACGTCAAACCTGTTTAGCATAATTCAATTTAGTTTAGAGCATCGGGATCTCGGATCTGATACATGCTCATTCGCATGTATCGCACGCCCCTAATAATCCATATCGACGCAATATTCCATTAAAACGACTGCTATCAGACGAGCAGACCCGGCCGGCATCAGCTAACCAGCTTTGTCCATATGCTTGACTCCAAAATGAGGTTGGCGTAATTTAACAAGGGATAATTAGGGAAACGCGTATGTACTATATGACGGGATGGCCGGAACTAATTCATTATGTTAATATCCGAATGAAATGAATCTGTTTCGCTAACGCCGATATTGATATCAGTCATTATTACTAACTGTGCAGCTATAATGTCGTTTTAAACACGAATGTCGCACTAGCAATGTTTGATGCTTAACAGAGCTTGTAATATTAACATCGTTTTAGGAAAGCTCGGTGATGCGATATGATTGTACGATGAGAACGTTTATGAATACCGCTGTAGGTTACAGATAAATTAACTGCAATGTGTATTTCTGAAGGTTTGAGTCCTACATCCCAGCTGGCTATCGTATCATTTCTTGAGTTCTTTTTTTCACATTTGATATTCATATTTTTAGCTGGCTAGATCTGTGGCGGTTGCGTTTCAAATGTGCGCGCGAGTGTGCGGTTTGAACAAGAGAGGGCGCTGCACGGAGTGGATTGGAATTCAAAAGAAGGAGGTGTGTGATTGGCCGGGAGAGGATTCGAGGGTGTGCGCGGCGATCGAGAGGTCGGTGAACAGCACGCTGCTGTTCCACCGCAAAAAGTGATCGTTTAGTTGTATTTTGCCATTAGTTTTTTTTGTAGAAAACGAAAATTGTAGTTTTCTTAATAAATAGTTTAATTACCTGTGGTCTCGGATTTCATTCAAAAGCTGGCAGGAGGACCCACCCCACCCAACGAGAAAAGAGTGCATAGCACATCTCGCTGAAACTGAGTCAAAACACGTTAAATCATTCAGATTTCTTAAAGCTATATAAGATTTTACAAGTAGAAGAAAGCTTAGAACTCATTTTATATTTCACGAAAATTTTTAAGTTACGAGGATGTAGTGACATAAAGATTAAGGGAAAAATTAACGGAAATAGCAGCCATGTGCTTAAGAATACGCCATTCTCATTTTGAAGGCCCAGCATTAATGTTAGTATTGGATCACTGATTACACCGTTCATCGGGAACATACAGTAGCGTGCAAAAAAAATCGGACACTGAGTGAAATTTTTTTGAACGTCGGATAACTCGTGAATGAAGTTACCAATTGACGCGGGGTTTTTTACTGTTTGATTCTCATTTTCTTGCTAACATTTCCAATAAATATCGTTGAGATTGTTTCACTGTATGAAAAGCTATGGTATCACGTTTCAGTGCATATCCAAATCTAACCGTGCAAAAAAAACCGGACACTTCCACAAATTTAGTAAAACACAAAATTTATTTAAAGAACTACAAAATTAATAATTATCTGACAGAACTATGGATCAATATTTAGTCGCAGAACCCTTTACAGCAATCACAGCAGCACAACGGAGTCGACCAAACTGATAATTTTCTAAAGAGAAATTTTCTTCTATTCCGCCTCCAGCGCTGCCATCAAGTCGTCCGCCTTCTTAAATTTTCGGAGGCGGACGCGCCTTCCTAGCTCTTGCCACAAATGCTCGATCGGATTGAGGTCCGGCGACTGTGCTGGGCACCGCACATTTTCTCGGTGGCGT
This sequence comes from Rhyzopertha dominica, assembly GCA_025024175.1. Lineage (NCBI taxonomy): Eukaryota > Metazoa > Arthropoda > Insecta > Coleoptera > Bostrichidae > Rhyzopertha > Rhyzopertha dominica. The sequence goes on from QCXZ01000138.1 coordinate 13,321,303, forward strand.
GCGGAAGCATAACCTCTTCCAATATCAAACGATATTGGTTGGCGTTCATCTTGTCGTCCACACGTCTCAGCAAACCGACCAAGTCACAGTTGAAGCTGCTTGAAAAATACACTATAGCATAGTTCACATTTTCAGAAATTTCTAGAGAAGATTACCCCAAATTATTACGTTCCTACCACCGTGCTTGATAGTGGAGACCGAATGCCGCCCGAAGATACCAAATTAAATTTACTCTCATTCGACCACAAGAATTCAACCATCCGAACCGGTTCGAAAATCTTGTGGTCGGATGTGAGTAAATTTAATTTGGTGTCTTCGGACGGCATTTGGTACGTGCGCCGGCAGTCGGAAAACGCTTCGAACACCATTATATAAAGTCTCCACTATCAAGCACGGTGGTGGAAACGCAATGATTCGATGGTAATCTTTCCTAAAAATTTCTGAGAGTGTGAACTATGCTATAGTGTATCTTCCAGGCTGCTTCAACTTTGGTCGGTCCGCTGTGACGTGTGGACGGCAAGATCAACGCCAACTAATATCGGAAGATATTGGAAGAGAGTATGCTTCCGCACGCCACCAAATAAATGTGCTGTGCCCAGCACAGTCGCCGGACCTCAATCCGATAGAGAACTTGTGGCAAGAACTTGAAAAGCGTGTCTGCGTCTGAAAATTTAAGAAAGCGGACGACTTGATGGCAGCGCTGGAGTCGGAATAGAAGAAAATTCTCCTCAAGAAAATCATCAGTATGGTCGACTCCGTGCCGTCCCGTTGTGCTGCTGTGATTGCCGTAAAGAGTTTTGCGACTAAATATTAATCCATAGTTGTGTCAGATAAATGTTAATTTTGTGGTTCTTTAAATAAATTTTATGTTTTACTATAAATTTATGAAAGTGTCCGTTTTTTTTGCACCGTTAAATTTTGATATGCATTAAAACGTGATACCATTACTTTTCATATACTGAAACAATCTTAACGATATTTATTGGAAATGTCTAGAAGAAAATGAGAATCAAACAGTAAAAAAACCCCGTGTAAATTGGTAACTTCATTCACGAGTTATCGACGTTAAAAAAATCACTCGGTGTCCGGTTTTTTTGCACGCTACTGTATATAGGGCGGGCCATCTACATGTAAGCCGTAGAAGTTCATAATGACAAACATTGTCAAATCGACAATCGTCAAAGCAGATTTGAAGCGACATTTCAATGAGACATTAACTATGGATAACTACATCGCCCAAATGCGCTGAAATTGTTTAAATCAAATCATTTCGCACTGAATTGAGTGGTATACACACAAAATTCCCACTACAACACTACTGAAAACGCATAATTAATCCACGAAGAGCCTCTCTAAGACCAAAAAGGGACCGTCTGATGTGATATTCTTGGAAAGTGTGTAATTGGGCCATACTTTTTCGATGATGGTGATTTGGCTGCCCACCGATTTCTGCCGACTTAACGCCACCAGACTATTTGTCAGGATATTTGAAATCCAAAGTGCACATCGACAAGCCATGGACTCCGGACCAACTTAAGGCCAACATCGAACATCAAATAGCGGCAACACCAAGAGCAACACTCGAAACAGTAATGCAAAATACAAAAAACGAGCCTATAATACATACATACTATATTATCGCAGAAACGAATGTGTCTGTCCACTTGAAGTCCATATGTTTAACTTTTTTCACATACCTAAATCTTCCACAATTACCATAGGAAAGCTCAGCTAAATATGTAATGCTTTAAGGAAATGAAAAGAACAACTAAATTAGAAAACTACACGAAGCCACAAACCATCTAACATGGCGTTGAGACGTCTTAAGAAATGTCACATCAACAAAGTATTTACCCCATCGTGTAAAAGTTTTCAGTCTTGGCACATTCTGGTTGATTAAATAAACCATCAAGCAAAAAGTACATGATGAGCAGAGGAATCAATTAACAAATCTAATTACCACAACATATAACTAAAATAATCCCATTTTCCATTACCTACACAATCGAGGATTTCATCATAGACGAGATGATTATCAAAAAATTTAACGTTCTATGTCCTTTGATTTCTACTTATTTACAGGGTGTTTCACTAAAAGTAAGGAACAGCTGTATCTTGGAAGCCCTTCATGCTTTCTATTTATTTGTGTGACTTTTAAATTCACTCCTTTCACTTTATTTGTAAGCATTTGCAATTCTAAAGGGTCGCGAAAGACAAAATAGTATACCATTCTATACCCATACTTACCTACATTATTAAAAGCACGTTTCGCACTTTCGACACGAAGGCCAAACTATCGATACTAAGTAAGCAAAGTAAGCAAGTATTAAGGAGCTAGGAATCGATGCCAAATACCTACGACCTAAGAGTGTCGTATTAATCTTGCATTTTGCGAGCTCGTTGAAAGCGAAATAAAGTAAAAAGGTAGCTTGAAAACGACCTATTTAAACGATAAATTTTATTATAAAAACTATGCCTAAGTTAAGGCCATTAAGACGGTAAAGGCGCCGAAACTATTGACAAAACAACTGTAAACTTGTCGAAGATCGGGACTACTGCATCTTACTGAGAAAGATGAAAGATTGGCAGAAAAGATCGACTATAAGTTAGATTTAGGACAATCGAATGCATTTTGAAATTTTTTTAAAGTTGTTGCTTTAATATAAAATTAATACGTGTGCTTGTTTTAACAGTATGTCTTAATTATCTAGTTAGCTAATAAAAATGCGTGTAAACTCGGATATGGTATAAAAATTAATATGCAATTAATATCAATAGATCAAAGCTTTTAATATAGTATTTAATAACACTACCAATTTTGAGCTTAGAACTGCTTAAAATGTAATTAGTGACTAATTTTATAAATTCTTGTTGTAGTTTCAACACTTCTACTTCTATTTATAGAAATAATAAGAAGCAATAGTATCTACGGATTAGGGTCATTAAATTTAATATATCGAATACTAACTGACAATAATTATTTTAAGTTCATTCTAAAACAATAAACACTAAAGCACTATCAGGTCTGGTTGCATTTTCAAGGGACATATTTCAAATAGTGTGGTGCTACTAGGTTACCAGCTATCAACAGGGATAAATGCAAGCTATAAAAATAAATCAACATAGCATAGCAGTTTTCATGTTTAAAACAGCGCAAGCCATGTTTACAAAAAACCGCAGATCGTTCATTAAAGCTCTCACCCGCTTTGCACCGAGCAATAAGCAATTTGTTGCACCGGCGACACTTTGCACTTTGTCAATGTCGTCTTCAAAAAAAGGCTATAATTACATTCCTGTCTAGGAACGGTTCACATCCGGATAACAACTAAAAAGCCTGTAAGCTTAGAGAAAGAGAGTAATGCCTGTAAGGCAATTTGAATAATGTTAGATTTATTAGGGGAGAAAAAGTGGCTGATTGAATTGCACACAGACGACCTGACTGTCGCCAATCTTATCTGGAAATGCCCGTCAACGCTTGACACTAACAAAGCGTCAAGTCACTGGCGTTTTAGTGGTGCATTTTACATTTTGACATCTTACTAATTTGGTAAACGACTTGTGCTGAATCGCACAATTACATATTTGCATTATATTTTTGCGGAATCCCATGTGATATGTGTTCCAACTGCATTTCATATACGCCCACTCCGCCACTTTTTTTAAGAGACTGGAATCGCTCTTAACCTTTTAAACCCAATAACTCCGCTTAAAGCCTAAATATTACTCCTATTACTCAACTCGTCCAATACGACACTTCTTATCAACATGTTTCTCGTGTGCCATGCCCGACTCGAACCTGGATAATAAACGTATAGCAGCTATTATTTCTTTGCATGTCTTTTCCCTTTTTTTTAAATATATATTGAGTTTTATGAAAATGTAGCAATAATTTTAATGGTGCAATTCTCAGTAGTTTTTTTCAGTTTTTTAAACTAAACGTTGCTGGAGTTCAAAACTCAACAAAAATTTTGTTTTGCACTTGCGGAAAACTGACTCATGTATACAATGTGTCCATTAATTATTAATACATAATTACAAATTTAAACTTACTTAATTTAAGTGGAACACTCTGTACTTTATGACAACAGCAGATGTAAAATTTAATTATCTATTGATCATTATTTTTTTATATTTTCAGAATTCAATTAACAGATTTATATCTATCAAGTATAGCCTTGAAGGCACCCCAAAAGTATCTGATCGACGACTAAAATGGAGCACTGTTACTATGACCTACACGTATAAAAATTGTTGTTGAAATGAAACTATTGGAATGTATGCTATTATTTGTTCGTCTGCGTATGTTTCACTTGAATATATTATATTCCTCATTTGATTAACGAATTGTTCCTTAACCGAATATATTTATATTGGATTATAGATTCAAAACAGAGTACGTTTGAACATACTAATATATTTAATCAATTATACTGGATATTTTTTTATTCCTTCGGTGGTGGCGGGTTTTCTTGTTTTTTTTCCATACAAAATCTATTGCTTTTGTGACGCTTCGGCCGTTTGTTTCGGCCTTTTCAAACTTTTATTTCCTTTATAACGCTTTTCTGGAAGAAGTCCATTTCTTCTTTATCCCTTTTGTTTAATGCATTTGTTTGTTTAAGCGGAACAGCATTGCTATTTTTTTCGGTGGTGGTGGGATTTCTGGTCACTTTCCATCTAAAAACTATTGGTTTTGTGACGTTTCGGCCATTTTCAAACTGTCATTTCCCTTATAACGGTTTTCTGGAAGAAGTCCATTTCTTCTATATCCTTTGTGTTTAATGTATTTGTTTGTTTTAGCGCAGCAGCGCTGCTATTTTTTTATTCCTTGGGTGATGGCGGGCTTTCTGGTTCTTTTTCAAATAAAACAAATACATTAAACACAAGGGATAAAGGAGAAATGGACTTCTTCCAGAAAACCGTTATAAAGAATATAAAAGCTTGAAAAAGGCCGAAGCCAACGGCCGAAACGTAACAAAACCAATAGTTTTTATATGGAAAGGAATCCGAGAGCTCGCTACTACCGAAAGAATAAAAATATAGCAACGCTGTTCCGCTAAAACAAACAAATACATTATATTGAATACTTTGTACTCAAAACTATGTTTTTTGATTGCGCTCCTATATCATCTAAAAGCAAAATTATTTCCTGTTCTTCAAAGTTGTAGTATTATAAATTAAATCGTAGGGTAAGAGTGGATTGACCACGGCAGATGATTTAATTCATTCCTGCTTACGGAGTAGCTTATCCGATGCCATCGATAGGAACCTGCACTAGGCCTGTGCCTATCATAGTTCCACTAAGATGGCACTGAGAGCATTAGCTCTTTTATACACCAGTCCGAACGCTGCGGTTAAAGCGACGGCTTGCCATGGTCAATTTGCTCTCTACCCCTGCCTAACGAGCTCCAACAAGACGTAGAGTGAGAGTAGATTGACCAAGGCAAATGGTTTATTTTAGATGTATTGTTTGGAAAAAGATAACATATCAATATAAATATATTTAGTTAAATTTGATATTTTCTCCTTTGACAAAGATTACAGGTGTGATCGAAACATCAGATTAATATATCTCTTCTGAAAATGTCTTAACGTGTAAGAAAAAATACATCATAATGCTAGTCAAATTACCCTGATATCGTAGGAGCCGCTATATAGGGGTATGCAGGTACTGCCGCGGGTGCACTTACGAGTGCAATTTGAGAGAGCAAAGACTTTCGGAGCGGCACTAATATTATTTAATTAAGGTAATAGCGTCCCAAGAATGCAAGCTTCCTTTTTTTAATATCGCAAATTAAGTCGAGCGGTGCGACATTTAAATGATAAAAAGGCCGTGCATAATATGACAAAATCCGTAATTTAAAAGTTCAGAACTTATTAGCATTTCTTCTGCGCTGCCCTCGTGCACAAAATCAGCCGTCTAACCAAACCTAATTTCGGTTACTTTCGGCAAAAGGGTATGCACTGAAGAATTTTTAATATATGGACGAAAGTTAATAAAATGGGCTGGAACAATAATAAGCATAAAACGCATAAAGCTATTATCCGTTAAAATGGCGTGTCTGAAAGATAAATATATGTTGCCGCCTTACGCAATTACATGAATTAACTTATTCATAGTTTTTTTATGTACACGATTGCTTATTCACTCAAATACCTAATGCATATATTGTTTTGACAAAAACCTTAAAAAGGGTATATTAGTATTTACTTAATATATTAATACATCAGTTTTCAGCTTAATTAGGTAACAAACCTTCAACAAACTCCCAGAGAATCCATGGCCTGAGTAATGCAAAATAATATTGCCAGTTTGCTCTACACCGCGGTTTCACTGCCAATATCGTAATCAGTTTTTACTTTCTAGACCATTAACAAAATGGAGTAGCCGTAACCGCAACCGGTTCTGGTAAAATATAACTAAACCGTCGATGAATTATATTATTCCATAAATGCAAAACAAACTCAAAGGAATTGAAATCAAGATGCACCAAATATCCCCAAACAATGAAGTTTATTTATCAGCCATAAAATATGCAACCATACTGAATTTTGTAATATTTAATGCCAGGACTAAAAATATATTTTGCATGTCATGTCGTGACTGAAAATTGTGCACGATGTCGGATGGCAAAAAAAAAACTTTGCGTAGTCAAACAAGGGAGGTAGTGTACCGTGTGTTTTATTATTTTAAAAATGAAAGCCATGCCTCAGATACCCTTGAAAGTGAAAAATGTAAGACATCTATTGCTACGGGAATCTCTGTCAGAACTATCGAGAGGATTATTCGCGAAGGTGATTGCAGTGCATCGGAAAATAATGGAAAACCACAGTTCAGTACCCCTGGAAAGAAGAGACCGAGGAAGGGTAGCTTGACTGCCGATTTTCAGGAATACAAGGAGACCAATATGCGTCATATTGTGCACGAATTTCACAAGACCGAAGGAAATCGTGTGATAGTAGCACAATTAAACCAGAAGATACGAACTGACCTAGATTGGCATGGATCGAACGAGACTTTGAGGGTTTTATTGCACAACATGGGATTCAGGTGGATTAGAACTCAAAATAATCGGAAACTGCTAATCGAAAGGCACGACATCAGATCACCTCAATTTTTTTATTTGGAGGTCATAAAATATTTCCGAAATCAGAATACACCAATTGTATATCTGGATGAAACTTACCTGCATAGTGGACACACTTCGTCGAAAAACTGGACGGATGATTCGACAAAAGGGTTATTTGCAAATATGTCCAAAGGTCAGAGGCTTATAATCAAAAACCGCCATGTAACTTACAAGATTGGCAACTTGTTACGAAGTCATAGACATACCATTTTACGCTTACCACTCTACCACCCGGATTTGAATCCCATCGAGTTAATTTGGGGCACAGTAAAACACAACGTTGATGCAAGAAATGTCACGTTCAAATTGGATGACGCAAGGATGACGACCAAAGAAGAATTCAGCAAGATAACACCCGAAGATTGGAAGAACCGCTGTGATCACGTGATTAAAGTAGAGGACTAACATATGGAGCATGAAGTGATTGTTGATAATCTCATTGAAGTGGAACCTCTAATTATTAACTTACAAGACAGTACTGACAGTGACTGTGATGGTGATTAGATAGTGCATATGTACCTATGTATTAATTCTCTTCATTTTATAATGTTGTTTCGCTTGTTTTCTTTTTCACTTGCCTTCAATTTCTGGTAGTAACTTGACAACTCACGCTAATGTGATTTATTATTTTTGTTTCTCTTGTTTGTACTTAGTAATTAGTTCTCTTTATAGTACAGTCTTATTGTTTCTTCTAAGTAAGGTATACTAGGCGAGTAAAGTAGATGCTATTAAATAATATTCTAGAGTGTACTACCCACAAGCTCTAAAATTCCGTGTGACACCAACAAACATGTAATAAGCCAATGCTCTTTTGGAGGGCATATTTTTTTAGAACTATTACTGTCAAGAATTCTTATAGATATAGATGTATGTCCAATAGCTTAAACATAACACGTAAGGATAAATGATCAATGAAAGAGACAATAATCAATATCCCTCTTAGTTCAATTAAATGGCAAAATTCCTAGAAAGACAACTAAACAGTTATAATCTTCACTCTCACTTCTTATTGGGCCTAGAACGTCAAAGGAGCTGCTTAGATCACCGCAGCAAAAATTTAGCCGAAACTTCCGTACTGCACAGTTTGCAAGTAATCACTCGGAATAATCATCCTCATTACGGAGGAGCGACGACGGCACCTAATCGCTGAAACGGCAAAATTCCCATTACAAAGCAATTAGTATTCATTACGTTAGGTAAAATATTCCTTGCGGCCCAGGAGTTATCGGTAGCACGCTGTCGGCGGGCCGCGTTCCGGATAATAAACATTATCCCAAAAAAGACAACGCGACCGCCTGCTTGGGAAAACGTTTTGGTCTGCGGGCGTAAGGAAATTGTTCGTATGGGTCATTAGGGCACAAAATCCGCAATGGAATTGTAGCCACGTTAAAAAATATTAATTTGTCACAAATTAATGAGGTTAAATCGTTTATTATTTATTAATTAGGAAGTTCATGCATACTTTTGCAGCTTTCGAAAAACTTTGTATACAGTGAGATATGGAAAACTTCAGGCTATCCACATTTTGGAACTATCGAAAAAACAATTTTTTACAAGCAGGTCGGATTGGTGCGGAAAGAAAGAGACCATTAGGTAACTCAACATCATTTTGCGCTCTAAGTTTGTTTTTAAATCATAATCACGGTACTGGTTGGCTGATGAGTACTTCTGTTACCACGCCATAGCAATAAGAAGTTAATCCCGATTGTATTGCAGCTTTCATCTTGTGTGAGTACAGTTCAGGTAGTGGACACTCTCATATTAGATAACCGTAAACGCTATTGCTGCAACCAACAATACACGATACTGTTATGGATACAACATTCACAGATGGCACTCTGTGCTGTGTGTGTGAAGCACGGCTAACGCATGCACGCGGGATAGCGTTTAAATCAAAGTATGTTCAAATCAAGTTGATGTCAAGCTTTGATATCTAGCAAAAAATTGTCGCAAGTTCCCAACATACCTATGTACTTATAGGATATTTTAATATGTTATAGTTATTATTATTTTGCAACCTGTTAACCTTTTTGGTAGCATTTTTATGTTTAAAGTTATATGTAGTATATTGTGACATTGAAGTTGAATACGGAAAAGGTAAGATATTTTGCTTTAATCTTGTACCTTGAAAAGTGTTACAATTGTTAGTTTCGAAAATACCGAAGGTATCACACAGAAAAATTGTGCGGTAAAGAACTTTAGTAATAAATATTTAACAAACTCAAATATCACATTTCACCACTTCCCAAGAGAAGTTGCCACGGACAAACAATTTTGACATGCAGTCTTACATCCATTCGAGTATCATTTGTGTTATGTGGAGAATACTTTCTAGCTAATTGCTTTTAAACCCCACAGCAAAATGAACTAAATAGACGAGTAGTTCCCACGGTACAGTTTGAGCCTTGTAAACATTCTTCCACTCAAACACCAGCATGATGCTTGCAATCAAAAGGTTAGTTTTACGATAACTACAAAAAGCTAACTTGACCTTTATCCAAAAGCTGCAAATGTAATAGTAGGATTTGCAAAAGTGCACAATGTTATACCATTTAATTTGACATACCGATTTCTAGTTACAGTGTTACATTAATTTTACAAATTAATGTAATTTTTCTAAGTGCCATATATACGGCTCGAGGACGAGGTTTTTTGCTGGCGTTCTTTTCCTGGGTCGCTATCTATCGTGTACGGTTCCATACCGGTAGACAACGCTTTTATTAGACCTGTAGTAACGAGCAGATATAGTTCGCATTAAGTTGGGTGCAGATTTCAGTTTATTAACAACGGTTCATATGTTTATGGATGTTCTGCCTCAATCCAATCAAAGGCTATACCTTTGATTTTCTCGCTATACGAGGATTAAGCGCGAAATATTGGTACAAACGTCTCCACGTATTAGGGAATTGTACATGGAGGTGAGTGCTTATTCCGCCGTTACTTCATATCGTTGCTATCCCTGAGAAGCCTTTCTCATACCTACTATTTGTGCATTTTAGACGTTTCACGTAGACGTTTTATGCTGCTTGACTTTATAACGACGTCACTATTGATTTCCATTTCAAACGGATGTATCTCAACACCCATATGTTGAAGTTCGATTGTCGATAAGGGTCCCCTCGCTGCCCCAGGAGTTGCAGATTCCGTTGGACGAGCTACAGCTAAGTACCCCTAGTGGGAATCTCGTATCTTAGTGATTAACGCAAAGTTAATTTCAATCTGGTTATACCTGAACCTTCCCTGTATCTATCGCGCAATTCAGTTTTTATAGCTTACACGCGTGTTTTACTCATTTTAAGCACTACTTTTCTTTACTGATCGTGCACACGGGATAATTAAAACTTTAATCCGTGCATCTAGCAGTTGATATATTGTTGTTTTTTTTTATTTACGTAATTTACTTTATTTGTGAAGATCCAGGAACGACGTTTATTCAAGTTTGCAATTACCGATCCAGGATTTGTCACCTCTTGCAAGAGTGTAAGGAATATCTATGCATTTACATATGTGTCTATAAATACTGATTGTTGTATTACTTATGTGTGTATGAGTGTGTGTAAGGTATATTTGGTTACTAATGTATATTGCTTTTGTCCCATTCGTGGGGATAACTACCCCTTATTATTGATTTTTTTGTTCATTATACACGTTTACAATCGCTGTTTCTATTTCTTTTATCATCTCCAAACCTGTTACAAGGGTAGTTGGATAGACTTTGGTACAGCGCAATACGTTCTGCCCAATTGTCGGCTTTCTTAGTAGTTCGAAGCTAATGATTACTATTCGCGGTGTTTTACAAAATCAGAACTACTTGGCGCCCTCCCAATTCTTTTTTTTTTAATTGTGGTTATCTTTATCTATAACACTACCCCGGCCCTTCTCCGACTTTAGAGCTGCCGTGATTGAGCATCATCTTATTTGCTTATTAAGTAATTAAGACGGATGCGGTAATAACAGGTAACAAGAAACTCTAATGTAAGTACAAAAATTGCGCGTTAAGTGGTAACACACCTAAGTATAGAAATACTATGTTGCTTATGTTGGGTTAGTGAAGAGATTCCCAAACTTTTTTGAATCGCGGTGCCCTTGTATAGTTTTCTACGACTGGCTAACCTAAGTTTCAAATGCAAACAGACTTAGTCATTAGCATTAACTAAATAAAACACACAAAAAATACACCACAAAAAATATTATAGACATAAGAAAGCTGCATTATTATACAACATTTATTTTCGATCTATACTTGCTCTTTATAAACACAACAGTCGAAAGTCTATCTTCGTTTAAAAGAGCACATTCATCTTTTGCCGAAATCCAAAATTCAGTTATTTCGTTTTGAAAGAGTTATCGCAAGATAACTCAACTCGAAAGCGAGTGGAACCCCGGGTTATGAAAGGATTTTCAATCCATGTAAGCTTGTCGATATTTTCATTTTTAGACTATTTCTCAAACTAGTTGTTATGTACCAAACATAGAATCCGCGGTGAAAATAAATAATGCCAAAGGAATAAAATATTTTTATTAAAAACACCAGAAAACTATACCATAAACATAACTAATGATAACTGGAAATATTTTTCTGCTAAGTAAGAAAATTTTTGTTGAAAAAACAAAAGCGCCAAGTCATATCTGAATTTGAAGTTAAAAAGGTTGTGGATTGGTTGGTAGCCTGAGTCATTCTACTCAGAAGCTCCAATTCTAGAACACTCCAAGAAAATCGTCAGGTCCAGCATGTTAACGTGTTCTAATCGTCTGTATTTTGTCTCAATGTTGCTTACGAGGACTTTCACGTTTTAGAAATAACCTAAATTGTCGACTTGCTACTTAGGTTAATTTACATAATGGCAATAAGTTTAAGAGATAGCCGAATCGTGCAATTCTGTTCTTGAAAGTACAAAACAACCAACGCCGCGGCTCACAGCTTGGAAACCACTAGGTTAGTGCACAAAAATCCCATCAAAAACAAAGTGCGCAAAAATGCAATTCAATGCAGTCCAAACTGGTTAAGGCTTTCGCGGCTAGGTGATGAACTAGACCCGAATCAGTCCTTCAACCGCAAAAAGTTCTGACATTTCATATAAACCCAGTCACTTATTTAGGTAATACAGGGTGTGGCAAAACTGTCCTAAGTCCTAAGAGTGCGACTAAAACAGTTTCATTTTAATTGTTTTTGAACAGAATATCTGATAAATGCTGTCCACCATTATCGCAAGCTATTTCTGAAGTTTCGCATAACTCTTACAAACAATTCCTGCGGTATTTGGCGAATTTCCAGACGGATTGCTTCTTAAATTATGGTCCTTGGGCGAAGTTTGAAGACCCGTTAGCTTTGAGATATCCCCACAGAAAGAAGTCGCAAGGCGTCAAGTTCGACGAGAGCGCAGGTCATGCAATGTCGCCTCGCAAGGAAATCAAGCGTCCGGGAAACATTTCTCTTAAAAGTTGGAGTGATACTCGAGATATATGGGCTGTCGCCCCATCCTTTTGAAACCAGGCTTCTGCACATTATGTTCTGCAAGGAAGGGGCGGATAAAAATGTTGAAACATCGCTATGTAGCGTTCTGAATTGACGCTAATAGGTAGACCGGTTTCCTTCTTCAAAAAAGTATGGTCCGATTATCCCCATTTCTGACACGGCGCACCAGACTGTGACTTTATCATTATACAGAGGATTTTCGTGTATCAGCACACCAGTACCGAAAGTTTTGTTTGTTAATACTGTCAGACAAGTAAAAATGTGCCTCGTCGCTAAAGCATGTCTTCATAGGTGGAAACTCGATTGATCTTATCGCTTTGTGATAATTCCTGTACAACAACAATTTTTTATGGCAAAAAATGAAGATCCTTATGAAAAATACGTCGTACAGTGCGGTCCGAGAGGCAAACAGCGGCCGCATGGCTGCGCGCAGAACGGCTAGGCGACCCTAACACTGAACGCCCGACTATCTCGATGTTTTCGGGGATCCGAGCTGTCTGTATCCTCCTTCTCTCTTGACAACAGATCCAGTTTCTTTGAAGTTTTTAACCCACAAAACAATTGATTTTCGGTCAGGGACAGGAATTTCATATTTGATGAATCGGAACGCTCGTTGTTCAGCGACGACCGACTCATTTTCGCGAGTGTACTAGGAACAGCTAGCATTATTTTACAAGCTTGTTAGCAATAAAGATCTTGTTACCGTCCCGACAGGCACGCTGTGCTCTCTATCACTCCCTAGAGGTAGAAAGAGAAAGTGTCTATCGGGTCAGTAAAGCGATCTTTATTGCTAAACACCTTGTATAACAATGCTAGCCGTTCCTTCAATTAAGTCTCCGAGTCTACATTTCCACGGCAAAAGCACGCTGTGCATCAGTCCACATGGGGTTTGAGGTTAAACCGTTTTCAAGCTTAAAACTGTTTAGCTTGTCGTTTGTAAATGCGCTATCCCCACTTTTCTGCGACGCGCCCCGATTTTATACGAGCATGTTGAAAATAGGGAGACAGTTATGCCTCACCCGGTATCTGTGGAAGCACTTATTTAAGAAATTTGTCATAAATTGTACCTAACTAGTTACTTACCAACATTTATACTGACATATTGTTTTTATAATAAATATAAAAATTTTTCAATACGCTCGTCAACAGATTGCCTAAAATGGGCGTGCTAGAGTTCAATTATGAGTATTTTATATAATAGATTGGTCCTTTGTAATTATGTTTCCGTGCGAATGCCAAGTCATTATATTTATTATAGAAATTGCATAATCCAAGGACTTRCMACAAGATTAGTAAATCGCGACGTTACAAAGAAAGTCAATCCTTCTCTCTTACCAACACCCACTACAAATTGTGATAAAGCTGCAAAATTTGCACAGTTATTAAAAAAATGGCTTCATACTTCGCGGTAGTTTGAAAGTTAGTCGAAATACTTAGGTACAATTTTGACTGACAAAAAAACAATGATTTGAAAATATGACAAATAGACCACTGACAACCAAGTTCCTAATACAAAAAAATCATTTGTTAAAGTATCAAGCAACGATCTATGAGACTGACTTATGCAGAGGGTTTTACAGCTTGATGGTCGGCCGTCGTAAACTATTGTATTGTAAATGAGGGTTTTTACAATCTTATGGTCGGCCGTCGTAAACTATGGGAATTAGTGGCGCTTCAAAGTTCCTAAATGGGGCGTAATCAAAAAAATCTTGTTGGCCAAAATTTTAACTTTTACACTATAAATTTTTGAAATTTTTTAGTTGCGATAATTTAGCAATCAACAAAACATAGAAGCCTTTATAACACATTTTATTTAATGCAGACCTGATGCTAACTGGCGCGACCCGCGATCAATTTTTATGTGACACTTGATTGGGTTTAAGTTTTGCGATGTATAAAATGAAAGCCTTTGCATGTCATAAAGAATTTATACAAATTTAATATAAAGACATACAAATTAGTAAGCAAAAAATTATTTACATGTGTTAGAAAAAATTTACAATAGTGCACAATAAAATTTATACACGGTATCGATTATGTTCATTACAGCTTGATAACACAAGAATCACAAACTAAAAAAAATACTCACTATCACTTTCACTGCTAAAATCACGATTAACTTCTATTATTAATTCTTGTGCATACATGATTCGCTCTGTACCGATTTTCAATGTACATGCCACACTGAATTTCTACATGCATCGACACTTGTTATTTCAGCTTCGTGTCTAATTTTTAGCAGCATTTCATTGCTATATTTTCCACCGGTGTTCCCTTATCGAATTCATTGTTTCAACTGCCCCCACATAATTTCAGTGAGGTTGAAAATGCAATGATATGGGGGTAATCGTAGAATGGTGTGTCCACATTCAGAAGCGAGAATGTCAATGGGGTCCTTGCCCATATTTTTTTTATTGCAGAATATGAATCTACACAAAAAATAATAGGCGTGTGTTTTTTTATTTTTTCCAAATCGCTCAGTTAAGGCTTAAAAAAATAGCAAAGTTTGAAATTCAAATCTGTGACGTGAGCGGGCCCCGGCGCCAAATGGCTGGTTGGACTGTGTAATGTTGCCAGCAGTCGCAGTCCCTCGGTCAGAGCGTAGCGGTCAGTTTCAGAGCCAGTGTTGCCGATTTGTGTGTAATTTCTAAAACACGTGTAATTTTACTTCGTTTGTGGAAGATACAAACAAAAATGCAACCTCACCAACACCAACAAACAGCTCCACACAAAGCGTAAATAAACAATAAAGCGTTAGCGGTTAGCGTCTGGCGTGGCGTTACCAGCAGCCCGTGCTTAACAAAATGTCAAACCTACAGTGTTGCCATTGGCACAGATAGGAATTAGATTGCAGCATCGAATCCCGAAAAATCCGTTAAAATTCTTGGGGTAGAGTAATCTATTAATGTAAAACGAAAATCGTTATCATTATTATTATAAATAGTAGTTAGGTACCAACACATTATGGTAGAACGTTATAAATTATCGTCTTCATCCATGAACCAGGAATTTTATTTTGTGGAACCACAGTCGCTAAACATACCTACGTTAATTGTTGAATCTTGCATTGATAGGTAAAATCAACACAAAATATTTTTTTCAGCAAAGAAAGCACATTAATAATGGACTCACATAGTCTAAATAAATCGATTCTACTTTTATGTTTCCATATTTGATTTATTCGGTAATTATATTGCACTTGGCAACACTTCAAACGTGGAGTAGTAAAATGCATTGTCGAGCATACTCCCCACTCCGTGTGGGCCGATGACGTATCAAGGAATTTTCAAATTGCGAGGGAAAGTTTTAAAGGCAATAATAATACTCTAAATCGTTGCAATATTTTTTTTTAATGGTGGCATCGTTATCCATTGGGTCTAGACAAAGCTTGACATGTGTTATACTTACGATTTTTGATTGAGGGCAAGGACCCCATTGTAAATTTCTTCGAATATATAAGTGAACACATATGCTTCCAATACCGTTTATAGTAGGAGTAGAATAGTTCCGATTTCTTCTTATTTCCAAAAAAATATACAGGTAGAAACTACGTATATGACCCTCCGGATTAAAAGAAAATTTTAACGTGTGAAGAAACAGGGCAGAGGACGATTGCACACCGCGATCAAAAATTAGAAAGTATGGGCTGCCGCATTGAAATTGGAATGTTTACCATTCATGGCTATAAAAATAGATACTACTGATTGAATTAGGAAAGCATACGATTTAGTCATACATTAAAAGCTATTAGATGAGAAATATTTGTAGTTAAAATAATAATACCAAATAATGCTCATTGATTTATGTGTACGGAAAAAAATTCTAAAAAAGCCTAAACAATTTTTGGATACGGTCCACTCCGCTGCAAAACAGTGGAACGTGCCGTACCCGTCTGTTATTTGCGACAGCTTCAGGTAATACTTGTAAACCATTGTGAGCGGTAATCGGCTGTTCGTATAATGAGTGTCATAGATTGCTGCTTGCAATTATACCCATTAGCAACACATAAATATTTACTCACAAATACTAAAAGCCATATTTGTTTTTTTTGGCCTACAGATGGCGAAAACATATACAGAACGTAACCGAAATACTTGTTTGATTGAAAGGCAGAATGGTTTAAGTCTGAACTAGATCAGCATAGATTTAACATTTTACGGTATTGGTCTTATTCGGAATCGCATAAACTAATATTTGCTTGTTTTATTCCGAAAAGAATAAACGAGTGGAAAAGAAATGTTTGTATTAATTTTATTCCGATATTCGGAAACGTAGATCTCATCAAATAATAGTATTCGTTTTATTCGAAAACGAATATACTAATAGTCGTATTCGTTCATTTGGAAATGAATAGTAATACATTAAATTAATTCCGTTTTAAATGTTATTGGTTTTTGATTTTAGGTTTTAGGTATACATTTTCAAATCTTATGTGTTTGAATAAGTCTATCTTCGAACAATGTTGATGTAAGAAATATATATTGTAGTTTGGACTTTGAAGTTTGAACATAAATTTCGCTCAACAGCAGCTCTCGTCCGAATTATCGCTTATTCGTTTCCGAGTAAACTGAGCCATTTGCTCCATATTCAAATATCGAATACAAGGATTCCAAAGTCGGACAGCACTATTTAAAACACAGTTAGCTAGATTGCGCAAACCTCTATAGCAAAGCCGCTTGTTACAGAAGCGCCTGCTTTTTAAGACCTTCGGATCAGGAAAGACGCGATCTCCAGTATTCGCTCGCTTCTCGCATTTCGAAGTGAGCCATTCCACGTTCTTGCTGAGGAGACACAAAGAAATTAATCACGCCGAGACGCTAAACGAATGCTGGGGATCTAGTAAGCAAATTAAAACCACCGAACTTTAAATTGTTCTGTCACGCTATAATGAAACGCAATTTTCAGAAACAAATGCGCCTCGGGAGATTTAAATAAGTTAGGTGTTATACATTGAGGACTTTCTCAGTATTTTGTGTATACGTAGCGTAAAAGCGAGGCGGCCTTGTTTTGTTTTACCACCGGCACAATGGCAAACGCGACATTATGAGAGTTATCCCCAGAGCATGGCGAAGTTCTGCAAGGAAAACAATCGGAAATGTCCTAGGCACCTTTTCATGTCTCCGTTTTCTCTATTCGCGTTCTCTAAAATTCTGCAGAACACCGTAGCATAAAAGCATTTCGTATAAGTTTTACGCTATATCCTTATAAATATTGCACGCTAAGATTTGATTCTTACACATTTCAGCTTTAATAATTTCGCAGCGCTGTAAGAAGACGCTCGTCATAAATCGTGCTTATGGTGCAATAAAGTTCATTTAACAAACAAATTTTGTTATTGAGCTATACATTCGTAACTATGACAATTCGTTGCAGTATGCTGGAAAATAAGTCATAAATATAAACTGATTATGAATTTTTTAAAGCATAAAAGATCTCCATTAATGAAATATAAAAAAGTCGGGTTATGTATATTGGGATGATCCTATCGAACGGGTTAATAGATTGAAGCTATTACTGGAATCTCAAGAAGCTGGCCATACTAACCATATAAATGAAATCACTGCTATATTGGAAGAGTTAAGAAAAGCGAACGTTATCATTTAATTTGTGTAAAACGTACTTCTTTCGTTTCATTTCTATCATAGGTATTGACAAATTTGGACATTCCGTCAGTTCTAAAGGTCATCAACCTTCTCATTCCACGCCTACAACTTTTGTAGTATTCAATGGGACTATTGATATACAAAAGAAACGTATATGGAACTTGGTCAAACCTTTAAACGAAGGGGATCGATGCATTAAAAGGACAATTGCGAAACACATCTAATTATACTACGAGAATTTTTAAAATTGAAAAAACTAAAATTATCGATCCTTTTACGTACATACTTAAGGATTATCAAGGATATACTGATCCGGTGTAGCTTTTATGAGCAAGAATTGTTAAAAATGAGACAACGCCATGTGTATCTTATTCAAAAAGTGTTACGTAAAAAAAGGAAATAAATTATTTGTGAAATGGTTGGGGTTCTCGAATAAACATAATTCGTGGATTGATAAATTAGACGTTTCGTAAAGTACGGCTATCCAAATGTTGTCAGTGACAACAGGCATCTTTTTTTGAAGATTAGTAGATGTCGTCGTCATTCCAGACCAAGGAAACTTTCAAGGAAGACGAGGAACATCCAGAGCTGTTGACCGTTGCATATAGCAGTTATTACGCATTATAAAGACAGTCAGAGTGTTATACTTTAAGTCACACTGTGCTTAGAGAACGTATTTTTTTTATTTGATCGTTTTCTATTTAATCGATGAAGTTGATAAGTTAGTCACTCTAGTTTTATTTAAACGTTCCGCCCTCTCCACTACTATTGTACTCAATCAGTAGCATAGTCAGACGCGGGTCGCTAAATAAGCACATGAACTTTTACACATATCCAGGACGTGCTGACGCGTTTAGAACTTGGCCGGGCGCATGATTTTTATTCCAAGAACCTTTGCACGCGCCATGTTCGTTAGCTGGTCCATAACTCAGATCAACAAGGCGTGTGCGTCTTCGACTGCTCGTTGACAACTTTTGCCATATTTGGACTAATTTTTACATAAAAATAGATTTGAGACAACCTATTGCGATAACTAGGTTACACGTCCGTTGCTCGCTCGAGGAAGGAGCGCGCGTTCGGGTAGAGGAGTTAGTTTACCGCTCCTGCAAGGATTTTAGCATGGGTGATTGACTGACTAATTAATTAATTAATTAAAAGGGCTACTAGCAATCAAATGTATCCTGTTTGGATTACAACACAGGTATTCCTACTACTGGGAGGATGTGTTATACAAATAAGAGCGTAGATGTCAACAATGTTCTGTCTTAATTTTATAATCTTTTACATTCTACTTTAGATGAACATGTTCCAGTATACAAAAACTAAAGTCATACATTTTCGTGTTGGTATAAGTAGAGATAATTAGCAATTGAAAATCACAAGCTAAGCTCTATGAAAAATCTAAAACTGAAAATGGAACTGTCTTCAAGAATAAACACATAAAACAATTAATAAAAGTCAAAACTAAACACGCCTCTACAAACTATTTACATGACATTCAAATAAAAATTAAATCTGATCCTTAAAAAATGTGACCGTATGTCCATGCTAAAATGTGAACATATAGAATACCTTCACGAATGACCCATGTATATTGTTGATGTTTTTGCTGATTTTTTTCAGTGTATTTGCTTCAACGGATGACGTTATTGAGGCTAACTAAACTAAGTTGTTCACAATCATATTATTCAATCGTACACACTCAATGCTTAGAAATTCAATGGCTAATAGTCGGCACGAATTTATGGATAGGCGCTCTACTATCACAAACTTAACAGTCTACACGATACGTTTCTAAGACTATACCTGCATGTACCTGGACCTGGCAAATGCCTTTGATAAAGTAGGTCATAGTACACTGTTGCATAAACTGGCACAGTTCAGAGTTCAGCTTATATAGTGAGGCATTGTTGCTGTTTCACTCTTGTTTGATTGACAGAATGCAATATGTATCGTATAATAGATATAGTTCTAAAGTATATGTACGAAGTTCAGGTGTACCGCGAGGTTCTAATTTAGGCCCATTGTTATTTATTACGTTTATTAATGATCTGAGCAGTGCATTCCAATCTACAAAATTAGTGTTTGCGGATGATGCAAAAGTTTTTGCGCTTATAGTGACGTAAACAACATTGGAAGTTGGTGTGAGTCCAATAAACTTCATCTTAATATTGTAAGTGCACAGTGGTTTCTTTTACTCGTAAAAGGTGCCCTCTTCATTATGAATATCGTATTGACGATTCAGCTATTAGTAGAGGAAGTATAGCAAAAGATTTGGGAGTGATGTCCGACTCACACTTAACTTTTTGTCAAGATGTGTTAGAAACAGTAACAAAATCCGCTAAGGCAGATGGATTTCTTGTCAGAGACTGTAGACTCTTTTGGCATGCTGGCAGTCTAAAGCAGTGTTCCGAAACGTTTTTTACCTGACGACCCATATAACGTCATACAAATATAAGGCGCCCCACACTTCATGAGAAGGTGATAAACGTATTTATTTAAAAGTGTTGGATGTAGGAACATATAAAAACATAGGCGTAGATTTTCGCAAATATATTTTTTTTATTTCTTTCGTATAATTATAAGCAAAGGTTAACGCAGTCCTCATTGCGGCGTCAATACCACAATACCAAAAATACGATTTTAGTGTTTGTTTTTTATTGAAGCTAGAACCGAAAAGCTACTTTCTGCTAAACACGTCGTTGCAAATGGCAGCATGAGTTGTATTGCCCTCTCGCTTAATATGAAATATTATTTTCGAATTTGTATCCAGTTTTTTTTTGATCTGTAAATTGTACTTGAAACAGTTAAGACAGAGCTAATTGTTTTTCTTGGCATAAATTTAAAACATTATTTTCAAGTGCTACAAATGGATTTTGTATCCACGTATTACCAACAAGAATGTCATTAGCAAGAGAAAAATATCTTAAAAACTTTTCTTTTAGTTTTGACAGCTAATTTTGAAATATGGTTTTCACTGATATCAATTCTAGATCTTTTAATACTTTGTCTTCAAACATTTGATGTCAAAGTCAAAGTACTAGAACTGGAAGTTCTGACGTTTTGCCTTTTTTGAAAATCTGTTAGCGTTCGTTTTTTACTCATTTCAGAAATAAGTGCTGATGTTGGCTTATAAAACATAATGTTTTCTCTACAAGTGTTGCGTTCCTATTTAAATTCGAATGTTGCGCCTTTCATTTCCGGTCATCAGATGTCGGCACCTCCCGGCTGAAATTGTGTGTGCGTTTGCGTGGACGAGGAATAGCGGATATATACGAATGACGATGAGATTCGCGATTGTACAAGCAAGCATGCAAGCATGTAAAAATTTACTTTTCTTTATATCTTGTGTAGTTACAAAATAAATACAGTTTATTTCGAAGACGATTGTTCTTATTTATTAAGAACACAAACAACATTTTACATGGTCCTTCGAGCATCGGATGTACCAGAGGGAACGAATTTCTTGGCCAGAACGGGCGGCTTGCAAGCAATGGAGTACTAGGAAGCAGAACAGCTCACCATTCAACGTGCAAGTTTCAAGGAAATTCAAGCAGCCTTCCTGTAAGTTATCCTTTCATTTCTAATTATCCGCGATTTGTGTAGTGTCGTATACGGGTCCCCGAGTCAATTTCGCTGATCCAACGGTTCTAGTTCGATATCATTTCTTGATCACGTGTACAGGGTGTTATGGGACGCTCAAAGATGGCTAGTTCTAGTAGCGGTAACAATTCAAACGATGAACAAAATCAGTTGATTGCTAAACGTAATCAAATCAAGGCAAATCTAAAACGATTTAACGATTTCGTGTCAAATTACGAACAAAGCAAGTTTGTCGAATTAAAAATACGTTTCGACAAAATCCAGTCAATTATCGATAATTTTGATGCTGTGCAATCCCGTCTAGAAATCATAAAGGCTGATGAAATGTCTTCACCAGAACGCGATGCATTTGAAAATTTATTTTACAGTAGTGTAGCTGAGGCAAGACGCCTAATCGACGATTGTAGTTCAAACGCCAACAGCGTGACAGTTGGCAGTAACGGAATTCAAAATCAGGCCGTTGCCACACCTATTTCTTGGGAAAATGTTCACAGCGCTGCCAATGTAAAACTTCCCGCAGTTAACCTACCAGAATTTCGAGGAGAATATCACAAATGGCTCCAGTTTGCTGATATATTTTCAGCCCTGATTGACAATAACGCTCAATTAAGCGACGTGCAAAAATTATATTATTTACAAGGTTGTCTTAAAGGTGAAGCTAGTAACATATTACAATCACTTGATATTTGTAACGAAAATTATCCTATAGCGTGGGAACTTTTAAAAAACAGGTACGAAAACAAAAGAGTAATTACCGAAAAGCATGTTCAGACTCTTTTTGAATTACCGGCTTTGACTAAAGAATCTCATAGCTCGATACGGAATTTAATTGATACTTTTCAAAAACATTTGCGATCATTGAAAGTTCTTGGCGAACCTACTGATAGTTGGGACAGACTTTTAGTTCATTTGCTTAAAACTAAGCTAGACAATGTAACGAAGCGCGAGTGGCAAGAGGCATCTATTTCCAAAAATGATAAAACCTTGCCCACTTACAATGATTTTATAGATTTTTTGTCAAATCGATGTCAATTACTGGAATCACTTGATTCTACCGAAAAGGGTTCCGCAAAGATACCGACTACTAGGAAAAATGCAGAAGGTAAGATTTTCGCATATGCTTCAAGCAAGTTTTCATGTTATTACTGTAATGCTTCTCACACGATCTACAAGTGCAAGAAGTTTTTGTCATTAAACATAAGCGATCGATTAAATGAAGTCAAACGGCTTAAATTGTGCAATAACTGTTTGAGAAAAGATCACACAACACAAAATTGTAAATCATCTGGTTGCAAGGTTTGTGATGCTAATCATAATTCATTATTACACCAAGTTGTTGATAAACCTGCTACAGATGAACGTACGATGGAAGCATCATCTTCAATAGTTGCTCAATCAGTTCGCAATCATGCAAACATTGATATTTTACTTTCCACGGCGATAATCCTAATTAAGGATTCACAAGGCAATTCCCATAAATGCAGAGCTCTTCTCGACTCTGGCTCTCAATCTAATTTTATGTCAAAAAAACTATTGCAAATTTTGGGTCTTCGTACTCACAAAATTCATTTACCAGTAACGGGTATAAACCAAAACTCCATGAACGTGTCGTCACAAGTGCGAACAAGCATAATGTCATCGTATAGTGGTTTTCGATCAACATTATCGTTTCTTATTTTAGACAAGATAACCGAAAATGTTCCTAACTTCCATTTAGATGTTTCCGAGTTAAATATCCCTAATGACGTTTCATTAGCGGATCCAGAATTTCATGTAAGTAGTGAAATAGATATACTACTTGGCGCTGAAATCTTCTGGGACATATTGTGCGTTGGTCAGATCAGACTGGGTACAGGTAAACCAACACTTCAAAAATCCAAGCTGGGTTGGATAGTGTCTGGACCGATAGCTACAAACAGTAGCTCAAAACCTCATGACAAGCGATATAATTGCAATTTAGTAATCAATAATCAATCGATTCAAGATCAGATCGAGCGTTTTTGGAAACTTGAAGAATGTGAGGTGAAAAAGCAGTATTCTCGCGAAGAATCCGAGTGTGAATCCATTTTTCTAAATACCTTTAAACATGATGAAAGTGGTCGATTCGAAGTTCATTTGCCAATTCGTTACAATGTAGGAAAACTTGGCGATTCTTTAACGAATGCTGTCAATCGTTTCCATTCACTAGAGCGTAAGCTTTCCAAGGATGAGATTACGCGAACTGAGTATACGAAATTCATGGATGAATATCAAAGTCTAGGTCATATGACTGAAGTTGACGTCGAAGCTGAATCTTCAGAGGACAAACATGTACATTATTTACCTCATCACTGTGTTAGGAAAGAATCGAGTACTACAACTAAATTAAGGGTAGTATTTGATGGGTCTGCTAAAACAAGTACAGGAATATCTTTAAATGATATTCTCATGGTAGGTCCTACAATTCAACAGGAATTATTTTCTATTCTTATTCGATTTCGAGAGCACAATTATGTCATCACTGGTGACATAGCAAAGATGTATCGCCAGGTTAAAGTTGTAGATCATCAGCGCGATCTTCAGCGTATAGTATGGCGTTCCGATCCCAATCAACCACTAAGACATTACAGGCTCAATACAGTGACGTACGGCACAAGTCCTGCTGCATATCTGGCTATAAGGTGTTTGTTCCAAGTTGCTATTGAACACAAGCTATCTTATCCTGCAGCAAGTCAAGTCATCACCCGAGATTTCTACGTCGACGATGTCCTTACGGGCGCTGGAACCATAGAAGCAACTATACAGCTTAAACATGATCTAAAGAAAATACTCAGCGAAGCTG
Source organism: Rhyzopertha dominica (assembly GCA_025024175.1). NCBI lineage: Eukaryota > Metazoa > Arthropoda > Insecta > Coleoptera > Bostrichidae > Rhyzopertha > Rhyzopertha dominica. The sequence continues at coordinate 13,345,933 of QCXZ01000138.1, forward strand.
GATTTGACTTGCGTAAATGGCTTTCTAACGACGTGAGTATTTTAGAAAACGAAATTTCAGATCAAGAAAATTTCCCGAATTTGTCTATTTCCGATTACAATGGTACTAAAACATTAGGTCTTCTGTGGAATCCCAAAGTTGATAGTCTTCAGTACACGTTTGAGGTAAAAACACCTTATACTAAACGAGTTACAAAACGAATAATCTTATCAAGCTTATCTCAGATCTTTGATCCTTTAGGTCTGATTGGAGCTGCCACAATTAAGGCGAAACTGATCATGCAACGTTTGTGGCAACTTAAATCTGGCTGGGACGAATCTGTTCCCATGGATATTTTTACCGAATGGACACGTTATCATGCTCAACTGGTGTCTTTAAACAAGATTGTTATTACCAGACATGCTTTAATTTTTGAAGCGATCAATATTCAGTTGCATGGTTTCTGCGACGCTTCACAAAATGCATATGGGGCATGCATCTATCTGAGAAGTGTAAATGTTAACGGCGAAGTACTTGTACAATTGCTCTGCGCGAAATCACGTGTTGCTCCATTAAAGAGCATTTCACTTCCTAGATTAGAATTATGCGGAGCTCTTCTGCTAGCAAGACTTTATCGCAAGGTTTCTGAATCACTTCTTGCTAAGGTTAATGAGATATTCTTTTGGTGTGATTCTACCATCACTCTGTCATGGATATCAGCTCAACCTTCAACATGGACAACTTTTATCGCTAATAGGGTTTCTGAGATCCAGGAGTTAACTGATGTTGCTCAATGGCATCATATTGCGTCCAGCGATAACCCCGCTGATGTCATTTCAAGAGGGGTGGAACCTTCAAGTCTGCTTAGCCTCGACATTTGGTGGTTTGGCCCATCATGGCTCAAGAATGATACAAGTTCGTGGCCAGAATCGAAATTTAGTCCTCCAAAGGCGATTCCAGAAGCCAGAAAAACAAAATTAACGTTTAAGGTACAAATCTTAGACCAGTCACTATTTAATCGATACTCTTCGTTGTTCAAGCTGCAACGCGTTGTAGCCTACTGTTGGAGATTTTATAAAAATACTTTAGTACTGCATAATGATAAAAAACACGGACCTTTAACTATTGAGGAACTAGATCACGCTTTAAGCATTCTAATACGAGTCGCTCAAACACAAGATTTTAGTCGAGAACTTGATGCGCTCATTAAAGGTAACAATGTACCCAATGATAGTAAATTAATAAGTTTAAGTCCATTTCTAGACGCACATAATATCATACGCGTGGGAGGACGGTTAAGAAACTCGAATATTTTTTCTGATAGAAAATTCCCTATTGTGTTGGCTTCCAAGCATCCTCTAACAAAATTAATTATTTTACAAGAGCACCATCGACATTTACATGCTGGTACACAAGCTATTTTAGCAGCCGTAAGGTTACGTTTTTGGCCATTGAACGGTAGAAGCACGGTGCGAAGTGTACTGCGCAAATGCATTACATGTTTTAAGGTTAAACCTTCCAGTTTGTCTCATAAAATGGGCGACTTGCCTAAGGCTCGAGTTGTGCCTAGCCGACCATTTGAAATTGTCGGAATAGACTTCGCGGGTCCAATAAATATTAAAGACGGAAAACTAAGAAACAGAAATTTGGTGAAGGCATACATCTGCGCTTTTGTGTGTTTTTCCACCAAAGCCGTACATCTAGAAATTGTCGGCGACTTAAGCACAGAAGCATTTTTGAATTCTTTAAAACGGTTTGTTTCTAGGCGTGGGTTGTGCAGAGAGATCTATACAGACAATGCTACAAATTTCGTAGGTGCGCAGTCAGAACTAAAACAAATTTACGATTCATTTTCTCGAGTAAGTGAACAACCAGAATTTGTACATTTTCTTGATAAAAATTACATTAAGTGGCATTTTATTCCTAGTCGATCCCCACACTTCGGTGGACTTTGGGAATCTGTTATAAAATCAGCCAAATTTCATTTGCGACGAATCCTAGGCAATGCCAATTTGACTTTTGAGGGACTATATACGATCATTACTCAAATTGAAGCCGCATTAAATTCCCGTCCCTTGACTCCCATATCAAGCGATCCCAATGACTACACGGCCCTTACACCAGGCCATTTCCTTATTGGAACGGCATTAACTGCTCTGCCTCAACACGACGTTCGGCATGTGCCAGAAAACAGATTACGACATTATAAGGTACTTCAAAAATTAGTCCAGCATTTTTGGACTCGTTGGTCCGAAGAATATCTGGTTAATCTCCAACAACGTACGAAATGGAGGACTGACGATACCACAACCAAACTAAAGCCAGATTTGTTGGTCATCCTTAGAGACGAGAACACTTCTCCACTAAACTGGAAGCTTGGTCGCATCACCGAGCTACACCCAGGACCGGACGGCATCACCAGGGTCGTCAGCATAAAAACTGCCAGCGGTAGTGTAGTGCGTCGCGCGGTAAAAAAAATATGCGTGTTGCCGTGTGAGGATGATTAAACCTGAACAATTCTTTGCATTTCTAAAACACGATTATTAATTTTCATTTTTTCATGTGTTTATTTATTTTGAAAGTCATCACTTTCAACGGGGGCGGCATGTTGCGTTCCTATTTAAATTCGAATGTTGCGCCTTTCATTTCCGGCCATCAGATGTCGGCACCTCCCGCCTGAAATTGTGTGTGTACGTTTGCGTGGACGAGGAATAGCGGAAATATACGAATGACTATGAGATTCGCGATTGTACAAGCAAGCATGCAAGCATGTAAAAATTTACTTTTCTTTATATCTTGTGTAGTTACAAAATAAATACAGTTTATTTCGAAGACGATTGTTCTTATTTATTAAGAACACAAACAACAACAAGAAATAATAAGACACTGGCTTACATACCTGCAGTACCTTAAAAGTAGTGTGTAATTTTGTAAAATAGTAACACACAACAGCCAGCAACTAGTCAATACCCCCACAAACCAAAATTTAAATTTGAATTAGCAAGTACATAGATCGCTAGATTTTCTGCAAATATCGGCGATCCAAATTTGAACTTTTGCGACCCAATAGTTGCAATCGGCTGGTCTAAAGTACTAGTAGTATGACTTTGCAAAGTCCAAGTTTGAATATGCCTCCATAGTATGGAATCCAATTTATAATGCCACACTAAAATCATTGAGAATATCCATAGAAATTCTTAAAGTTTCTGGCATACGAGTATAGGGTCGAAGGTATTATCCAGATAGGTATATAACTTATGTATTCCTGTTAGAATGATTTGAATTATGTTCTGAAAAGGAAACTGGTTGCTATCACTTTTGTTTACAAACTGTTACATCATGAGGTTGATTGCATAGAATTGTTCGATAAAATTAAATATAATGTGCCCGCAAAATTTACTCGCACATATTAAACTTTTTACTTACTAGTGTGTAGAACCAACATAAAATGCAGTTTACGCTATCTGTAATGTGTTCAGTATTTAACAGCCTATGTCATATATATGTGCTATAAATCAGAATAACTTAAGAAACCTTCGATGCAGCTATAGCGATATTGAAAACTGGTGAGGAAGGGTAATTATAGTATTATTTATTATATAAGTTATCTCTTATTACATCTAATGCACATAATTTATCATTTTTAGTTGCTCTGTAAACGAAATTTGAATTAATACTTCTTTCACAAGTCTCATTAATTTTTTTATGTTTTTGAACTTATTTTAGTTACACTCTTGCTGAATTTGTTCGATTTGATGAAATTTACGGTCGCTTAGTGCATTTAATCAAATTTGTGTTAGTACACAAGTTCCTTAATTCGCTCGCATAAATAGGGACACTACCGAATCGGTTGTTCGATATCCGTAGTGGAGTTACCCGTATTTATAACAATTATAATAACTAGAAGTTTTCGTTAGACACGTTGTATACCTGTTAGTTCTGTATGTAACTACTATATACGATACGGGATATTTGTATGTTGTTCTGTCTATGGAAATATACGGTTAACTTCGCAATGCGCATTCATAACCGTATTTAAATAATTATTCGCTTTGACTCGCGTGGAATTCTTTAGTGCTGCCGATTTCGGATACAATTTGAAAAAAATACCATCAATGTCGGCGAAAAGCCACTTACGTGGGACCCTCGCATAAACCTTCGGCAAACATTTGCCAACTCCAAACTATTGACTGGGTCGGACCGTAAAGTAAAACTTTGGATCTAACGAGTGAAACGTTAAGTTTGCGGTCTAAAAACGCCGGATTACATTCAAACGCGGACTGTCCTGTAGGTAATCCTCAAATAATTGCCCTCTTGCGGTTGCAATTCTCCTTGTTGCAGCTTTGACGGTTAAGCTGCGCAGTTTCGTGGTGTGGCACTTCAGCTTTTTGCTCGTGAAATCTGAGTCGAAGGGACAGATACTTCTCCGCTGAAACGGAGATGTGTTGTCTGAAACGGTAATTAGAAGTTGTGTAATTACTTTTCATCGAACCCTTTTGCAGGGACTTAACAAACACATTTAGGAAGTTGTGTTTAGCTGTATCCGGATTTAGATACCTTCAAAAGTTTTGGAATTAGGTGAATGCAATATGCGCAGTTCCTTACTCCGCATGTTGTTCATTGAAAAAAATTGGCAATTTTTAATTTTTTGCATAAACCGAATTGCATACCGAGGTCGGCAACTATTGTCGTAATGCACCTACGAACATTTCATTTATGTACCTACACAATAATTAATTATTTGTCAATAGTTAAACCAAATTGCATTAAAAAAAGTGTTGTCCAAATAACGAAGAGGCGTATAGTAAATAAAAAGACAGCGTGAGCGTGGGTGTCAGAAAGGTGTCAAAAAAGCATTCATGCGATTTTCGGCAAAAGAATCCAATGCTATAGTTGTAGTAATGAAAAAAATCATTAACTTCTGTCTGGCCATTAATTAATAGAAGCGTAACATTTCCTTAAAAAATGTGAAAAAGGCTCTTTTTCTAGTTTTTTCGTTTTTTTATTTTTTCATTTTTAATTTCCATGAAACTTAGTAAAGGTGCCTGTGCCTGTGCCTGTGCCTGAAATAAATACAAGTATTTGGAATTAAAACAATACTAAAGTTTCCGGCATAATATTCATGCTTTCTGTCAGTGGTCACTTTTTTCGTTTTGACATATAGAGACTCCTTGATAAAATAAAAAATCTACAGTTACAAATTAAAAACATGCTCAATATTGTATATCAAGAATATATCGAGCTGGAAACCACCGGTATCACAAGAACCAGGTATGTTGCTTTTTCCATCAGTGTAAAAACTAGCCTGACTCAGGCTATATACTAGTGGAAAACAATTTCAGGGCTTTCATCATCGGCATGTGTTAAAATAAAGTTATGCTAAAGATAACTGTGTCTTTAATTACATAAAATCTAAAATGCAAAAGAAACCAGAACGATTCTAGTAACAATGATTGTTAATAAATTGTTAAAATTATTTTAAAAAATATAAAACTGATTAAACCATTCCATTGTACGGAAAAAAACGGACACTGCGTTTCATTGTCTCACCCGAAACTTTATTTTTAATAGATATTTTACATTCCTATCTTTCCTTTTAAATATATTACATTTATTGTATCCGGAAGATGAAGAAAATTTATTTGCCAATGTTAATGTTTTTCCTTGAGTCAACAATTTATAATAGTCTCCATTATGACAAAGTAAATCCACCCATTACGAGGTCACAAAGCATAAGAAAGGGGAAGAAGCAATACATTCGTGACTAAAATTTCTAAAAAAAAAGAGAGCGAACGTACTTACAAGGCACAAGTTTAATATTGCATCGACTAACTCCCCATGCCAGATCGGCGTGGGTAAACGCAGAAAATAAAAAATATCCAAGCGTCACCCGTTTTTGCGTAAGCTTGGATTAAAGCTTGCGCCGGATTGTACGGTGCGTAAATCAGAGATGCATATTTATATTTATAGCCAAAATGGAATATGTAACTCTCTATTTTATAAAAACCTCATTAATTAGTATACATAACCGGGTGTAATACATTGGCAATACCTTTGTATTTTTCTTTATTTATCAACTTTCAGGTTTTGTTTTAACTCGTCTCTAAAAGAAGATATGCAAATTCTTATATACCTTTTTGAGTCATAATAATTAGGATTCTTTTATTCCTTTGTCGTCAAAACTTTCGTAAGGCAATATAAATTGTATTGCCACTATTAATGGTTCTTCTTTTTTTAGTGGACTTCTATAAAGACATTTTCGGACCTGCCCTATAATGGATATTAGGTCCAAAACTGCTAACGCTATGGTCTCTACGACCAAAAAAGACAAGCACAATAAAATGAAATCAAAATTTCCTTTTATGATATGCACTCACTCGGACGATAAGGGATTCAACCCACTGAATAATAAAATGAAAAACAATTAAACTTAAAATCTGCTATAAAACATCGAATTCTACAAAAATCAAGCAACAGACAAAAGTGAAGATCGTGGGTTGATAAAAGTTTGGATTGGTATCCTAGACAACCAAGTAAGTGGTCTTCTTTAATGCTACAGAATAATTCAAATGATTTTTTATTAGATAATATTGCTTTGTCAAAGTATCGCTGCATATGGATGCAGCATGATGATATTCCTACACAGTGAGATGGGAATTTTTCTGGATGAAAGGTTTCACAACAGATGAATAGGAAAAGGAATAGATTTAACTAATCAATGCGAACTATAACACCCAAATACTCCTTAGAGTTAAACAAGTCTTTCAGAAGCGACTGTGGTTTTGCTTGCAAAAGAATGATAGAATTTGAATGTAGACGCGACTAAAACATCGAGGTATTTATCAATAGATCTATTTTCACAAAATTTAGTACATAATTTACACACATGCAGAAGAAACTGTAACAAAATCCATTGTCATTCAGTAGTTCAATATAAACCATGTTTGTAGGCTTCAAAAGTAATCTAAAAAACTGAACCAGCTTTATTTTTGCACATTTATAAAAATTTTGCCATACTTAAGGTAAAATACAGATGTTATAGTTAAATACAACGAAATACTTATTCAAACTTCAACTTCAGGTACAGACAAGCGAGCACGCGGGCTACGGTAGACGGACTACGGTTTTTCAAGAACAACGCCTTGACCAAGAACATGGCCAAGTTCAATGGTTTTGCTGCTGTCACCGAATGCGAAGTGACTGCTGTTATCAGGTCACTGAAATCGAACGCTCTTGGAATAGACATGATCAAATTGAAAATGATTAAACATGTGTTGCCCCTTTGCGTAACTGCCATCACCCATATCATAAATTACTGACTCATCAATGGGTTAGTGTCAACTCTTTGGAAGAAAGCCTTAATAACACCATTATCTAAAGTAAACCGAGTTGTGACAATAAACGACTTGAGATCTGTGAGCGTTTTGTGGACACTGAGCAAAGTCTTGGAATTCGCCGAATCAATCGTTGACTGGTCGGACATTAATAGTCTTCAACTGAATGCGAGTAAAACTCAGGTGATGTGTATCGGCTCTGTAAATTGCATTCGGAATACGCCACAGTGTTTTACTGCGATTCTACTGAAAAAGATGTCAAAAACGTTTATCTGACCTCTGAGCAACATGCTGTACGCAATCCATCAATAGGGTGGTGGAAATTGAAATGTCTGTGGAAGTACAAGAACACATTATCACCGGAAATAAAAAGGAAAATTGTTAATGCGCTGGTACTCTGTCACATAGATTAGTGTAACACAGTGTAATTCAGTGAGGGACAAACTTCAATTATTGCAAAATGCATGTCCACGGTTCTCATTTTTAATAGATTACAGGGACCATGTCACTCCATACTACACACAGTTTAAAATACTAAAACTTAATCACAGATATATACTGTCGTTTTGTGTGTTTTTGCGGAGGATTATTTGTAATGGGCGGCCAACACTCATATATTTGCGAACGTCTGACTCATAGATACGATATTCATGATGTAGACTTGCCTATCTGACATATTCTCTGAAAAATGTAGCCTATAACGTTAACGAATCTTGTAAACTGCTAGAATTATATGAGAGCTAGGGACATTTGTATCTGTTTCGAGTATCTCTGCTTCATACTCAACTGTTGGTTTCTAAAAGGTTTTGGATTAAATTATTCTACAAAATTTATATGGAACTGCCCCTAATGTAAAACGCCTCTGCCGATTGAACTATATATACTCTTGTACACTGCTCAATAAATAACATTAATTATTATTATTATTATTATTAAAAGTTTTAGACCKACAATCTTAAAGAAGGAATAAATTACTGCGGGCGAATGCTTCGCGCCTCTCTAATTTGCTTTACCTATGTGTGGTTGTCCCCACGTCACTCAATTATGAAAACGTTTGGCAAATATTTACAAACAGCTTTGGGAATGGAAGCTTTGGTGTTTCACTTAACATTTAGCCCACGTAAATTTTTGTGTATTAGCCGCAATCTCGTCTGCTCATTAATTACAACCAAGACATAACGACCTCTTTGAAAATGAGACATGGGTGCTTAAATGACATCGTTGGGCGCTCAACCCAGGAATCATAAATCAACCCCAGTCAAATTCGCGAACATCCATTATGTGCCGCTGTACCGTTGATGTCGGCGAAAGCACCTGTGAGCAGGCAGATTAATAAAATAAACAATATAGTACACTAATGCGACCCCTAACGAAATTAATGGAACTGATTCCATTGCAGGTGTGAGAAGCTGAATAAGAAAAATGAGAGAAATGACAGAAGTCAGATCATGTTCGGATAACTTATTAGTACAGCTATTATGCTATTAACCATTATTATTTGTTGTATTGGCAATAGCATAATATGTCCCTGTCAAATTATACAGTGACACTAATATTCCTGTAATTACGTTCAATGTATTATTTTTAAACCATAGTAAGTACTACACTAACGGACTAACGTTTGAAATATTGATTTAATGCAGACTGTTCAGCGCCTTTTTCGAAGCTCAACAATTACGTGAGCCCTACACCAACAATATGGAAACAATAAGATACAACACTTTTGTCAGTATTAATACCACAAGTGCATACCTGTAAGCGAGCCCGTAAGGCATGTCAGCACCGTCGAACAGCCGCTGCACGACTTACGATGCATTATTTTTTATATCACAAGAAAAATAGCACAACCAGAAATAAGCAGTAAAACAATCACACTTAATTTGGTAAAATTGTTGGGAATTACAATATGGAAACTATTATATGATATGATGATAAATTTTATGTATATTATTTATTTTTTATTTATTTATTTTCATATTTATGTATTTGCAGCGTTTCTAACGTTAATCGTGCAGTCAACTTGGTGTCGTGTTTAGTATTGTAAAGTTTCGTTGTCAAGGTTTTTCTGCAAGTGCGTACTAATTTCTGAATTACTCTGTCTATGGGTACTGCCTTAGCTCCATTTCCATATGGTTTTTTGTCTGCCCTGCGTAAATAGCGTTACAGCTACTGCAATTTATTTTATATACAATATGTGTATTTTTTACCTTGTCAGTGGAGGTGTTTAAAGGCGGACAGAGATGGTTTAAAGAATTATATGTTTTATGGGCAATTATTATTTGATAAATCTTCATTAGTTCATCTATTTTTTTCCGAGAGAGCGTTCATATGGGGCAGCGCAATAGCCACACTTATTATCGCGACTGATTGTCGAATTCATATTTTAATTATAAATTGACGTGGTCTTTTTTTGCAATGACATCGGGAAAACCACGATTCTGTGTCAGGCTTATTATTAAACTTTATTCTAAATCAAGGGTTGACATGTTGTTTTCCGGGCTGGTTCCCACGTTGGTTATTAGACCTTGACGTTTCGACCAGCCCGGAAAACAACATGTCATCGACAACAACCACGGAAGCCTTCAAACCTAAATCAAGGGTTGTTTGGAATAGAAAAGAATATATCTTTCATTCCAAGTGGATTTAGTAAATCATTTGATTTTAATTATATCAGCCCCTTCAGGATTTTTTTTACACGAATGATTGTCATATCGAGAAAATTGATCACATGGTATAGTATATACCACATTCAATCCCGAAATCTTGGTCGTTTCGGGCTTTGGAAACAACATCGACGTTTCGTCTGCTTTTGTAAAGGGCATTATCAGGAAAGGAATATGAAAAATGGCACAATTTATCCTAATGTCGAGAGAATGTATAGTTTGTTCCACATGTAAAAGTGACAGGGACGTTATCAAGTTCTAACGTCATGTGCGCGGCAAGTATGACTGCATCCGCATGCATCGTGCACCAGTGGCGTAGCGTACTTGCAGGGAAGGTATTGATTCGCAAATTACTGTAAATGCATTAAAAGATGAAACAAAACACAAACCACTGCGCTTGGTTATTCGTCTATCAGGCTGATCGCATCAAACACAATAACAACAATGAATAAACCGTTTTAACAGGTTCGGAAATACTGACGTGTCATTAGTCAGCGCTACAGCTGATTTCAGTCGCTAAAACAGGTTCTGGGCAGTGACGTCAGTTGATGAGGTCCCTGTCACCTTCTCATTTGGAATAAATTATGCAGGCGCTAGCTAGGTATGCTTGAATGGAGGGGAGAATAGAATGTGAGGATGGGGATAGCTGTTGTGCGATTGGTTTTTAAATATTCGAGAGGTGATAGCCATCTTCGCTGTACTGTTCCTTTGATTGATGTAGAAAGGGACATTCGCTAAAAATGAGATATATCAAACAAAATATTGTAACTTGCTTCATGGTGATCAGCTACCGTTGAGTGGCTTAAAAAGCCAGACTGGATGTAGCGTTTGTGTTCTATAACACGGCTTTTAATTGATCGGCCTGTTTTACCGATGTAGGCGGAACCGCATGAGCAAAGAATATAGTAAATACCTCTAAATGATAGAGGGTGTGTTTTGTCTTTCGAAGATTTTTGACGTTTTCGAGGGAGTTGGAAGATAATTAGGATGAGTTGTTGTATTACCCGCATTGAACATATATAACGAAGTAATGCAGTCGATCTATTCAATTCGGCAATTCAAGAGTTATTTGCTGTTCACTTTAGAGTTTATCTGGTTCAGAAATTGACACTGTGCGGTGAGCAAGAGAATTTAGGACTAAATGTTTCTGTAACGGAAGGTGATAATATGATCATCCGGTAAACTAGTGACAAGGATATCAAGAAATGGGAGAGAGTTATTGGTTTCGATTTCTATTGTGAATATAATGTCAAAAAGTTGGGAATTGAGATAAGGCAAAATAATCAAAGTATCTTCGGGTTTAAGATATAATGACTAACGGCCAACGCAATATATTCAGGGGCTTCCATGTATATATTAGGTACCTACTATGAGGGACAATAGGGAATTCATAGGTGTGCTAGAAATTTGTTGGGAGAGCTAATCTTGAAATGTAAAATACGTTGAATTGCAACATTTTTTTACATAATTTGGGAAAATATAGACATTTTATAGACAAGTTTTCCCGGGTCAAATACTTACAAAGTGTTTAGAATTGTGAGCATGTAGTTTGCAGAAGATGCACCCCGAAACATTTTTTAGAGGGGTGCTTCGATTCCTTGGGTGCCCTGACATAATTCCTTTTTAATTCTTAAAGTAGGGTAATACGAAAACGGAGTTTATGTCCCGTATTGCGAAGGGTTGTTGATTTTTTTTACATAATCTAAAATACTAAGGACTACAGCTAGTCGGACTGCCTTTGATTTGAGAATTTTTGAGGGCAATTTTCTACTCTTTTTGAAAAGTTCGATAAAGGGGTGTTGATTTTTTAAGAACCTGGGCTGTTTCGAAACATGCTGTGTGCTGTGAATACATGATTCTGCAGAGCTGATTATTACCTAAGCGGGAATTTTGCTGGTGGCAATAACAAAATGGGACCTTGGCTAGCGAGGTGTATTCTAATTGAGAGGTGAAATGCAAAGACAAATCAACCACTGTTTTGGACTTAAATATCTGGGACTGTTTTCTTATGAGGAATTAGAGACTGGAATTAGTAGATGTGCCTCTGATTTCGAATTTCAAGAGTTCTTTGAGGTTACAGGAAAGTAACTTGGTCAAACAATAACCAATCAATTTGAATGAGAGTATTGCACAATTTAAGATGAAATTTTAAAAGACTACGGATTAAAGTGCTCGACGAGTGGCTGAAATGCGTTCTCAGACAAAAGACAAAACATATTCGTTGCATAATTTCGTTTGATGAAAATTGGCGCTTGATTGTTAGGAAATTGAAAATGACCTTATTATCACCGCAGCAAATAAGGAAAGTGAGGGTTGAATGTACATTGCTGCATAGTTAGGACGATGAAAAAGCGGTTTCAAGTTGACACAGTACAGTGAAAATGCGAAATGAACCGTTTGAAAAGATAACTATGTTCGAGGTGATTTCTTGTCCAGTAGGAAATGGTTTCCTTTGCAAGTTGTATAGAATGAAAAATTAGTGGACTTATACCAGCAGTATGAGCATTTTCGTCGGACAACCTTCATTACGGGTTAAAATGCTTTGTTAAATTATTTGTATTAGCATTACAGCAAAATATTGTTTACTGTTCTGTCTGTGATAAAGAAAATTACATCAGTCTAGAGATTAGCACATTTATTTGAACACAAATGATCCTGATTCCGTGAAAAGCTGTTTCAATGTGTAACGTTTTATTAGCACTGTTATAATCCTACCGCAGATAGCATAGGACAGATTTGTTACCTTTATGTGATCATGAAACTTCAGTAAGTAGTTCAAGTTTATTATTAGCTCCAAAGTAAGGCTTTTTGTAGTATGATTTTTCTGTGCTTTAATATTCAATACCTACTTTTGCCAAAAAGAATTTAGCAATCGGTAATCGTACACAAACGAAACTTTCGTAATCTGATTATTACTCCAATTTTAAATTATCTGAGCTTAGAATGTCGGTAGCAGAGCAAGTATTTCCCTAGCAAATCAAATATTTGGAGATCAAATCAGCATGAATGTGGTGCTCGCGTAAATATCAACAATTAGTAATCGCTACAGTGTTAATCAAGGGAAGACTGGCACTCAGCAATATTATTGTTAACTATATTAAATAGTTCAAATGAGTATGGCGGGAGGCGCTTCCGAAAACGCATTTAATTGCATTTCGCTCCCATATATTGCATTTTCGATGTGTGGCCTTTCCAGTTAGTTAAGCAATGCACATAGTCGAATTGGAATGCACCCTTGCATTGCCAAATGCAATGTTTCCGTATGATGTAGTAATGTGGCACTGATCCCCATGCGTTCTCCCACAAAATGCAGACGCCACCAGCGGCGAACTAAATACGTACAATTTGTTTTGCATTATTCCATCATAAATCTGCCGCGGAATAGCGACCTACATTTAAAAGCCGCCTTGAAATAAATCATCGGACTTCTCGAACTCCAGGGATTACCGTCAAGCTTAAAGTCAAGTTTATTCAGCGACGGTATTCCCAAAGTGGCGAACGTTTGGAGAAATAAACGCGCATCATCGCGTCTCGCGTTGAAATTCAAGACGTTGCCACACTGCGTTTGAAATATAGAAATGTTTACACGGAGTTAATTAGATGACGCTGCCCTCAAGAGGACATTTATTTCCATAATCTTTCCATGAGCGTTTTAAACCCCTGGGAATATGCTGAATGTTATGCGACGCACTATTGTCGATATTTTGTCACCATTGACCACATGAATCAAAATTTATTAATCCATATAAAAACGTAACTTGCTCAATATGAACAAGAATGTCTTCTTATACAAATTGTGAGATACTTTATTCATAATAACTGATCTATCTCCTACCATACGAAATCCGAAAATATACAGGGTAATTCGTTAGGAAGCGGAATTTCTGAACTGTAGGTTAGTTGCATAAAGTTAGGTCCATTTAACTAAGCATATCTTAGTACTAAAGTTGATATTAACGGAATTCCAAGGCGTCCAAGTTAATAACTTAAATAACACGTTAGGTTCGATTTTAGGTAGGTATTTCATAAGTAAACATCATTTCGGGATAATGTAATGAAATTTTGTATATGAGGGTTCCAGGCTGGTGAATGTACGTTTTTTGTATTTCCTATTGAGCGCCATATAAAACGATCAGAACAATTTCAAACCGTCAAATCTTTCATTTCTTTCTCTCTGTGTTCCAATTTTCACTTAAATTCTATCTTTCCGACAAAAAAACATTTTTGTGTATCAATTTAGTACCTCTTACATATATACGTATTTACATTTAGATTAAACTAGTTCAACTGTCAGTCTGCATACCACATTTGTACGATATAGTACTTCGCATGATAGACGAGTATGAAAAATACAGACAACCGATGTAGGAAAAATCTACATATGACGATCGGACCCAACAATATTAGCGCCAATGAAAGTTGAAATTGTATTCTAAAATTGTATCTTTAAGGTGCCCAATAAAAGATTTTTCAGTTTATATTCGCATGACTCCTACAGAGCGAAAGTAAATGTAAATGAAAAATAATTTGTGTTTTTGCTCAAGTGAATTTTAACTGTCTTGTTGCAGCACAGAGTTATTTACAACTATTAAATCCAAGCAATCCAATCACAAATTATTTAAATATCCGTCGTTCTGGTAAGCCAATAGTTTTATCCCAAATTGCCAAAACAAAAAAAAATAAAAAAAAATTAAGACGAATTATCGGAGTAATCCAAACGTCTGGATGAGAATTTGACATAAGAAAAATTTCATCCGTATCACCTAATACCGAATCAAAGTTTGCTTAGTCAATAACGTACGAGAAATTTAAAACTTTTAGGGCACATCCCCTTTTATTTTAAATAGAACGTACATGCATTATTCACGGTATAGGAATGTATCCTATATCGTGGTATTATTAAAGCATACATGTAGCCAACTACAATATCTCGGAAAGTAAAAAGAAAAACTAGCGCTACTACATGAAATATTCTATCATGATACAGTAAATAAGGTACTTTTGAACTACACATTTCTTGCGTATTATTAATTGGATTTCGTGAAATTGTAACGCACACACATTGGTTTTTTACAGAACAGAACGGTGTAACTTTCTTTGACCCGATCATATGCGGAATGTTTTTCTCTTTAGAGTACATGCTTTTGCTGCGGTTTCAAATTACAATTTTTTTTACTTATATCGCAGTAATTATGTAACAGAAACAACGGTGCAATGCAGTGATATATTTCACAGTCCCTTCAACTAGTCTTGGTGTTGATGAAGTAGAAGGTAATTGCCTGTTGACATCCAGAATTTAGGCATATAGATATCGAACGAGAAGGCATCCCAGTGTAGTGCAATTCAAAGACTACAGTTGCCATGTGAATAAAGTGGAAGTAATGCTTACCCAAAGTCGGAAGCAATAGGTTCTATGACAAAAACATAAATTTTGCTAAACGCATTGAAACAAAAAAAAATTCATGCAAGCTCAAGGGAATATGGTTTATACTAGCAGGTCTGGTATTTAGAGAACTGCTAAGAGAAATGTATAAATTCATCAAACCACAGGTGAAGAACCTCCTTATAAACCTGATCTGACCAAACCTCCATTATTATTCAAGAGGTCCACGCATGTCGTACTTAATCAAAACAGAAATAAATTATCTGTCCGTTTGCATTAAAAAAATAAATGATATGTATTTATCGAGGTATTTATCTATGAATCAATTTAACGAAATCCAAAAAATAAATTACAACGATCGCCGACATTTTCGACTCTAGATAGAATAGGCCGTCAAATGAAGTGCTACTGGGGTTGCAAGTTGCAAGGTTGCCAGATATTCCCAAGCAAAAACCAGAAAGAAAAGCGCCAAATTTAAAACATTTTTACTAAAAAAAAGAGAAAGGGATATGCAGCACTGTGAGTAGAAAAATAGATGCCAATGCAATCTGCCAGCAATGAACTGACGCGACTGACGCGACGACAAAGCCACCTAGCTTCCTTAATGGGTACTACTTCCTAAAGGAAGTAACCTGTAATCTGACAAGTTGGCATGCACCTGCATACATCAAACAGACAATAGGCCCCCACGATACTTTTTGCTGACGGGCAAGACCGACATACATAAAAATGTATGTGTATGCTGTGCTATCTGCACCGCAACCAACTACAGTTAGATCTATTTCTACTAACATCGTATACTAAGCCTTTGGTATATAGGCAAAACCAGTTCTATACCATGCTGTCTGCATTAGACCTAAACTACACTGCTGAGCTGTAATGACAGCAACATAGGTCTATCTATAGTTGATTGCGATGCAGACAGCATAGCATAGACATGCATATTTTAGCACTGTAGTTTTCGCCCGTATTGAACACTGAACTTGAAAAAAAACTAAAGCAGTGACTGAGAAAATTGGTCTGTCAAGTGTGAACATGTTAAAGATATATCAAATTAATTCGAAAGTTATAAAAAGCATTTTAAGAGCCTCAGAACAGGTTTTGTACCATTTTATTTGAATATACAATAGTATAAGACTTCGACCCATTTGTATGCCGTTTGAGTAACCACTTAATTAAACGGTTATTTAATGAAACCAAAGCAGTATACTGTTTACGATTATTTCAAAATGCCCTTCAATTTTTGCAACCTTTTTAGTTTTTAAGATATTTACCGTATGCTATTTCACGAATCAACGTTTGTAAGTATGAAGTTTACGTTGCACGTGTTTTTATTCTGTATGCAACTGTTTAAAAATGGTCCAAAGATTTACACTAGTTGTTCAAGAGAAAACTACTTTGTATCGCTGTGATCGAGATGGTCTTTAGTTTTTATCTATTTTATAGGGTAAATTTCGCAATATCAAAGGGGCATACTGTATACGATTATAAAAGCATTACGTTTTTGCACAGAGATGCAGACCTTGATTTTTCGCAGCTTTTTTACATCAATGCATACTGTATACTATTACTCAAAAGTGGACCTTTAATGCAAATTAAAACATAATTTGATATTACAAGTCTACTATATCATCTCAATTTCTCTGTCACGAGCTGCCGGTCTATCTGGTTGAACTGTCGGATACTTAAAAACTTACGACTGCTTATCTACGTATCTGTGTAGGACGATATAGTAAGGCATTTCTGCTTTGGTCGTTGTACAAACATTATACCAATGTACCGATCAGAAGAGTATATTGCTAAATTTCAAGTTCATATGCGAAGTAAAACGATTTTTTTATCAACTAAGACCTTGTTATAACGTTCATATACTTAATTTTTATATCTAAATCCCATGGCTTATAATTTTCTCTAAAATTTCCTAAGTCAAATGATAAATACCTAAATATCTAATTATGAATATTTTGATTGCTTTACTTACGTGGATGATGAAAAATAACCTTTTATCAAAAGTTGTGGGTTGTGTTAGAATAAATCCGGGGTCGCAAACTGCAACCTCGAAAATGAACTACCATGCTCGCAAAAGAATACGTTTTCTTCAGTATTTTTTTCCGGAACATTCCACCTCGTTTTCTAATACATGTTTATGCTTCATCATATAATAATCCGATGCTTTGACTCGCATTCGGGAAGCTGCAACATTCCAACTCAAAGGACATCAACTATAAGCTGGAAACCCCTTAAAGATTATTTCCGTGGTCTTTCTACCTTGGCCGGGTTTGTAAATCCTGTTGGCTGAAAATATGGCCTGCCTAACAAACCGCAACAAGAGAATTGAATTCAAACCGCCCCGTCAGATAACTCCCGCACATCTCGTTATTTATCGTTCCGTTTTAACAACAAAACCGCGATTTAATTTTTTTAACCTCCTCGAATTCCCGAGTTAATTAGAAACTTCGCCGTTGTTTTCCTCGTGTCCCTGAATGCTAATTTCAATGAGGATTTTTTTTACCTCGCGAAGTTTTGACACTAATTGAACCAGATATCATAGATTCTTCGGGCACGCTTGATTTAACTTCATCAACTTCTCGAGTCGATGCACGTTCGTTAGGCGAAAGCTTCGTTAGAAGGCGAAGTTTGCAGTATTAGCTCGTTAATGAAAATCGATATTACCTTAAATTTGGTATTCAGCGGGATGCTCGGCGCCCTTGCGCTCCTGTATCATTCGAGGTATTAGCTATTCAGCTTGATCAAGAGGAAACTTTTTTAATAGGATTTAATGGAATTTCACGGATCGACTGAAGCTGCGTTAAAATTTTTCGAAGCGCGTTCTCATATACAGTGTCCAAGTCAGACTTCGGTCCTCTTATTTTTTATTGCAAACCTTACGAATGTGGAATTTCAGATTATGGGTTTTTTGTCTTGGTTATACAGAATCAAGATACTTTAAGAAGATCAAGTTCTGGTTATATAGCTTTACTCCAGTATTACCTATATCTTGAGTTACTTTTAAATTCTGTTAGGATACACCTATACTTAGAGTTTGGAGTACATTTGAAAATTGGGCACCCCAAGAAAGCAATATCCGGTAGCTTTACTAATAGGTGTAGGTTGTAGCAGGGCACCCATCCATCCATTTAATTGAACCACAACTCTGAAGCTTCTAAATCTATCGTTTATTTTATCAGAAACCATTTAACACAGTCGTTAGTAGTTACACATTTTATGGGAAAAATATTTTATTCATGAAACGTATTTGTATGAACTAAACCAGAAAGCTACAAACACGGTTCATAAAATAATGCCCCATATCCTTGCAATCGCAAATTTATCAGAACTTTGTGATATACTTCTTTCTATAGCTATATTTTTCTTGCACTACTAGAAATAGTGATGATTTTTTATTCTTTATGATAATATAGTTGTCGGCAAAGCGACGTAAATGAGAAATTGATTAAGCGAGAGGTCAGGCTCTACTTAAGGTAATAAAAATATGTTCAAATTGCTAGTGTATTTTTATTTTTTTTAACATTTTATAAAATAAATTACATCTTGATGTGCCTATTCAAATGCCTGTTTGTAACACATGCGGCAGCCTAAGAATTTCGGGAATCCAGTGTGACATAGAGCAACTCGTCAGATGATTGGATACCTCATTATTTGACCACGCCAGGGTTTTTCGAGCCCTGAGGAAGCAGTGAATGCATTCAAATCTCCTACTTTTATTATGGACACTTCAGAATAGAATAATAATTGTATTGACGTATGAAGAAATGCATAGAATGTAAGGGTGAATATTTTGCAAAGCAATCCATTTAGTTCTGTAAAAAAGTATATAATATTCCGAGAGAAAATGCATTGATGACAGAAAAATGTATATTTCTTGTTTTTCTTTTAAACCTCTTGCAACTATAGTTACATGAAGAGAAGTTTTATTGAATGTACTGCTAATGATATCAACCAGGAAGTAGTGTATATGATGCGGCAGATTATTTATTGTTCAGGTTAATAAGAAACAATCTTATCTTGGTATTTTATTAGTTGAATCTGCCAAAATAACTAATAAATCCGTAACTAAAATGCATGTCTATGCTGGGCTGTCTGCACTGCAACCAACTGCAGATAGATCTATATCGTTTAGGTCTAGTGAATACAGCACGGCAGAGAACTGGTTTTGCCTGTATACCACAGCAATGGTATGATGTAAGTAGGAATTTAGCTGGCAATGCCATCTGTCACCATTACACTGACATGATGATAAAGCCACCTAGGTGCCTTAACGGGTCAAACTGAAGTATGCAGGTGCATACCAATTTGTCAGGCTACAGGTCACTTCCTTTAGGAAGCAGTACCCGTTAAGGCAGCTAGGTGGCTTTATCATCATGTCAGTGTACTGCTGACAGATGGCATTGCCATCTAAATTCTTAATAACTGCATATGTGGAAACATTACCGCTGGAGAAACAATTTTTAGTATTCAACTTTGACAATATATAGCAAGTAATTTTGTCATATTATATACAGGGTCAACCAGGATACGGAGCGGCTGTATCTTGAAAAGCCCTCATGCAATCGCTTTGAGGAAAAAACATTGGATAAAACGTACCAGATAAATTCACTAAAAGTATTTTGAAGTTACTAATGTTACTAATGTTACTACTAAATGTAGATGGAAAATAAAACTTTTAAAACAACATTTTTAATCTGGTTGGTAATGTCATGCTCAGAGTTTTACCGTGTTAGTTTGGTTTACGTAGGCCATGCTCTGCCACAGTCGAAACAAATGTCAATGCTTCAACGCTATTCACCTTTAGTTGTTGTTGATCGTTACTTATCAAAATAATTATTAATCTGCTTAAAAATCCGTTTATCCGTTTACAAATCACGAAGCATACCTTTATTTAAATTAATATCAATGCTATCGATAAATTCATATTCACATAAAATTTCATTACTTCGCTACAAAGGCGACAACTACGTGAAAATCGATCTTATTTGAGTATAATGGCATCTTTTATTAATTTATAATTTAATTTATTTTTAACAGATTAACAGTTATTATACTGTTGACTTCTTTTCATCGACTTCTACTTTAAATTAAACATAAGTATTCAAATGATAATCAATAAGAGAAGTGTAACCATTAAACATAATATTTGGAGCTTGAGTAAAAGTAAATAATATCCTGTAAATAGTTAAACAATACAATTATGAGTCATTAGAAGTGCAAGTTAAACTCAACTACTATTGAATAAAATTAAATAAGAAACTTATTTGCTTGGTTATGTATGGTATATATACTATTTTCCTTATAACTTCAAAATGACAACAGCTGTTAACATCATGTACGTTTATAGGGAGTTCGTCGTATGAATGGCTAGAATTCAGCAGCCTCATCAACAGTATTTGGACTGCCTTCGGGACAATGCTGTTTAAAGAAGCACATCTAGAATTGTGAATGAAGTGCCATTTGCGGACACTGAAGCGATTGCACGAGTTGACTGTATCCTAAAACTTAGTGTGAATACAGGTTTAATGGAATAACATACCTGTTAATACCTCCTCCGCAATACTAATTGTATTAAAAAAACAAGTTATATTCCTTGGAAGATTTCAAAAATGAAAGCTGTCAAGAACTATTTTTAATTTCGTTTAGAGGCTTCCGTGTGTTTCTATTTCAGAGCTACTTCTGAGGAACACACCGACATGAGTGTTGAAGCGTCAAGTGTTAAATGTCAATTTTTGTATCTGCGTTATTATTAAAATAAAAGGTGTTTTTGTACGTTTATTAATTTCTTGCTATGTTTAGAATCGCTGCTAATAAGATAAATACTAAAATCGAAGCGAATGCGTATGCGTGCGATTAATTGTTTTGGCGAGAAATATCAGCGTCGCGAGGAGATGCAAAAGTAGGCAATGAGTATTGAGGTGTCATTTTTGACAGAGAGAAATGTTCTTGATTTTGGCTCTGAGAGAGCGAGGTCTTTGGCCATGATGTGCCTCAGGCAGTGAGAGCGAGGTCTTTGGCCATGATGTGCCTCAGGCAGTTTTAAACCCCTAGCGCAGAGTGCCCGGTTAACAGCCGTGGTTCCTTCGAGTGGGTGACTTGCATTCCGGGGGGTAATGCGGGCTACTCGAATGACATAGTTCTGGTGGAGAGGGTAGCCTTATTAGGTGCCCCCGATCCGGGCTATTGGAATGCGACCCTATAGGCCTTAGGGTGAGCGTTCGGGGAAGCCTCTACTATTTCAGGTTAACACTAGTTAGTTGTTGAAGAGAGAAAACTAACAAGGTATTCATAACCACCATTGACTAATGATGTAATCTAAGGGATAAAGCCATGGACAGGATAATGATGAGGCCCTGGGGTGAAAACCCCTCTGTGAGTCTTAAATGTATATGTATGATTTTAACGGATGAGTAACTTATGTTTTGTTTTTGCATCTCCCGCGCATATGTGAAACCGCCTTGTCTGTCCACCGGAGTGACCGTATTGTCATGACCCACGGATGAAGGCGGCGATAATGTAAGTTTTTCTTAATTACTCCCGCATTAGTTTTTCTATGTTTTTCATACACCTGAATGAAAAACATAGAAAAACTAGTGCGGGAATAATTAAGAAAAACTTACATTATCGCCGCCTTCATCCGTGGGTCATGACAATACGGTCACTCCGGTGGACAGACAAGGCGGTTTCACATATGCGCGGGAGATGCAAAAACAAAACATAAGTTACTCATCCGTTAAAATCATACATATACATTTAAGACTCACAGAGGGGTTTTCACCCCAGGGCCTCATCATTATCCTGTCCATGGCTTTATCCCTTAGATTACATCATTAGTCAATGGTGGTTATGAATACCTTGTTAGTTTTCTCTCTTCAACAACTAGCTAGTGTTAACCTGAAATAGTAGAGGCTTCCCCGAACGCTCACCCTAAGGCCTATAGGGTCGCATTCCAATAGCCCGGATCGGGGGCACCTAATAAGGCTACCCTCTCCACCAGAACTATGTCATTCGAGTAGCCCGCATTACCCCTCGGAATGCAAGTTACCCACTCGAAGGAACCACGGCTGTTAACCGGGCACTCTGCGCTAGGGGTTTAAAACTGCCTGAGGCACATCATGGCCAAAGACCTCGCTCTCACTGCCTGAGGCACATCATGGCCAAAGACCTCGCTCTCTCAGAGCCAAAATCAAGAACATTTCTCTCTGTCAAAAATGACACCTCAATACTCATTGCCTACTTTTGCATCTCCTCGCGACGCTGATATTTCTCGCCATAACAATTAATCGCACGCATACGCATTCGCTTCGATTTTAGTATTTATCTTATTAGCAGCGATTCTAAACATAGCAAGAAATTAATAATCGTACAAAAACACCTTTTATTTTAATAATAACGCAGATACAAAAATTGACATTTAACACAAGGTCAAATAAGCAACGTGGGAAGGAGCCCGGTAAACAACGTGTCAAGTAAAAATTGAAAACTGAACCATCTTCTCTAAATGGAGTTATTAATTAATTCTTCAAAAGAAAATATTCTTAAAGTGAACTTCCACTTTATTTTTCAATTGTAAAGCGCTTTCGGCTACATGTTAGCCATCGTCAGTACAAAAGTTAAAAGGAAACTAACAGTTTGACAAAGTCAAAAATCAAGTTTGCTTGTTTCTGATTTTTGACTTTGTCAAACTGTTAGTTTCCTTTTAACTTTTGTACTGACGATGGCTAACATGTAGCCGAAAGCGCTTTACAATTGAAAAATAAAGTGGAAGTTCACTTTAAGAATATTTTCTTTTGAAGAACGTGTCAACTATTTTTAAGTCACAAACTGTTTTTTTATTTGAAATATCGTACTCTTAAAAAACACCATAGCTCTACCTCATTTATTTTAAAAGTTACTGCAATCGTTATTTAATTCACAAAACTTCGAACAACTCCTTACATTTTACACCAAACACGTGGTCAATCAGTGGCACTAAAATTTCGTAAGTAATGTAAATATCAATAAAAATATACTGTTTCCTTAAAAACAATACAAGTCGGCCAGTTTTGAAAACAATTTTAGATTGTTGTAATTAAAAATCTAAAAGATCCTCGTCCTCGTAGATACTGTCAACGATGATGATTTAAATGGCCACCCTGTGTATCTGATCCTGCATGCTTCTTTAAACTCCATGTGACAAAGTTAAAGCTCCAGTTAGTGCTTTTGCATATTAACAGTTAAAAACTATGTTTTGTGAGAATTGTGTGTTTAGTACATAAAAGTCAAGTAAGTCAACCTCTCTGTCTCATAAAATAACAAAATCCTACATCACTCTGAGGGAAATAATGGCTTAGTAGCTAATGTTATATTTATTGCTCCCATTAAGTCGACGTGTACACGTCTTTAGACGTAAAAATAAAGAAAAATTAGTGACCTCTCCCGATGTTTTATCTTTGCCCTTTTCTGCCCCTGACCGTGTCTTAAAACTAATGCAAGAGTGCCGTAGCCGAACATAAAAAGGTAATATGTTGTGCGTTTTATTCGCCAATTAAAGTTTCCACCGAACAACACGTTAACTATGACCGTAAAGCTTGTACTATTTCCTGAAAATTTCAATTGAACGAAGGCTTTAGTGTCTTCTGTAAAACTTTTTACGATTGCTGTCGGTTCGCTGCGGCGTAATGTTGCGACAATGCGAGCAAATATTTGTTGTTGGCAAGCAACAAAATCGGAAGCGAAGTTTACACCAAAAGTTTGTCCGGCTTCGGTATTTCCAATTTTTATCGCACGTGCAACGCTTTCCATAAATATTAGCAGTTTCAAGTTAAATTAAGTAGTGGAGCAGGTTGATCCTTATGCTCTGTGCTTGTCATGTGCTCTTTTAGATTGCTTTACTTTTACGTTATTTTGTTGTCGTGTCTAAAGCGCAACGCAACGTCTCTCAGTTTTTCATAGTAAAGTCACTCTCTTTCGAAAAAACCCATGTGGGAGCACATATATAATACTAAGGGGGCGTTTTGTCGTAGGCTGTAAAGTACTACTATGCTAATAATTATTATGATCGTAATTCGTAATTTACGTAGCAACATTGTAACAACTCTAACATAGAGTATAAAAACAAATGGTTCTATAATGCAGGATCATAGATAAATTTTGTAAATTTCGAAGGCATTCGAAGTATCAAAATCGACAACATCGTAAAAAAGTGTAGTTCTTAAATTAAAATTAAATAACAAAAAAAGCCCACTGCATTCCATTCGTTTAAAAACTTTGGTGTCTGGTGGCGCCAAATCTAACAAAGTGCTTTTTTCGGCTAAGCTAAAACCTCATGAACAGTAAAATGTGCCTGCAAATGGACAATCTTTATAGGCGTCGTGCAAAGTTGCATATCAAAAAGCATAACATCATTGCTGGACAATTTGTATTAGCAGTTACAAATGAAATTGTAAAAATATTGTAGGAGGTAATTTTTCCAAAGGAGCTGCAACGCAAGTGCGTGTCATATCCAAAAATGTGCGGATAAGCGTCATCTGTGGACGGGAGTTGCGGGCGCGTAGATAGGGAAACTGCAAGTAGCGATCCTAGCTAAAGACAGATACTGATACCGATGTCGATACTCTCCAGAGGATTATACTTCGAGAAGTCGCAACAATATGAATAAAAATGTCTACAGTTCTTTTGTATCTGCATACCCAAGCGAGATACTGAAAACTGAGGTTATTTAAAACAAAAGAATATGTATATAAATGGCGATGCCACAGTTCAACTCGCAACAAAAAAGTAATGCGCAAATCGCAACTCTCTAGTGCTAATGGTTACTGAGATATATTGCAATTACAACGAAAATGGGATACCCTGTACCTGCCCTCTTTTCCCATTTGACATAAAAAAACAACATGGTATACTATTTTAAGGCGAAACTGAGCAGTTCTGATATAGCATGGTCAACATATAATATCATTTTATGTGACTTTTGCAAACAGAGGATATTTTGTAAGGATACACTTTTATAACTTCAACAGTTCATGTACTGCAGAAAAAATATCATTTCGTCAATAATTCGGAAACTCTTGTTTAATTTTATTAACCAATCAAACTAACATGTAAGAAAAATATTTATACAAAATGTTTAATAAGATTATTCATAATATGTTATGAGAAATATATGGGTTTCAACTTAAAATATTATTTTATGCCAAAAAGCAAGGGATTTGGATATACTATAGCATGTCTGTTCTCATTGCATATACAGGGTGTCTCTAAATTCGATGTCATAATTTCTAGTGCGTATTCCTGACGTGAAATCATGACGAAAAGTCCATATAAACATGTGTCTGAAAATGCTTCATTTTTGATATACAGTGTGTTGAAGTTAAAAACAAGATTTCGATTTCTTTTATTTTTTACAGAACGGTTTTTTGAATCTTTACAAATTTTGGGAGAATGTTATAATAGATCACGGCTAATAATCTGGTATAAAACATTTTTTCATATCTGTAACAGAGGCGGCGTAGGGGGAGGGGCAGAAAGGTTTTCTCGTTAAAAAAAAAGTTGTGTGTGAGATGTCAAAAAGCTCGTCACTATTTTCAGAAAGTGCAACAAATAAGGTACAAAAAAGGACCTCTTATTGCATTTCGCTAGAACAAACCGCTTTCGAAAAAATCGACAAAATCTGAATTCCTACAGGTTGGCGTAAATAGACCAAAAATTAAGTGTTTTTTATTTTCCAAAGAATATAACGTTTATATAGCAACAATTTTTTGAAATTAATTGAACTATATCATGATAAATGGTCAGACACAAGGATTACCACCATATCTAAACAGTGGCGGTAATTTGGAGGGGGCAAGAAGTTCTTTTTATAAAAAGATTGTTTCCACATTTTTTAAACCGTTTCAATAATTTTAAAGACCAGTAAAATATAAAAAAGAAAAAATTAATTAATTAATTAATTAAATTAAACTAATTATTTTTTAAAGCTAGATATGCAACTTGCATTTGGCGTTATTAAAAATCTTTAAAAATGCAATTTCTTAATTTTAAAACAATGGCTTGTCTTAGCAGTATAAAACGTAAATTTTTCTTCTTTTAATATTTTTAACTGATCTTCATAATTTTTGAAACAATTTAAAAATGTGGAAAAAATGACTGATCATTTGCAATGATATAGTTCAATTAATTTCAAAAAGTTGTTGCCATATAAACGTTAATTTCTTTGGAAAATAAAAAAAGTTAATTTTTGGTTTATTTGCGCCAACCTGTAGGAATTCATATTTTCTCGATTTTCTTGAAAACGGTTCGTTCTAGCCAAATGCAATAAGAGGTCCTTTTTTGTACCTTATTTGTTGCTCTTTCTGAGAATAGTAACGAGCTTTTTGACATTTCACACACAACTTTTTTTCAAAGAGAAAATCCCTCTGCCCCTCCCCCTACGCCACCTCTGTTAAAGATATGAAATAAATCTTTATGCTAGATTATTAGCCGTGATCTATTATAACATTCTGCCAAAATTCGTAAAGTTTCTAAAACCGTTCACTAAAAAATAAAAAAAATTTCGAAAATTGTTGTTTAACTTCAACACTCTGTATATCAAAAATGAAGCATTTTCGGACACATGCTTATATAGACTTTTTGTCATAAATTCACGTCAGGAACATGCAATAGAAATTATGACATCAAATTTAGAGACACCCTGTATAAAGATAACAGCCATGTGTGCTGCTTAAAATTAAGATGTATAACTTAGCTTTCATCCTGGTGGCACTCTACCAACACAAGCAGATAGTAAATAATAATACATTTACCGTGTTGTAACCTATTACTTAAATATTTTTTAACAATCCTCTCACGTTATCAGTGAATCTAAGAGAGCGCAGCATTCAGATAATTAAGTGATGAATAACTCCACAAAATGCTTCTGAAAATTCTATAATACCATAAGTAATGAGCTGAATTTTGTCAAATGAATCCCATCAAAAACACAAAATGTGCAAAAGTGTCTCTCGCAGCGCAACCCTCTCCAGCGCAAAAAGTTCTGACATCTCATATAGAACCAAGACAGTTAGTTATTTAACTTAGTACCTAAAAGAGTACCTATTCAACAATTTTGACATAAATAGTTTCTTATTAGTTACCTACCAAAGTTTTAGTTTCATTGTCACAAGCAGTACTTAGAAGTAAATAGTCGTTATCACCACACCCGCTAAAAAAATTTTGCAAAATAGCTATATTTTAACCGATGTCTAACATTTGCTGCTGTTTTCATTGACTGAAATCAGACATACGTAAATATACACATGTGGTTACTTCCTGTCACTCTTTTTATAAAGGCTGATGCAAGTTTTGTTTTAGTAATTATGGTAGGTTTCCGTGGGCAATTTTTTCAATAAATCAAATAAATATACTTACCTTATGTGATTCCCAAAAATTTATTTTAGAAAGAATAAAAGAATACTAAATCATTTGTTTCGAGGTTATGAAACATTTTACAAGTGAGAAAGATAACACAATTATTTATGAATGAAGAATAATTTAACAAATCCCGTACGATATTTGCATACTTGATTATTATTTGGATAACTTGTGCCTTTCTTATTGAGGTGAACATGTTTACAATCTATCGGACAGGCTTTAACCTCTATTAAAAAAGCACTCACCTTCTGCAAACTGCCGGTAATGAAAATTTTAATTTCAACTTAATCCCACAAAGGCGAAAAAATGACAGGCCGCGTAAACGTCTTTAATCAAGGGAGGGAACGGTTATCGAACAATACTCGCAAACTGTTGTAACCGTGAGAGCCCTTAGCGTTTTAAAAGTCCATTTTGCTAATGGAATTTGGCAGAAGTGGGAGAGTTTTAAGTCGATACCTATTATTCTGTTGGTGTTGAATTAAAGAACATTTTTCTCCTCCTTCGTTGCGGTCTTATCAGGTTTATAGGTCGCATTTATTCTCCATAATGGACAACGGGTTTTAACGGATTTACACTGGCCGCAAAGTTATTCGCATTCGATCACAAAGGAGCGCGAATAGGCGATGCATGGAGCCAAAGGCAGAGGTAGAAAGCATATTCGTTTCATCATAACTTTTTAATAATTCAGCAGTGAGGCGTCCATTAAAAATTGACGCAGTAAAAGGGGATTCTGTGGATGCATTTAGCTTTAGATTTTTCTGGATATTGCGTTGTGTAATTTTCGAGCATCAATACGCGTCGCAGTTCTAGCAAGTATTAAGCCTTTGGAAGCGCTGAAACGCTGAAGATACACGCAGAACGCAGCATGAAATAGATCAGAAAGAGTATGTACTAAGAGGTAATTCGTGTTTGTTCTTTATGGGGGCCTAACGCTAACATAAAGTTGAAACGAGTATATTCCATTAGCCATAAGTAGTAAAACTGATAAATCTTTTAAAAAAGCTTACTCAGCCATATTTAATATTTAAATAAGTATCTTTGATCCACCACGGTATCTAAACCTCGGCTTTGATGTCACTATTACACCTACTTAAAGTAAATTAACAAAATTAGATTTATGCTAGTATATGCGCATGACCTGCTAGTTTGCTGGTCTAGGTTACAATAAATATATTTTGCGAGATTTTACAGTTTTCTATAACCGTATTCAGCATCCTAAGATCCATCCTTTTTTATCTATGCATTCATTTAAGTTTCTTCTCTGCATGGCATCTTCTGTATCATTCCTCGATCTATTCCCGGTTGTCCCATCTCCAAAAGTTCATATCTATTGCTAATAACTACTTCTTGAGTGTGGGTGACGTGGTCCACGTTTCAGCTCCATATGTTGTGATGTAGTACTGCATTAAGTTGCCTTGTGACTATTATTCCTTGTTCAACACGGCCTTTTATTTCCTTTTAGCATGTTCCCTCTTTTGTAATCTCTACCCCGAGATATTTATAAGAGTCGATCTTTTTTTAAATCCAGTTCTGAAATTTATGTCATCAACTTCTCACCCTACTATCAAGTGTTCTGTTTTCTTTTTTGTATTGACTATGAGGCCCCACTTCTGGTATTCTTGATCTAGTTCCCTCAGCATATATGAGTGCTATGAAGTTTGTTCGAAACCGTCATTTTAGAGCAGATATATCTTAATAGCTTTTTGCGTAATATTTGACAGGGAATGAAAATTTGATATAAAAGTTAGTAGTTCCATTCAAAAAATGCAGCTTTGATACAGTACTAGAAAACTGAACACCTTATATAAAAATGCTATACGTTTTGTCGAGTACTACTTGATTTAATAAGATTTCAAATAAAGGCGTTATTTGAGTGAGGACGATAGAAGTCGGAGTAACCAATGTAAGTGAGCATGGTTCAGACATCAGAGAGGCTGTGTGTCCATTTCACATCGGTTGTCACCAACATATAATACGTTACCCAGAAATTGACTTAAGAACTGTTTAAAAAATTCTTACCTATATATATAGCGATGTTTACAGCTGCTGTGGCCGTGTATCGTATCCTAAACGCCCCGACTTTCCCAATCGTTATTATTAAGCCCTCTTCGTGCTATATCTCTAGCAACCTGTGTATACCACTCTTCTGCGGGACGTCCACGTTTCCTACTTCGCTTAGGTGTCCACTCCCATAACTTTCTTGGTAATCTTTCTGCCTGCATTCTACGGACGTGTCCATACCATTTCAATCTTTTAGATTGCATTTCGTGGATAATTGTTTTTTCTATATGCATTCTTCTTTTGATTTCTTCATGTGGTATATGTTGTAGTCTTGATACTTTACAACTTCGAGCTAAAAAATCAATTTCGGTTGCTGCCAGCTTCTGCAAATCAGCTTTGGTTATATCCCATGTTTCCGCTCTTAATAATGCTGTCATAAATTCTTCTCTTTGTCTTCTTACTGATTACGTTGGACCGCAGTAGAGAGTTTAGCTTTTGGATTGCTTGTCTTGCTTGTGTGATTCTGCTTGATACTTTCTTGCTTACTGTTGCCTTCCTCTGATATTAGCGTCCCTAGGTATTTGTATTCTTTGCAATTTTCTATAGTTTTGCCTTCGACTGCCAAATCAGTTGCTCCACCGCACACTACCAAGTATTTTGTTTTATTGTAATTTATTACAAGGCCGGCTCTTTCATATACATCTTGTAGTTGTCTGGCCATATGCTCGATGACATATTCATCATTGGCTACAACTATTTGATCGTCTGCGAACAGTAGTGTATGCAGAAATTCTTTATCATTCATATCAATTCCCATTTCCCTACATTTATTTTGCTATTCTTTGAGCAATTCGTTTATATAAATTTTAAATAACGTAGAGGAGAGGTAAAAACCTTGTCGCAAACCTTTCGTTACTCGAAATGGTGTAGTAAGTTTAGCCCCGATCTGCATTACACTAACTTGTTCGTTATACAAATTCCTTATTACACTCACGTAGGCTTTGTTAATATTTGCTTTTCCTAAAACTTCAAATAACATTCTCACAGGAACATTATTGTAAGCCTTTTCGAAATCGATAAACGCTATGTGCGTTTCTTCGCTCCTTGCTTTCCTTTTTTCAATCACTTGCTTAATGGTGAATATATTATCAATACAAGACCGTTCAGCTATAAAGCCACTTTAGTCTTCGGCAACAGAAATTTCGGCTTCCAAGCGGATCTTTAATATACGCCCATACAGTCTCCCAACCGTTGATGTTACACTTATATCCCTATAGTTATAGTTTTTTGTGTATAGAATGTATTATGTGTCAATTTCCATTCCTTAGGACTATCGTCTTGTTCTATCAGGCACGTATTGAATATAAAATTCTTAATTATTCATTTATAAACTTAATTATGAATTGATTACTAACTATAATATAATATTTTGTCGGATAGATCGCTGTCTTTTGAAAATACTGACAAAAAGTTAATAGTCTGACGTTTCGATTACACCTGTAATCTTTGTCAAAGACGAAGAACCTCAAAATTTGCCTGACAAAGATTACAGGTGTAATCGAAACGTCAGACTATTAACTTTTTGTCAGTGTTTTCAAGAGACAGCGATCTATCCGACAAAATATTATCTTATATTTATGGACGCCGGCAGCATTCACCCATGATTACTAACTAGTTATCAATTTACTTATTACCGCTTATTGCGGAAACGTAGGATCATACGAGGCCACCACACCACCTTTTGTACTTTTTTTCACGGCCAGCCCCGCTAACACTCTGGCGGCTGAGACTTGTTTTCTTTATTAGCTATATCTAACTTATCTATTACAAAAAATGAACATGATTAAATGACCAATAAAACTGCAACGCTACCTCCTGAACTATATTGTATATTTTGCATCTAACCAGTGATATCTAGCTCATCAGTATTTGCTACTATAAAGTACATTAGATGCAGCTGCTGAAGTTTCACTAGTCGTTCAAGTAATGTTTGTCTCATTGTGCACCGTCATCATTCTGGGAGAACTAAAAATTTTGTCTCCTACACTAACATTTATTACCTATATGCAGGGATATTAAAAAAGTTCGACTATAGACACATGAAACTCACACAAAAGGTATTCGTACGCCCACTCGAATGACAGACACTACGTTCTACGCTTTGAATGTATATCTATAGAAATAGGCACTAAACAGCGAGGGCTGTATAATAAGGTTTTCTTTTTGTAACGCCATTCGTAGCGCCAGTGGCTGAGAAATCTAAAAAAGCTTTCAAAGCGTACACCTCAAGGTTGTCAATCAAGTGAAGCTTACAAAGTGGCGAGATAAGTTCTCAGGCTCTCTCGGGCTATGTATCTTGAAACCCCATACCGTCAGCAGGGCCCTCGACCACTCGAGAAGCCCGTCGCAGTCAAGCGGGTTGTTTTCAATACAAACAACTTAAATTTTAAGCTCCCTCCGCCGGCGGCTACGTCCACTGTTTAAAATTATACGATGCCCGTTATTTACGTTTGTAAAAGCTGCCTTTGAGCGCACAAAGGATCAGCTCTGTTGCTTCTTTTTGGCTTCTCATTACAGGCCAAATGCGGAGGAAATGGCAGCAAATGCCGCATTGCAATTTCTCATGCTCTTTGACATGGAAGCGACTCCTAACGAAGAAAAATTACATCTTGCAATGCGAATAACGACCGATATTACCTTAAAAATAAATGAGGGTTTGTTATCTGTGAAAAACAAACTGAATACGACAGGTCGAGCTTTGTGCGAGGAATAACGAAGACGTAGCTTTCACCTAAATATCCTAGTAAAATAAAAGTTTTTGGATTTGTTGCCACTGCATTCCGGAATATTGTGGTGCAATGAATTCTATAGTAGGATTGCCCTGAACATTTGTTACTCAAGTTCTCAGGGCTGTTCTATCTAAAATATTTTCAGCAATAATGCTAAGCTGCTGTTTATATCAAAAAGTAGCAGCAACTTTGATATTCTAGATGTTATTATACTCATAGATTTAAAATTGTCACTCAATTCGTAATATCTTTAATAACCATAACTCTATGCCTGTATGATGTAGGTTTTGAGTTTTTGACTACTATCAATTTTTTGCACCAATTAGGACGTTGTTCCATCTTACGTAACCTGGAATATAAAACTGACGGAATTTTATTACTACAATGAGAAAGCTATATACATTTGAATCTCATCGATAACTTGATCCAATATTTTACCGACTGTTCTGAGATTTATACATTTCTCGCTGATTCGAAAAATAGCAAAAAATTTTTAAATATTCTTTCAGGTCGTATATCATTTCTCTCTATCTTATCTAAAGATATTGCTTTTCCAGTAGGTGGCCATGATTTGCCATGATATTTATATGCCATTAAACTTCTTTGAAAGGGTTACACAGTTCATTGTAATAGGACCTTTAATGTTAATCTTGACTTAAAATTGATGTAAATAATAATTCAAATTAACTTTTTTCGAAAATTTTTTCCAACTTGGACAGTGTTATCAGTTAATAGCAAAACTAAGATAAAATTTTAATACGATACGCCTTACTTTACAAAAAAAAGAAAAGAACTAGAAGAACATTAATTTAACTGGTTTTGTCAATATAATTATAATTATATAAATATCATTTAATTCTTTTGAATTGTTGATGTGTTGATCATTGCATTAAAGACATTTCAAAATCTGAGAATTTACGCCATTAAGTGTGTTCTTATTTTTTCTATTTACTGACGAAACGTATGCTTTTCCTTTAAACCGCCCCATATAGAATACAAAGGTATAAGATCTTATATTTTTCACATGCGAGTACTTTGCCATACATGAGGATTCTTACTGCGTTCTTTTTTAACCAACAAAAACGTTGAAATTCCTTGATGGCTATTTGATTTTTATCCGTCCAAAAATGCTTATTTCTTCGGTTGGAGAATTTGTTTCTTGAAAATTTTACCTAGTGAGTCTAAATAATATTAAACAAAAAGTTAGAATCTTCTTGAATACAAGAGTCTCGCCAAAAGGAATTCTCTTCTCATAACCCTCTTGCTTTAAAGCTTCAACCTAGATAAACTTGAAAGAACGCATACTATACTTTTTTATTTCCAAATAGACGTGCGTGTTATCCCTAAATCCTGTTGAAATTGTGGATATGTACAAAAGTATTCCAATATATTAACAATATTTTGCTCGTCTGAAGTCACTGCTTTTATTAATGTTGTATTTAAAATTCAACATCTCTAATAGATACGTATTAAAGGGAACCCTCGAATCACTGAAGCAAGTCGGCCGGGTTTGAAATGTGATGGTGTATCATGGACATTAATAGTCAAAGCTTTTTTTTTTAGAAAAACTCATTTATATCGAAATCCTTAAAATTTAGGTATAGGGCAGTGATAACTGTTGGAAAGCATATTAAGTCAGCCTTCATTTTTTAATATAACGGATGTTATATTTGAAAAAAACACCAGTTCTGCATTTTTCGAAGAAGCAAAATCTCAACACACCCGCTTTAATAAGTTCGTTGGTTGTCACCGACGTTTCGGAGCCCTTTGTCCTTAATTAAGGCTAAGAAAGACATGTTACAAAATAGCGAATATATAAAATGAATAAAAACGACATATAACACTTAATAAATAAATGACATTAAACATATGATCAACATATAAGATTAACGTCTTTTAAGCAAGCAAAACAAGATTACTCTAAATACCATTACACTTGGCGATACACCTGGAATTAAGTTGTTTGCACCAGTAATTGAAATCGTTAGCCCACACTCTACAGTAACAATCTATCCCATAGTGAGTAGTGGAAGTGCAACCTCGTAGTATCAAAACAATGTATAGCTAGCATAAAGATATCTAAGGTAACTGTAATATAAGTTAAATGTGTAAGTGTTTAATGTCGTTACTATTATTCATTTCACGCATTCGGTAATTTGTAACTTGTTTCTTTTTTAAATGATAAAGGTGCAATGGGTACCGAAACGTCGGCGAGTTAATACAGCGTTTTATTATACTGTCTCCATCCCAATTCAACGAACTTATTTATATATAACTTTTAACTGGGACGAACAAATACTATAAGTTTATTAATGAGGATGAAGTACCTAAACCTTTCTCGTTTTACTCATAAATTTAATGCTTTCTTATGCTTAAATTCGAATTTATAAATATTTAAATACACGTACCATGTCCTGAAAAACATATAAAATAACCAAATACTCAAGTTAATGTTTTAGCTAGGTATAGGGATATGTTAATACGAGGTGTTCAAAATGGAGTACTTATCGAAATTTATGTAAAATACAGGGTGTCTCATTTAACACAAAAACAAATTTTGTTACTTTTTGATATATGCGGCAACGTTGCATTGCAAAAAAACATATTTTAGATGGATAGAGAAGCCAGGAATCCTAAATAACTAAATTTCCAGGGTAATCCTACGATAGGTTTTCAGTAAACCTATAATTTACCATCAGCTACTGGACACTCTGTATATATTATTCCGCGTTATGTCTTTTCGTTTACCTTTCCATTAAACAGCTACATATCGAGTTAATTTAAACATTACTTGATGCAGATACACAAACTTCAAATTCTGCATTCAGTTAGTGTTTAGCGTACAAAGGAAGGAAATACTGAATCATCTAGACACTTCAGTCTTGTTTTCTTTGCAGATGGTGAATTCAGGTCTCTACGAAATTATATGACGAAGGGTGAATGATTTTACGAACTGCATAATTAACTTTGCAATAGTATATTTAGAGTGTACCTATGCTACCTAGATAGACTAGGTAATGGGCAGGTACAGTCAACCATAGACAATGCCTCCTTGAAGATTAAAAAAAAACTACAGGGACTATAAATAGTGGTTACAGGTAGGTACGTGGCACCTTCGAGTGATAAGTTTGGCGTGTAATTGCCTAGTCATTATATTTATTATAGAGATAAAGATACAGTCACCATAAATGTTGGTAGGCATTAAGTAGGAAACAATGAAGAACTTGCACAATTTTTAGAAACATGCTAGCTCGAAAGAACATCAACTTTGAGGGCACGTGATGGAAGAAAAAATTAAATCAGTCCTGATGTAAGCTCAAAATATTAATTAAAAGTTTAAAATAAGGCCACGTCTCTAAAACAGGCTGTGCCGTCATCTACCTACTCCTGTGGCTAGCCTGAGTTATAATATATTATCCTCGCGTTTCTTATTTTCAATCACTGACAGGTGTCAGTAGATTCCGTATTTAAGCAAAATGAATGGAAATTGGTCGACAAAAACAAGAAAAGATTACAACTTACAGTCGTGGAAGCAAACCAGAACAACAATATTGGCGGCCGGTAATGACAGAGAGCTGTAGGTAAAGGATGGTAGGTATATTACGTCACGCTCAATGGCACGATTGACCTTTCCTCAGGGAACTGATTTTGTGAATATTTCAATCATTAATTATTTTATTTGGCATTCAAAAGCTGTGGTGGATATTTTTAACAGCCATTATTAATTTAAAATTTGTGGTACTTCCTCATTTATAAAAAAAAATAGGTGATTCCTTGATTTCACAGATACCAACTGAAATAATTGATTTGGATTTACATGAGATTGCAGAACTTTTTGAGGTAGAAGGAATACGGTTTCTAGATTTGCTCTTTGTACATTTTATATTTTTGATAGGATTACTTACCCTAAGTATTCAAAACTCTATAAATTCATATAATATATGGCCTAGGTAGATTATGTAACAGAATGTTAGTTGGAACAGGCAAAATATTGGAGCAGAATAAATGATTAGATAATGCACCACCGCACTTTCCGCCAGTGTTACAATATCAACAAATAAAATAATGGAATTCCCAAGATGCCCACTTCAGGAAACGGAACGACGCATACCCTTATATCTACAGTTTGTTCCTGTTACAGAATCCGGCATTCCAGGCGTTACAAATCGACTTCAAGAGCATCTCAGACTTGCTGCTCCTACCGTCGGTAGGCGAACACGAAACCAACAGCCCTAAGTTACATTGTCAGAAGTGTTCCCCGCAAATCCAAAACGCTTTCTCTAATTAGGATATCAAGTCGACAAATCGTCAGTAGACCCTCAGCAGACCGCGGCACGCTTATGTGTGTGTGAAATTCAGGCAGCGAACCGGATCGCCCCGGTATGGTGTCATTCGCGTAAGCAAACCGCGATGCCATTTACATACCGAGTCAATTACTTCAGGCAATCAATCATGCAAGGAGCGGGTATTGACAGACGCCGCCGTAACGCCATGGATGGCGGTTTCCTCATCATCAACTTATGCGGGTCTTGCTGCAACGTGACAGAAATGAAAACTTGGCTGTAAGGGGCGCGGAGCTACGTTTTGAATCTTTGCGAGTCGAGCTTATTCTAAAAATAACAGCTCTTACTGGAGGAGAAAAGACTAGGATAAGTAGACGGCATAAACACGTCACAGAAGGAACCCGCTTTATGCTTATAAATCAAGACGATGCTTATCAACAAAGGTGCTTATAATTTGAGACCTTCTCCTGTAAACTGTTTAAAAATATATTAAGTTAGTGGTAATATTCCAAATTTTAGTGACTATTATAATGTCGATAGCAAATGACATAAAATTGACGTATATCTGCAAAAACCTCACGAAAACACCAGAAGAGATAAAGAAGCAAAGAAAAACGAATGGTACTTATGAAATCTCAGATAGGTAATAGTAGTTATACCACTAGGGTATGATGACAAACCAACAACCTGATGGACCGCGCCATCCGGTTCTTACCACACAGTAGGGGGGTAGGCTGAAGGTCGCATAGAACCTGCCTAAGAAGTGCTGAAGAAGTGTTAACAATGACGTCATCCTACCAGAAGGCTGTCTAAGAACAGACAACAAACACACACTAATGATGACGTCACTGCGGATATCAGGTGTAAACACACCTGTTTTTTTACCTGTGCTAGAAGCACACCTGTAATTAAATAACCTCTTTGAATGTGTCAAAAACGTGCTGAAGAAGTGTTAACAATGACGTCATCCTACCAGAAGGCGGTCTAAGAACAGACAACAAACACACACTAATGATGACGTCACTGAGAATATCAGGTGTAAACACACCTGTTTTTACCTTGCTAGCAGCACACCTGTAATTAACTAACTTTTTAATGTGTCAAAAACGTTCACCCATCTTTCAAACAACAACAACCGACACCTGTTTTACCTGTGCTAGTGTTCTGTAATTAATATGAATTTTAAATACTTCCGCGTACGAATGCAGCTTGTAATCTCATTAGCGGAAACCTAATTTTAATGCAACCGATAACATTTGATCTTCTTTATCAAACAACTGTGTGTGTGCTTATCTGTTAATACCAAGGCGCGTAAATATTTGTTCCTAATATGCATCATGATTGTTACACGTTCTGCAAATTTTTGCAGCAAAATTGCTATAATTGCTATAATTGCACGTTTTTACGAAAATTTATCTCATGTTAGAGTCATCACAAGGTGATGAGTTTTTGTATAAAAACGGATGAAAAACGGATTGATTTTATGTCTTCGAATTATGTGCAAAATGTTTATGATTGTACTGTGAGGTGTTTAAATTGTGTAGTGTCTCAAAATGTTTATAAAAATACTTGGTAAGTAGCAATAGGTTTAGAGTTTGCATTTAAATCTGGGATAACCTGAATATGTTTTACGATTGTCAGCACACATACGGGGTGCTAAATATAGAACAGCAACTAAACTGCGAATTGGGTTCTTTTAAACTAAATAACCAGATACGGAGCTTGCGGTAAGCTCTTGCACTGAAGATTGTGTAGCTAACACAGTTGTTATGTAGTTTTATGAATTTTACTGCAGCAGACAGTTTACCTGACTGAAACTAATAACAGGTGCTGAATCGGAACCGGTTTTAACGTTTTTAGTTTTAAGATATTGCATGTAAAATGCTTTCAACAAGGCTAGACTGATAGACCTCAAGCAACCAACCGCTTGGAATTACTCAGCGTTGTTAGGTTGTGCAGATATTCAGGAGTCATTTTAAGTTATCTTCAACTAACTTAAAAGTATTTGTATATTATCTGAACTCTACTAGGTTTGTTTTGAGGAATAAAATAAAACGAAGGTGTTCAATTAATTTGTTTTTTATTGTGTAATATAATGGTTACAAAAGGAATTGTTTAATCAATACTGTGTTCCCGGAATGTTCCGTGCTAGAATTAAACTGTATTACTAATTCTGAATCACAGTTGGAAATTTCTGTATATTTCTTACCTATTGTTTTCTGTAACAGTTGATCCATGCAATACTTCAATATTGATCTCGCTAGATGTGATGTACATATTATTATGCACATGAAAACCATTACAATWAATATACTCATCGAATCGACTTTTAGTAAGACTTCTGTGGAGCGAACTAATTCAGCTGCTGCATTAGATATTTGGTTAGTACTTTCGTTTGCAATAAATGATTCGTTTAACACCATTCTCCACCGACTATCCCCGTAACTTTTGTTGGGGAACACTAACCTAATTTTATATTGAACAATGCGGTTGTTAATTGTGGGTACATTTGAAATTTTCTAAAAAGGATGAGTCCAGACTTCTTGAAACGGTATACAACAAGATTAAAATTACTAATATTACACCCAAGTTTCATGCGGGTGATCATGTTCGTATTTCAAAAGTGCGAGGAATTTTTGATAAAAAATATTTACCCAACTGGTCAACAGAGGTTTTTACTATACGAAAAGTTAAATTAACAAACCCAACTACATATTTACTGAAGGACGAAAATGGTAAAGATATTCTTGGATGTTTTTATCAAGAGCAACTGCAAAAAGTAAAATATCCGGATGTGTTTCTCGTAGAAAAGGTATTGAAACGAAGACGAAACCAAGTGCTTGTTAAGTGGTTAGGATTTAACAATAAACATAATTCGTGGATAAATAAAGACAATATACTTTAAGAACAATATTTTTATTCTAATAAACATTATAGTTTACAATAAATGTTTTTTTTTTATAAAATATTGTATGT
This sequence comes from Rhyzopertha dominica, assembly GCA_025024175.1. NCBI lineage: Eukaryota > Metazoa > Arthropoda > Insecta > Coleoptera > Bostrichidae > Rhyzopertha > Rhyzopertha dominica. The sequence goes on from QCXZ01000138.1 coordinate 13,385,740, forward strand.
GTTTTATTTACATAAGACCATTATCCCAGCTGAGAAGCATCTTCAGGAGAATGGTCTCCTCCAGATGTTTTCATCCTCTTTAAAGAGGTGTTTGTAGTTGTCGTTCTTGGTGCAGATCGTTTGTTTTTAGCTGTCGGTGCAGGTAAATCCTGAGTATCTTCATCCTCATCATCGAGACTGATGACTTCCTCGGGTTCTTCTCCCTGCGAACTTTGTTCAATGGGTAGAGCAACCATATTTATCTGAAACCGCCGAATAGCAGCTTCAAACAGATCCAACTCGTTCTGGTCCCGTAGGTTTGTTCTTACGTATTTTATAGGCATGTTTCCAAACAAATCCACCAACCGTGCTCCCCTTGGTGAATAACCCAGTTTAATAACCACCTTCTTACCGGACATTCTTGCCTCTTGTTGTTTGAACTTCAAGAGCTCCTTTGTAACGACAAACAGCATGTCGGTAGGTACATAAATATAATTTATAAATAACAGAAAATTAGTAGAACACAAAATAAACAAAAAATGTGGTACTTTTTGTTGTATATTCACGCTTGACACCTCAGCATACCAAAATACGCACTTCCGCAGAAGCTTCAATGTCTGAGGAAAAAAAGCTAAAATTATATTATATATTTTCTAATAAACGATAAGAGGATGTAAACATATTTCGCTGCTTCATTGATAAAACCTACCTTTACATGCTCTAATACTTCATTCTGTTGAGAATGGCGTTCCTAAGCACAAGTCTGCTAATTTTTGCTGCTTTAGCAAATAATACATTCATTTTGCATCATGGAATTAAGAACGTTGACAAGAGTTATGTATGTTTCAACGATGGTAACGATCCGCTTGAACCTAACTGGATACCTCTAAAATCCTTAGCACAAGATGGTTTGACAGTTTATAAAATTTCAAATGTACCCACAATTAACAACCGCATTGTTCAATATAAAATTAGGTTAGTGTTCCCCAACAAAAGTTACGGGGATAGTCGGTGGAGAATGGTGTTAAACGAATCATTTATTGTAAACGAAAGTACTAACCAAATATCTAATGCAGCAGCTGAATTAGTTCGCTCCACAGAAGTCTTACTAAAAGTCGATTCGATGAGTATATTTATTGTAATGGTTTTCATGTGCATAATAATATGTACATCACATCTAGCGAGATCAATATTGAAGTATTGCATGGATCAACTGTTGCAGAAAACAATAGGTAAGAAATATACAGAAATTTCCAACTGTGATTCAGAATTAGTAATACAGTTTAATTCTAGCACGGAACATTCCGGGAACACAGTATTGATTAAACAATTCCTTTTGTAACCATTATATTACACAATAAAAAACAAATTAATTGAACACCTTCGTTTTATTTTATTCCTCAAAACAAACCTAGTAGAGTTCAGATAATATACAAATACTTTTAAGTTAGTTGAAGATAACTTAAAATGACTCCTGAATATCTGCACAACCTAACAACGCTGAGTAATTCCAAGCGGTTGGTTGCTTGAGGTCTATCAGTCTAGCCTTGTTGAAAGCATTTTACATGCAATATCTTAAAACTAAAAACGTTAAAACCGGTTCCGATTCAGCACCTGTTATTAGTTTCAGTCAGGTAAACTGTCTGCTGCAGTAAAATTCATAAAACTACATAACAACTGTGTTAGCTACACAATCTTCAGTGCAAGAGCTTACCGCAAGCTCCGTATCTGGTTATTTAGTTTAAAAGAACCCAATTCGCAGTTTAGTTGCTGTTCTATATTTAGCACCCCGTATGTGTGCTGACAATCGTAAAACATATTCAGGTTATCCCAGATTTAAATGCAAACTCTAAACCTATTGCTACTTACCAAGTATTTTTATAAACATTTTGAGACACTACACAATTTAAACACCTCACAGTACAATCATAAACATTTTGCACATAATTCGAAGACATAAAATCAATCCGTTTTTCATCCGTTTTTATACAAAAACTCATCACCTTGTGATGACTCTAACATGAGATAAATTTTCGTAAAAACGTGCAATTATAGCAATTATAGCAATTTTGCTGCAAAAATTTGCAGAACGTGTAGCAATCATGATGCATATTAGGAACAAATATTTACGCGCCTTGGTATTAACAGATAAGCACACACACAGTTGTTTGATAAAGAAGATCAAATGTTATCGGTTGCATTAAAATTAGGTTTCCGCTAATGAGATTACAAGCTGCATTCGTACGCGGAAGTATTTAAAATTCATATTAATTACAGAACACTAGCACAGGTAAAACAGGTGTCGGTTGTTGTTGTTTGAAAGATGGGTGAACGTTTTTGACACATTAAAAAGTTAGTTAATTACAGGTGTGCTGCTAGCAAGGTAAAAACAGGTGTGTTTACACCTGATATTCTCAGTGACGTCATCATTAGTGTGTGTTTGTTGTCTGTTCTTAGACCGCCTTCTGGTAGGATGACGTCATTGTTAACACTTCTTCAGCACGTTTTTGACACATTCAAAGAGGTTATTTAATTACAGGTGTGCTTCTAGCACAGGTAAAAAAACAGGTGTGTTTACACCTGATATCCGCAGTGACGTCATCATTAGTGTGTGTTTGTTGTCTGTTCTTAGACTGCCTTCTGGTAGGATGACGTCATTGTTAACACTTCTTCAGCACTTCTTAGGCAGGTTCTTTGTGACCTTCAGCCTACCCCCCTACTGTGTGGTAAGAACCGGATGGCGCGGTCCATCAGGTTGTTGGTTTGTCATCATACCCTAGTGGTATAACTACTGGTAATTATTTTGCTGTATTTTTAAACAGTATTGAATTTATAAGAAATGTTGCATAAGCTCTGTCGTTATTACTATCAAAAATAATAGTATACATTCGATAGGTTTTTAACTTTTATAGAAAGTAGACAATAAGCAATCCAGTCTAAGGAATCAATAGCCTAGCATTAGGAACTACATAAACTCCTCCCGCCAATAGTACAAGAGTTCGGTGCCGACCGCCGTAGGAAGCGCACGCAACAGAACTGTGCTCTGCGTTTTACGCTTTTGTTTGTATGAAGAGTAAATCACTAAACCACATACCTAGTAAATATTCCACTACATTGTGTCAGTGAATAGGTGGTTAATGTGATTGTATAAGAGCAGAACACCTAAACAGACACCACAGGTGAAGACGCTCTCATCCAGGTCTAGCGCAGTCAACAGCAAAAAAAGATAAGTCAGTAGAAAAATTGTTGACTAAAGCAATAATTACGTATGAAGCAGGTGCATGCTTAGCAATAGTTATATCGTGTCTAATTAAAATCGGCATTACATAAAATAAACACAGTAAAGCTAAGGCGACCGTTAAAATCAAACTTTTACACTAAGCACACAAAGCTATAAAAGAACTATAAAAGAGACATCAAACAGAATCCGAAATACGTTCGGTAGTGGATAGACATATTATAACAAGATATAACGTTACACCCTAAAAAGAGTAAGAAACCATTAGAGCGCGATAGTATTATACAGAAGCCAAGACGACATGGAAACAAGGCCAGTAGCAGAAAATCAGGGAAGCTGAATCACCAATAGAAAAGACTAACGCCCAAAAATCACCATTCCCATCTATAGCTAGAGCAAGCGAACTGAGTGAACACGTAGGAAATCAATTAAAGAAGCAAATCACGCAAGAGCAACCCAAGCAAGACACACGAAACATATTTGTCTGAATACAGATACAGGCAGCAGACCATCTGATAAGAGAGAATCATGCAGAAGTATCTAGAAAACGCTACCTAGCCTACACTAGCGTATGTTGGTTCAATCAATCAAAACACCTGCACCATGTCATAAACAGCCAATCTGCCTACTTAATATTTATGCAATATTAAGCTTCTATACAGCATATGTAATGTACGAGTATTATATTATTTATAATTTAAGAAACAGAAACGGAGTTGTATGAAGCGTCGATTGGGACAAAAATAATCTTATGCAAATAATACAATTTTTGTGCAGTTATAAAAAATTTTTGCTACTTACTACAACTCTATGTAAAAAATATTTTTTTGAAAACTTTTTTTAAGTCAAAAATCACTTTAATAACTATTTAAAATAAAACGTTAACAGTAAAACTTTTAAAAATTAAACTCCTAATGATACAGAGATGTATACCGTGGTTAAAACAAACTGTGTAGGTAGCAACAGTTAACTGATGTCGCAATCTGTGAAGCAAAACTAGACCAGCATTTTAAAGTGTTTTTTTGATATTTTTAGAAAAAGTTTCATAAACAATATTTCTACAAATAACAGTTTAACAAATAGCAAAAAAATACTTAATTGAAACAAATTTGGTTAAGGTCTTCGTGCTAAACAAAAAGGTATTAAGACACCTACAACCCACAGTCATTTGTTTTTGAGATATTTCAGAAATATTGTTTGGTATATACTGTAACAGTCTACGATAACTAACTATTCTATTAGGCATCGTAAACTGGTGGTTTAAATGATGTCGTTTTATTTAAAATAACAATCTTGTAGTAAATATTTCGGTCTGTTGATCATCAATTACTTTTTTTGTACACACCATAAAATTCTTCTCAAAAATTCATAAAACTTCCTCATTTAAAGCAATAGTCTATGACGTCGACTAAAAAAGTTGGCTAATGTAGGGTGTTACCGTGAACAACTTGTATGAAGTAACGTTTTATGTATACCTGCTTACCTATGACATAATTATAATTTATTACACTTTATAGACCATGATTACAAGGGTAACAGCAGGTCTCTAATGATACAGTGTAATCAATACCTAAAGAGAAACTATTTCTACTTGTTACAAAGAAGCAACAAGTTGAGCTCCAATCGGAGACAGAAAACTTAACATTCCGTAATATAACGTCGTGCATGTGTATTATCTATGAACAAACTTATGAGATTACAAGAGTGAGGCTTCAACTTGTAGCAAGTTTGAATTATGTAGGTGTGTGTGTATACAGACGCGATATTAAAGTTGTGAAACCGTACTTACCACATAGACAGCCCCCAGTGGCATAACTAGGCACGCTACCATGAGATCTGCAACAGCCAACGAGACGATGAGGTAATTAGCTACGTTTTGTAAGTTTCGTTCCAGTAAAATGGCCGCTATTACGAAGACGTTACCTGAAACAAACACTTTAGCTTTAATTGGATTAAGGCTATTGAAGGCGTACAGTGTTTTGCATAAAAGCTAAATTTTATTATAAACTTTAAAAAAATACACAAACAAAAGGTATTTCGTACTTAAACTGGTATGGTATCTACATATATTGCATGATATAAAATAATTTGTGTTATTTGTGCTCGCCGATATAACGTTCTGCTGTGGTTGGAGCCATGGCGGTACAATTAGTTAATAGTAAACACCAAATACTGGACAATATGCTACAATTTTTGAAATACAAGGCTTCTACCAATTCACAGCCCCTCGCAAAGATATAACTGGAGCAGACATTGAAAATGAGGAATTAGATCAGATTTTTTTTTCAATTAAAATAATGTGGAAGTTGTAAATTTGTTGTGAACCGTTTCAAATTTATTTCTCTAGCAAAATTGCACATCAGTAAAAAATTGGTTATAACAGTAAACTATAAACAAAATAAAAACTGGGTTATATAAGTTATAAAAATACACAAACTATACATTGCTTAGTAAAATGTAACGAGGTAAACATTTTTTATAGTACACCAAACGAAAACTCGATTTTATTACCCTTGTCTTACACTTACCATATTTGTCTTTTAAAGTGCAAATTGACATACCGCCCGACTGCTGTAAGTCGTTCAAGGTCGTACCTCTTTGTTGGAATGACGGTGAGCACGCTTATACTACACATGTTTTATACACGAGTAGGGTTAAAACAAAGAGGTCATTGATTTATATTTAAATAGAAATCGTTTATTATTATTTATTATTAAAAATATTGTCATCATTATAATAAATTAAGAATTAATTGTAATCTGCGTTGTCCYCAATTTCATCATTACTAKCATTACCACKATCACTACCACGTGGAGCAGTATTAATGATTATTTTCTTCATCTGTCAAATATTAATTAAGTTAAATCACGTTCGTAGGTACGATTGAAAATAACCAATCAGCGACTATTATAAATCGAATATGAATCGACTATTTTAATAGGTACCTCACATCAAGTACACTATTATGTCTTCTTTATTATGTCAAATAAATAAAAATGCCAGAGACAAAAAGATTTAGTCGATCCGGTAACATCTCTGACGAAAAGATCGACAATTTATTCTAAAATTTGATTCAGAAAATAATCCAAACAAATACAACTTGATCTTGATATATTAGCGACTATTTACATTGTCTCAATTTTTTCGAGTGCAGTGCATCAAAATTTGACTCGACCAAATTGGCATTAATAGTTCCAGACAAATTTGTCAAATTTTTCTTGCAAGTTTGGGCTCGTCAAACAGTCGCAAACTCTAGAAAAATTGAGGACAATATAAATAGTAGACTATTTTTATAGGTTGAAATAATATATTTTCCAAGTGTCGTCATTCGTCAAGTTCTTTCAATGATCTTTTCTTAGTCCTATTTCTGTATTTTGACGGGTTAGTACCTAGTTGTTCTCTATTTGTTGGGGGCTATTTCACTTCTTCCGTCGTTTAGTTTTGCCGTTAACACTTTTAAGTTTTATTGCGTTTTGAATTTCATTTACTTTATATGTCTGTAACTCTAGGTTGGAGGCATTCTTCTCTTTTGGTGCAACGTTTTTGCTGACTGTGTAAATTTGTTTAGAACAGTTAAGCCTTTTAGGCTTGTAATATAATGCTGATTTTACTGTTAGTTTTCACAAATCGATCTTCGATGCCGTTGTTTATGAAGGAAGTGTTCATTTAATACAAATCGTTCTCCTCTGTCCGTTGTCCCAAAAGCCACCCAGCGCTGTCTCCTACCGTCAGTCTTCAAGCCTATGTGACATTAAAATTAGAACATTCAGAGCTCTATCAATATCGGCGTTGAATTCTTCAACTTCGTCTGTGTTAGTCGTAATGAGAGCATGTATCTTAATAGTTATGATGTCAAACCTAGTAAATAAGAAATTAAATAATTTCTTTCACAAAGGCCACTTTTGCATGCTTTCTATAAATAAAGATATCTACAGAAGTCTCTCTTTCTCTTTCTCTCACCCGTTTCTAGAATTATCCCTCCGTTAGGCGCGTTCCTTACCAGCTTTTCCATGGGCGCATGGTCTACAGTTGTAGACCATACGTTTTCAGTCATATGTATGTCTATACAATTTTTTATGATTGCTTTGCGTGATGCTAATACTGGTATGTTCCCATCACTTTTGTAGAGCCCCTCTCTCAATAGGTTCAAATCAAAATATTTTATTTTTGTAGTTAGATACAAAAACTACAACTTGCGACTTACTTGTGTTATTCTAATAACTTGTGCATACCAAAAATCAAAACGATTCTCACGAAAAACAATATAGCGAAAAATGTAAAACAACAAAAATATAAATGTGTAATTATATTATGACCGCATATTCGGTCTTCGTGTTTTCCATTTTGTCGTTTCGCCTTTTTCTATGTAATATTTTTGAGAGACATCGTCATCGTTGTCACTGATTCCATTTTCGAATTCAGAAATTTCTTGGCCTGAAATGGAATTATGTTCACTCCCATCGGCTGGTGAAGCTTCTTATTGTACATCATCTTCTGATTCTTCTTCCGGCGGACTGCCTTCGTCACTTGAAAGCTCCTCAAACCACTTTTGCTAAACATTTGGGTCCTTTGAAGGCAAGCTACTGCGTTGCCTGAGGTCAGACATGTTTTATTCTATACATATATACCTTTGTAAGTAGGTACAAATGAAAATATACGTGTGAAATAATACTTACAGAAATTAACTCCCTAAACTGAATTTTGCAAATCCAATAGTCGCACGGGCTACAGCCGTAGACCAGTCAAGTTTAAGTATTAATTACGCTAATTATTACACCCAAACAAACGTGATTATGACGGGACACGACAACAATAAGCATATATGATAGCTATTTAGAAACACCCATGTGCAAATCGCTACACTACGGAGGTATTTACGTTAATATGCCACTAGTCTGCAGACGTAGACCACGCGACTAACGTAGGATTAAAATTGAGGTGTCCTGTTTTAAAGGCTTTCAGGTTATCTTCATGTCATCTTACTTCGCTTGCTCCAAGAATATCTCATTTAATCTTCGGCATTTCAAAAATAAAGCGCGTTTATATAAAAAAACGAGTAGGTTGCAGAAATCCACTCGTGGTTAGCTATTAACTGCTGTGTTAAGAATGGAATAAGCGTTTTCGACAAAAACGCTTGATGAAGTTGACCATCAAACTCAAATAAAGGTAAATGGTGAGCATTTAGCTCTTAAGCTGGATAATGTGACCAAAGCGTTAATATTTTGGTATTACAAGTTACCATTCTCCCGAAAGCACCGTAATGCTGATTACAGTTGCTGTAGAATAGCAAGGTAGCCTAATCGTTTTCTTGCGACTCCACAAGATGCTTCCCTTTCCTTAGCAAGTTCACACGCGAAGCACCCCTCCCCGGAAATATCTCCTCGTTGTGGTAATAAATTACCGTCACGCCGAGTTTCCGATCAGCTGGTATAAGCAACAACGACACACGTGAGCTGACGCGGAAATGTTCGCGGTTAGTCCTCCGACAAGTCAATACGGCGTTGGAGAGCAACCCGATGCACGCAAAGCATGCAAATAGACCACAGAAAACAAGCCAATGGAATCACTTACTTCGGCTTTAGCGACCCAATAATGCTAATGCGGCTCGATTTACCTGGCCCGAGAAGATTTGTGGTGCAAGTGCAGCCAACGTTCAAAGTGTGCATGTTTGTCTTTAAGCTTGCTATGCATTTACGTTGGAGGAAGACTCGTTTTATATGACCAATGTTGAGTGTGGGTGGCCGGAACTTGCCGAAACTGCTTGTTAATCGAAGCCTTATCAGGGGACCTTGTTTCTAACGCAAGCTTATGGCTGTCAGCTGCATGTGCCTGACGCTTTTTAGTTCATACAGTTTCGTAAAGCTTACGAAGATATCAGGTAGCCCTCTGCTTTTTAACTGATTATATCAAAAAATATGATCAGCATGGAGCTATACTATAAATGCAAGTACCCACAGTTTTCTGCATTCTTACTGAGCTTACTAAGCTTTCAGCTAAGCTGCTAAGTGTATGAGTATACTACGAGGCATGTTTTTTTAAGTAAGCACCGTTTTGCGATTTCGCCGCCGCAGCGCTACGGTCGGCGTTCCGCGCATGCGCGCTGGTTACCTACATCTCTTGTCTACGCACTGACGCCATTACAATTTGATTCTTCATTGTATACGTTGTTTACTGAGTGTTTAAGATGCCTCCGACAATCGTGAGTCCCGCCGATTGTGAAGTACGGACTGTTATACGATTTCTTAGTGCTAAAGGCGTAAAACCGATCGATATTCATCGTGAGATCTGTGAAGTTTACGGAMAAAACATTATGAGTGATGGAATGGTAAGGAAATGGGTGAGAGCATTTAAACATGGCCGCACAAATGTGCATTATGAAGAACGGAGTGGGCGTCCTTCGGTCGTTAATGAAGATTTGGTGCAGAAAGTGAACGAAAAGGTGAGAGAAAACAGACGCTTTACAATTTCATCATTGTGCGACTGCTTTCCTCAATACTCTCGTAGTGTTTTGTATCGCATTGTGACCGAGAACTTGAATTACCGGAAATTGTGTTCACGTTGGGTTCCGAAAATGTTGACGGATTTGCACAAAACCCAACGTTTAGGCAGTGCGTTGACTTTCCTTGAGCAGTACCACAATGAAGGTGTGAATCGAAACAACAATCCATGGAATGGCGACATTCATCATCACCCAAAAAAGTGAAGTTTAAGCAAACAATTTCTGCCCGGAAAATCATGTGCACAGTTTTTTGGGACAGAAAAGGAGTATTGCTAGTGGAGTTTCTGCCTTGTAATGAGACAATCAATGCAGCGTCTTATTGTAAGACATTGAACAATCTGCGTCGTGCAATCCAGAACAAAAGACGTGGCAAGTTGAGTAAGGGTATCGTTTTGCTGCATGACAATGCCTGTGCACATGTGACTAATCGGACCAAAGATCTCATCAAATCTTTTAAATGGGAAACTCTAGATCATCCTAGATACAGCCCTGATCTGGCGCCCAGCGACTACCATTTGTTCCTGCACTTGAAGAAACACCTGGGTGGTCAGCGTCTTCAAGACGATAACGAAGTCGAAACATTTGTGATACAGTGGTTAACAAATCAGGCGGCAGAATTTTATGAGGAGGGTATTCAAAAACTGGTGCCTCAATATTCACGGAAATTATGTAGAAAAGTAGATCAAGGTACAGGCTTTCATGTAAGATAAAATTATTGCGATATCTTTGCACGTCTCTTTTTAATTCCAAAGCGGTACTTACTTAAAAACATGCCTCGTACATTAAATCTTTGGTCTTTTGGCATATTGATATAATTAATCATTTTTAGCTACCGATATCAGCAATGTCACTCTCTTGGAATTAATGCTTTTTCAATTTTGGATTAAATTATGTAAGGTACTGCAACATAAACTGTTATTTTAAGTATAAAACAATTTTTTTCTATTTTTGTTTGTTGTTTTTAGTAAGTAATTATCCAGATCATTGCTACTTATATACATATGCAACGTTATGCTACTTTATATAAATAAGTTACACACGATGCATTTTAAGATGGAGAAAATTATACTGAGACTGTTCTCAGATGTTTTTGTCATCTACCCCATTTTCTGGCTACAACGTGGTGAAGTTAATTAATACATTTACCGATTACTTCAATACACGAAATCAAAGCTGCCGAAAGCAAAAGCTTGAAGAAAATCCTTTTCTATCTATTTGTGTCGTTAGCGTTAGCGGTAATTCCGTATTTCGTGAGGTTATTTAGATATGGATGCGGATCACATGTGGTGTCAGCAAGACGAATGTTACAGTGCAATGCGGCTGCCAAATAACGTTTCTTAACTTATATCTTAGGGGCTGTTTTAAGCATGCAAAACAACAAACCTCAAAGAATATTGTCCGAGAAATAAAGCAAAAGCAACTTCAATGCTTAAGAAAAGATATGCGGTTTAATAAAAAGGTTAAATGCCAGCTTATTTTGAAACATCGCAGAGAAAAGCTAATATGTCCCATAAGAAGAATAATGCTCAAAAGCTTGACTGAATTACGTGAGTTTTCGTATAACATATAACACGTTGGCCGTCTAAATATATGATGTTGGCTTCCCCGGAAAGACGTAAAACAATCAATCACCGAGTTCTTGGGCACATATTTATAATGTGTTTTCGTTAACCTTTGGAGATGGCTAATTTATTTCGTTCAACAGACTGACTTAATATATTATATGGGATATATGGCAGCACGTGATGTTGCCGCAAGAACATCCAGGAACATAATGCGCAGGATAACGTGGAAGGCGGCTAAAGGAAAACTGTCAAGGCAAGCGAAAATGTAGGAGTAGCGCGCTTCTAAGATTAACATAAACTACCTAATTAGGTGAAGTGCCTTTTTAAGAAGGGGACACAATTTAAATATTTATCAGGTAGTTCATCAAGAGGCATAAAGTTTAAGGTGTGCGCTATAGTCTGCACCTCGAAATAAATTACTGCTCGCGATGTCAAGGAGTGAGATACAATTGAGTTGAACGAATTAGTGTTCCAGGTTTGACATACTTTTTGTAACGCTTTGCTAATGAATGCTAATGAAGGCGCTAGGTGTTTAGAAGATACGGACAGACAGATCTGTAATGGGATAGTTCCACTTCAAAGAAAGCTTCAAAACAAATAGTTGTCCTTTACAACTCCTTTCACTGAGTAACGAATGCACTAACTGCTATAATGTACACAGTTTGCAATATTTCAAACGTGTCTTGTAAAGTGACGTTAGATATCTACACAGGATTTACATAAAAAAAAAACTTATGCGTACTATTAAACCTAGAACCGAAATACATCGAAAAAGTTTGTCCGAATAACACAATACAACCGTAGTTAATAAGGTTTCTGCGTTTTGTTTGTGTTCTGCGTAGTTCAAATTATAAAGTAGGTTATTGCGATAACTTATCAAAGACTTTTTTCGGCCAAAGGGACTTTAGTGCATACAAGGTTAGGCCTAGACCTATCCAATGAGCCATCAACGAGACCAATGAGCGGTTCTCGAGCTACGGGTGTGACAGACGTCATCAGATGAACAAAGTACAGACAACAGCTTCTTTGGAAAATGCGCTAAAAACTACTGGTTGACATAAAATTTTAAGTGTGTAATGCACTCTTACCTTAATTATGATTGCAGAAGGGAGAAAACCAGTAGTTTGTGCAGAGTTTAATATGTAAATACCAAGCAAGGTGATTGCGTCACCAGTTTAAAATTTAAATACCACTTTTATGATAGGTTTTTACATTTTACGGACTGTTTTGATAAGAGGGTGATTTTAAAGTAGTTTTATTTCAAATATATTTTTAACTGACTTCCGGGTCCTTTCACGTCATGCATACAGTTTAACATGTATTATTTAGTGAAAAATTGGATACATTATAGTACGAACATTGAGTACAATTGTTTTCGTAGAAGAAAGATGAGTTTGCTCTATGTGGTCTCATCTATTGAAAGATTTAAGAAACGAAAACTTTTAGGTATGCCACTATGATCCTCTCAACACTACGTGACTATGATGAGGTTATGCCTTCAGAAAACAGAACAAAATGAAATATTTTAGTGTTCTACAAGCAAGTTCAAAAAAAGAGAGAGAATGCGCAAAAGTGTTTTGCTATTATTGTTTACTCATCTAAAAAAAGCAGTTTTCATTCTTAGACATCTCTAGAAGCTTTACCAACGTTTTTACAAAATGAAGGAAAGATTTTTTGCATTTTCGAGGTTGCTGAAACATAATCAGAACCTTTACTTCTTTCTTGCCGCAGCTTCTTTAGTCTCCCATTGTTAAGCTTTCTTTTAGAAATGTCCGGTACTCGTTGGTCAGCTAGATTAAATGTGTCAAGTTATTCGTATATACTCGTAGTTCATAATATGCCGAAACTATATAAGTCGATAAAAGAACTTTAAAACTATAAGCATTCACAACCAAAAAAAGTAGTTCTCTTTGGAATGTGTGGCGATATCCTCCACTTGATTTCAAGTTTTAAAGGAAATGAGCCATGCTAAGGCAATATTACAGAGAAGAGGAGTAAGCGGTTTTGTGCTGAGTTTTCAAAATATAATTCGGATTTTGAAAAAAAGAAACACCATTTTTCATTTAAATAACTTTCTTGTTGCTACAAGGGAGAAAAGACAATAGATTAGCTACTTAAATTGATGGATATAAACCGCGATAATTCTAGAAATATTTGTGTCCCATGAGGACCTGCAAAATTTTTTAGTATGGTGGTTCTTGTCGGCTATCGATAGTTTGCAAATGCAGTTTTAATACCTGACAAATGAGTAAATATCACAGAAAAAAGTTGTATTTTTTAATTAACAAAATATGGGAAAATCACACATTTTAGTAGACGTTTAAACCTTCACCGGTTTAGCGAGTTTGATCAAAAACAGTCGATTTGTAAGAGAACGGTTCATCCTTTGAGATGCTGCCAGTAGAATTAACATGGTGATGGGTTGCTTTTCGGATTGGTTGCGGGGAATCCAAACACTGAGAGAAACAGATACAGGGTATCGGCAAAAACCCTAAGGCTGTCAAGACGGTCGCTTCACTCTTATGAAACCTGGATTTGTAGAATATTAGTTTACCGAGCGTTGAAGATCGTTGGGCTACTTGCGCGAATCTTCTATTTCAGTCCAACTAGTCAGTAACTGCTATTGGCTTCACACAGACTAATGCGTCTGACGTTGATGATATACAGGGTGGCCCATTAGTGCGTGGACGGAATATTATGCAATTGTTATTACAGCTTTTAAAATTCTGCGAGTGCAGCGTAGTAGGGAGTGATTAAGTCTACAACATAAACATATTTTTACTCTTCCCTCAACATATACGGGGGTGGTTCAATACATTTTTATATATTTTTTAAATGGAACACCCTGTATATTATTACATTTTTGGATTCCTCTTTTAATTTTAATGGTACTTAATATAACATATATTGGGTCTAAAATACACTGTTGTAAAGTTATTTAATTTTTTTCCAAAATTTTGACATTTTGGAAAATTATTATACTTTAAAAACCTTTATAGCTAGAGGTATGTAATTTTCGCAGGGATGTTACTAATAAAATGCACATCACCTGTAGATATCAAGAATTAATATACGAATAGTTAGTAGTACTAAAATTTACTTCAGAAAATTGATCATATTCAATCCCAGCCAACTCGATTTTTTTAAATAGCACCCTATTTTACTTTCACAGTAGTTCAATGTGCAAATTAATTTCTTCTTACATGATATAAAGATGTATGTATTTATCTCTCATAGTTTTTAAGAAAATTGCATATTTTTAGGTTTAGTTTTATTTTAGTCCTTTTTGTAGTAGGCTATGGCGAAAACAATGAATGCACTTTCATCAGCTTTAAACCGTCAATGTTTGCTTAGTGTTATTAGTGATTTATCTACGTGTTTAGTGCACCTAGTCTTTAAAAATGACTCATTATTCTCAAAATGAACTAGTTGACATGGTGTTCATCCTGGGAGAGTCTGATAAAAATCCCTTATTGGCAAGTAGAGTTTACGCTGCACGGTTTCCTGATAGGGAAAGAAAGCCGAGGGAAAGACATTCAGAAAGGTTTTGAATAGGTTTTTGCAGACAGGATCTGTGGTGTATAATAAGCATGATAGGGCAAAAAATTCTTTAACTGAAGAAAATGAATTTAACGTCATGGTTGCCGTCGTAGAAGACCCGCATATAAGTTGTAGGCAACTAACCCGARATTTGGGAATATGCCGCACTTCAGTACAGCGCATCTTGAACAAAAATAATTTCCATCCTTACCGGTTACAACTGCATCAAGAGTTGGACGAAGGCGATTTTCAAAGCAGGACTAACTTCTGTGCCCTAATGGTTGAAAAAATCAATGACGATCATGAATTTTTARGAAATGTGCTTTTTACGGACGAATCTACGTTTCACAGAAATGGATTTGTTAATCGCCACAACTATCATTACTACTCCGATGAAAACCCGCACCATCTACGAATGAACCATAATCAACACAGGTGGTCTATAAATGTATGGGCTGGAATTATTGGAAGCTACATAATAGGCCCATACTTTTTTTAAGGTACCTTAAATTCTTTGCGATATAGAGATTTTCTAGAGAATGAACTGTTTGGTTTGCTGGAAAATGTTCCTTTGGCTTACGTGAGGGACATGTATTTTCAACACGACGGAGCTCCTGCCCACAATGGCCAAATAGTGACAATGTGGCTTAACAACAGATTCCCAGAAAAATGGATAGGAAGGGCAGGATCAGTTCATTGCCCAGCAAGGTCACCTGACCTTTCTTTGTGGGGCTATATTAAAAATATTGTCTAACAAACTCCACCTACGACGGCGGAAGATATGAAGAATAGAGCAAAGGCAGCGTGCAGGGGTATTACACCCGAAATCTTAACTAGGGTGGCGGTCTCATTTCGTAGTAGAGTTGAAATGTGTTTGCACCACAACGGTCGCCATTTTGAACATTTGTTGTAGGTTGCAGTGCCATTACATTCTTCGTTATCTTGTTTTCACATACTATTGTTACTTTGTGTTATTTTGTTACCTGTTACGTTCCATGTATTTGCATAGTATTGTTACTTTTGAGTTATTTAGTTGTGTTACGTTCCTTGCATTTTGTTGCTTTGTTGTATTCAGATACTTTTGTTACTTTTGTGTTGTTTTGTTGTGTTATGTTTCCTGTATTTTTTTTTGTTTTGTTTTCACCTACTTTTGTTATTTTATTATGGGTTACGTATGTTGCTTTTGCTTTTTAAMGATGTCTTTGAATTTTCAATTWAACATAATACTCATATKTGGTCTATATTTATTTGTTTTTTTTTTTAATTTTAAATATTATATTAATGTTAATATGACTAAAKCAGTAAAAACATCATTTTCTCAAAAATGATTGAAGATAGATACATACAATTGTAGTAGAACTACTGTCATCAAGCAGACATTGACAGTTTGAAGCTAACAAAAGCGCATTCATTGTTTTTCCCCTAGCCTACTATAAGAATGGCTAAAATATAACTAAACCTAAAAAAAAATGCAATTTTCTTAAAAACTATTAGAGATAAATAGATACTTCTCTATATCATATAAGACGAAATTAATTTGCGCATTGAACTACGGTGAATGTTTACCAATTTCTTATAAAGTATCTAAGCAATTCACGAAGATTTCGCAACGTAGGGACACAATACACAACAATATTTTTGCAAAAAAAGTGGTTAAAGCACATATTACGCTTTTTAAGGGGGTAAATTGTAACAAAAGATGCTTAAAGTCCAACCGTACTTTCGTTGGGTACTTAAACGAAAGGAGCCGTTAAGTGCATACAGCGCCTTGGATGACTATTAGGCTCCTACTATGTATTTCATTATTTACTGACTTTACCTAAATAAACATATATACACCAAAGTTTATTAAAATAGAGCAATTTCTACTAATATAACGTGAGAAAAATGCGTTAGTTCAATTTGTAATTAAAATTAGTAAATGTGTTATAGTAAACTGCCTTATTATTTACGACTAAACTAAAAACGTTTTTATTTCAATTATGTAACGAAATCAGGCTAAGTATGATCATTGAGAGCAGTTTACTACTGTTAAACAGCCCAAAAAACTTCCAAAGGCTAACTTATTTTGTTTCATCCCTTGATAAGCACAAAGAAAGATTAACTAGACAAAACTTCGAACAAACAACAAATTTTAATTATCACGGCAACTGTATTTTGTTGTCTTAATGAACGACCGGCAATGAATATTAAAAGCCATTGCGTCTGGACGGCGGTTTTGGTTGGTGATCCCGCCACCTGTACCCAAAACAATTTAAAACTGCCATAAAGGAGGCCCTAAAAGCTTCAACTCCGTTCTCTTTTGTTCTCGCTGATGTGCGCTCATAACGTCAAACTGCTTCTCCTAATCACATGCGGGAGCCAGCCGACATTAAACGATATGAGCTACGTCGCGCACTTTGTCAGTCCGAAAACTTTTTACGTCCAAATTTAACTTCTCTGCTTCTCATTTATCTCAATCTCCTTCTGTATTAAGCACCATGCTGTTACTGGATGAAATGTTCAATCTGTACGAGCGGCAGGCCTTTCATGTTTTAAAGTATGCACAGATGTTAGCACGTTACAGGTAGCAGATACTTCGCGAAGGGGCAGATAAAAGATTATCGATTGGCAGGAGTGAAAAATGATTCAGTCTACGTTTACAGTCACTTCCTCCATCAAGGACTACTTGTTTAATAAAATGACAAAAGGTTTCCAAACTTAATTACTGGGTCCGCAGTGCGATAAAAAAGAACTGAAAGGACACAATAATTCCAATGTCACCTCAACGAATAATAGCGGGCGTTCATAAAAAGAACGGCTCAAGCAAGCAAGGCTTTTATCTTTTTAACACGAACATAGCGCCTGCCGTGTAAATTAGTTTGTATGTTTTAACGGTTATCCGATCGTTGTTTTGCACTGAAAGAATAAGACGCTATTGCTGCTATCTAATATGGGCATAGTTAATTCCGTAAAGACATTTTTCTACTCCTTTATTAGTAAATTGCTTATTACGCAATACGTACTTAATTAGTAAATTCGCTAAGTATTACTTACACACAGCATTACTTAATGACTAGCAAGTATTTTTTACTATGTTACAGTTTCAAATTCGGTGTAGCGTTCACAGGATGTTATCCCATGTCAGTTAATTGTTAGAAATATCACAAGAAATAGTTAATTTTGTACATTATCCTGGAAGAGCAGACCTTAGTCGATGCTTTCGCCTTTCGATAGATATTTAGATTATATCTAAATAACATTAAATTAGAATTAAAACGTTCCAAAAAGAGATAGCAACGACCTATCAAAATGAAATCCAATATGGCCGTTGAGGGCAACCATTTGTTTTAATGTCATTATAGCAAACAGCCTTATGATTGAAAAGTGCTACGCTTTGTGTTTATGTGAAGTTGTGAGATCTTTTTGCCTCTTTTTAAAGATATTATTAGTGTTTTATAAACGAAAATGCCTGTTACCCGCCTCGTGCTTGGCTTGGGAGTCAGTCACAGAGATGACGTATAGATCGCTGCAATTAAGAGAGTAGAGGTGTGCAGTTCGTGAATGAACGAACGTTGTGTATTATTCAGTTGCGCTACATTCAACGATCTAGTTCGTCAGAATAAAATAAATCAGTTTATTTTGAACGCTGCGGGAGACTTGTATGCAGTGCTGCCAGATGGGAGGGATAATCCCTTTTTGGAGGAATTTTATGGTTTTGTCGCAATATAAGGAGTATTTTAAAAATTAGAGTGATTTTTATTATTTTGTACAAAAGCGTTATATAAGATACAGAATGGCGTCTAAGCTCTTCAGTACGATGTAGTGATAAATTTCCTGAAATGTACCAAGCTTATGCGCTATTTTGTATAAAAACATTTTTATTTAGCTTTAGAACTGTTGATGATTTTGTCTTATTTATATGACAAATATGTTTATTTACCTAGATAATTGTTTTGTATGGTATTTTATTTACCTATATATTTTTCCAAACTGTAAAAAAAATCCATTTTTTTCTATTGTAGAGGGATTTTGAACTCTGGAGAGGGATTTTTAGGTATTTATGGAAGGAGAAATTACGAGAGCATCTGGTAGCACTGCTTGTATGATACTGGTCTGAAACACATACGCAGTTCGGATTGAACGATTGAGCAACCGCGAGCGACCTTTGGGAAGGAAGAACGACCGAATATGTATCTTTTCGTGAACGGACACGCGAACCACGATGTGCGGCCCGCTGAATTACCTATGTCTGCAATGTCTAACGTACAATGTCGTCGCAGTCTCGCAGTCCCCGTTTCGCTGTTTGTAGCTTCTGCACGATTTAGAAATGTTATTATAAATGAAMCATATCAGATGAATTATTTGGTCAACTAACCTTCCTATCTCTATAAGCCAAACTAAGTATTTAATATTTAAACTKCTTATTCATGGGAATTTKTGTTCTTTCGATGATAAATTACACAAAATATCTTCTTTTGGGAGGTTTCACAAGCTTTAACGTTTGAACGCCTTAAAAGCTCTGTATACAATTCGGTTAAGTTAATTACAAAATGGCCTTTTAAAGGTAGTATCTCTTTTTTTTGAAAATGCAAGATGGTGCCACAGTCACTACTAACTCGAAATACAGCAATTGCAATCATTTTACACTTTATTATCAATTCTCCATATGCTTAACTTGAAATATTAAAGTTAGGGAGGTTTCAATTTTAAAACGATTTGAAGTAATACTGACAACAAATAAGGCAAGCCCCTCATGCATACTTGTTTTAGACTCAATCGGTAAAGTAACACATACATATGCTAATCTAGTTCAAACGAATATACCTGTATTAGTTGTCCTTATCAATTTTTACGAAATTTATCGTATTCTGAGTCTGAGCAATCGAGCGGGASKGWGTTATATGTGAGTATTCATGTAATTAAAGATAAAAGACACATAATCTGAGCATCTTATTGATTGGCAAACTTATAGTGAACTCTTACAGTTACTGTTGAAAATGAAAATGTAGTTCTTGGAGACTTTCTGGTTAAGTCACAAATATTTATGTTTTGGAGTACCCCGTAGAAATTAAAAGTCGTGTGAAATTCGGGGAATGTGGGCATTCTGTGGACCCCCGAAGTCCAATCCATGTTGCTTGGTTCTTAGCACGGGCATGTTCATGAAATTTCCATTTTGTGTCAGATGACCAATATTGATTATAAAAACTCACTGGCCTAAACGAAACGCAAAGACTTCAAGTAGATTTAAAATTATTCCATCATAAAATTTGCGCGCCAGAGGCTAGAAGACGACCTGACCTGACCCGACCTTGAAGTTCCTCGAATGTAATAAGTAATCCTTGCAAAAACATACAATTATTTATTTTTTAAGACATTAAAACATGCAACAGTTACTTTCCAGCTTACAATATGCTTTACACTTATCACACTTATGGTTTCATGTGTCGTGCACTAGCCTCATCACAGGGTATCATTTTCTAGTCTGTCTCTTTATAATTAATTTTTGTACTTAATTTACGAGGGTAAATGCTACTAAAAATTTTGGGGTTTTATGTACAGCGAAGGGTATGTAGGCATATTTTCAACCATAATGAGCTGTTAAAACTAATTACACTTCTGAACAGCTCTATTGTTACAGGGTTGCCATCCTGTTGGAAAATTACTTCCAACCGGTGAAATTCTTTGTAATTGTTTTCTACTGTTAAAATTAGTCGTGCGAGTTCTATAACACTCTTTATTATGTTAAAACCTTTAACTTTGCACTTAATAAAAAAACGGACCGACTATACAAACTATTTTCCATTTTATGGCATTTTTAGCGCATTTCCACATCACTTATGAAAAATAGTCGCTATTGTCCGCACTTTATCCGTCACACTCATAGCTCGAGAACAGCTTAACGGATCGCGCTCGCTGGTGGCTTGTTGAATAACTCTTGGCTTAATGATGATCGGCATGTATTTTTTTTGCTTTCTATAAAAAGGTCTCATTCTTTGGAAATAGACTGTAGACTGGCTTAGGATAATCAGTCATTAAACATACTTACACTCTTAGGTGTTTCCAACAAAAAGGCAGGTAATGTGTCTCATCAAAGACATCATAGATGAAAAAACATGGGCTAAATATTATATTTATATATATTTTCAAAATTTTAAACCAGCATAAAACATTTATTTTATCTGGGATTTGAGTACGTGCTTGAAGGAATAGCCTCGGAGTGAAATTAGAAAAAACTGGATTGTTAATTGTTATCAATTCGCTTATTAACTCACAAAGTTTCAAACGCCGATTACAATAATATACATTAAGTTCCTGGTTAGACGAATTTTGTATGAATGGAATATGCAAACTCGTGTAGTGAAACTCATGACACTGGCTGACAAATGATGACGTGGCCCAAAACCCCAACTCAGTTCTTACACCATTTCTTTTTCTTATTTTCTATACACCGTCTGACAAAATTTGTGAACTAATTCCATTATATACATGCATTTGGGAAAAAGATAAATCGCCTCTACTGCTTCTTTGATGCTCTTAAAATGTGATCGAACTGATTAGTTTTCGCTGTGTGTAAAATTGACCGTCGTTCTCATTTTTTATTTTTACTTTATGGTTTGATAATAATCAAATTCAATACGTAGGACCATTTCTCAAAGGATATGGTTCATTTTTAAATTAATAGGATACTGTTGTAAAAACAGTTAGACAGCCGGGATCGCCATAAACTGAAAGTGATTCGCAGCTCTATTGAAAGTTTTTTATTGGCTCTAAAATTAAGGATGAACTCTGAAGTGAGCTGAAGTCATAGTCTTTCTGTTTATTAGTAATATCGAATACATTGAAGTAGATTTTCAAATAAACCGAATCTGACTGAAGATGACCCATTTAACACAATGCATGCTGTTCCGCAGGGTTGCTTGTTGTACCGCTACCTTTCCTTTTTTCCTGTTTTCATAATTGTTTAGCTCATTGTCAGATACACCACTGCTCTGATGGATAAGAAATCGCTGTAGCTGAATAATGTGTAAACGACGATTTGCTGATATGTGACATTTCAGTACCTCGCGGTACCAATTTTAATGCTAACAAGTCAATAATCATAATATTAGGTCTGCAAGTAGCTGTCACGCGTTTACCAATATGTAAGAGTTCCTGATACAATATTTGGAACTGAGTGAGGTTTTATTATGTATTTCAGTAGAAAAGCTGATATTTTCAGTAGAAGAAAAGTAAACCACTGCTTGATTTATTTAGTTGCATTTATCCAAAGGATATTCTCCTCACAAAATTCCTTAACTTCAGTTCGTCAGTTTATATAGGTTAGGCTGAAAAGCAACGGTACGGTACCTCGCCTACCCATACGTTGTTTGTACCTATGGGTGTATAATCAATTTAGATTAATATGTTAGGAATGTTTCAGTCCTATATTTCAATTTTCAGGTGTTATTCAACCAAAGCTTTTTCGGAAGAAGGCTACAGACCTGCCATAGAATTTGCTTGTCTTTTCACTACTTTCTATATCCTATAGCCAAAATGTAATTACTGGGTACATAAATGGAACCTGCGAAGGGCTGATCACCACGGCCATCACAATCATACGTTCGTATTAAAAGAGTTCCAACTATATAGAGGGAAACCCACTACTCTATATTAAAATGATTGCACCGAAGGCACAGCCTGAACTCTATTAGAACTTTTCAGTTCCAGGGCACCGGAATATCGATCCGGCTGATTTAATTCCACGGCTCTTTGCGAGCTAAATTAATTGAGGCCCCGACGTCAAAACATAAAAGTACAAATTGCACCGGCAGCATTAAAGTTTCACATAATTTCCACGGTGAATAGTTTCCGCTGAACACGTTCACGTGTACGTGTCGTGTAAGGAGAAGCAGGTTGGGTAAAGTTATCCTATGAAAGGAG
Source organism: Rhyzopertha dominica (assembly GCA_025024175.1). Classification (NCBI taxonomy): domain Eukaryota; kingdom Metazoa; phylum Arthropoda; class Insecta; order Coleoptera; family Bostrichidae; genus Rhyzopertha; species Rhyzopertha dominica. The sequence goes on from QCXZ01000138.1 coordinate 13,408,463, forward strand.
CACTCTGAGATATTGGCTTTTATTTTAGGAATTGTCAATAGTACGCTCATTTGTAAACCCAAGACGTGGGGAGCCTTGGTGCTGTGTCAGGAGTAAATTTCTTTTAAGGGAAGTAACTCGCCTGAACGATACAATTCGAAGATATTTTTGTTTTCTACACGACAGTGTCTGTCTTACTTTCTAACCAAATAAATCCGCTTCATTTCGGTAAACAACAGAATTAAAGCGTACAACCGTTTCAGGTTTGGGAGGTTTTATCAAATTCATATTGTCTCCTTAAAGTAGTACTGTATTCGATGATTATTGTGAAAATGACGCTTGCATTATGTTCTTTAATGTAAACTAAAAGACACATTTTATCTTTCAGTACACGCTTATAATATACATGCTATATGATTGCGAAAATGATGTGTCAGATTAAACCTACAATACTTCATAATATTGGGGGTTTTATATTTTATAAGAAAACGAATTTTACTCCCGATATTTTGTTTTCGTAATATGTTGCTGAAATGCTGTAGTCTAATTTAAGATAAGGTTTAGAAAATGTACACTTGTAAGTGCGGATGTCTATATAGCCATGCGGATTTCGAGGCCTATTTATTGGCATTCATACTACGTCCAGTGAACACCTACAGTCCAGTACTGCCAACTGCATACTAAAATAATCCGCTACTACTTTCTTGAAATTCTGCTACTTCACGCTACGATTATGTATTTTAATTACTTTGCTTATATACATTATACTTTGTATAAGTACATGTGTTTTTTAGTTTACAGTGCTGACACAAATAGTTTTAAATGTCTTAGGATGATCAAAATCTTTTGACCATCCTAAGAAATGGATGATCTGTTTCTGCTAGCGCTATGTAGTAGTCAATCATGCGAAAATTTCTTTAGACAAATTCACTGCATGTCTAAGGCTTATTCAACGGTAGTAAACAGCGGTTTACTTAGCATAATTCAAAAGCTTAAAGGAGTTGATTTGCAAAGTGAATATCGATGTCTAAGCTACTAGATGTTGTATTTCCAAGAATATCAAATAAAACACGTCATATATTAAAGAAATGTATACACAGAAGTTATAAAAGCCATTAATGAGGTCATCTYGAACTCCCTACACTGAAAGATTATGACTATAAATGTKCTGTACCAKTAACACTYGAAGTTGTGCATAATTCTCATTTGTCAGTGACTAAATGATTTAGAAAACGAACAAAGGACGACCATTTACTAGTGGATTTGTCTGTTCTTTCTTCAGTATGTGAAGACCTTTTGTTCAAAAATTATGCTGAGTGTAATATTAACTAGATAAAAGTAGTCAATTGACGACTGTAAATGATGGATCAAATAAGGAGATAATAGTGAAAATATCATCTTTATGTTGGTTGGTTGAATGTTGGCCTTTTGGGGTATGGCTTGTTTGTAATTCCGGGACATTGCCCCTTCAGGACATTCCCCTTAAAGGATCTAATGTTATTAGAAGTTCTGGTGATACTTTTTTATATTTTTATATCCGATGTAATCTTTAGAAATTGGGTCCCTTCAGGACTTCCCTGTAAACCTTTTACATAAGCTGATGATGATAATAATAATAATAATAATAATAATAATAATAAATCGTTTTATTCAGCTGCTATTACATAGTATTACATGAAAAGAAAAATAATAATTAGTAAAATTCTAATTAATACATAATAATTACGTTATTGATGATGATAGATAGCAGACCCCCTTACTACTGATTACAGAGAAAAAAATATATTGTAACGCAGATGGCAAACTTTTTCTTTTCCTTTAGGATGACACTTAGTAAGAAGGTTACAGAAGTTTTACAATAAAAAATATATAAAAAGAAATTTACTTAAATTAAGAAACTAAAATTAAATAATATTTCCTGAATAAGTGATTTTAATCGTAACTTGAAGGTGCTTAGACTACATGCAGTGATGATCTCTGTAGAAGGTCGAAACATGTCCTAACATGTCTAATAAAGTGCAATTAGACTGAAAAAATCTGATTTCTTCGTGTCTCTTGGGTTTTATTCTTAATTTTTCCTATTTAACAAGAAAAAGTTCAAAGGAAAGTTCTCTAAAGCTTTTGATATCGTGGATCCAAATGCAAAGCCTATAGATGTTCTCTGCACATGGTGCGAATTAGATAGAGGAGGAATTATATCTCCAGTGACAATAAATACACACGGCTATATAGACATTTGTGCTTACAAGTGTATAATTTCTAAACTTATTTTGAACCGTAATGGCTTACAAATACCTAAGGAAATGTTAACTTTTAAATGTCTAACAGAATTGCGTTATTTCGTTTTACATTTGCATTTCTTAAATGATTTTTTCATTTGTTTGACATTTTTATTAACTAATATTTTATATACATTTTGTTACTCACTCGCTGTACCGATCAAAATGCCTGCACCTTCTGAATACGTGAAATAGGTTGTTTGTTTTTTAATCCCTGCAAAATTTATTTGAAACTTGCATGAAATTTAATGAAATCATGCGATGCAAATGTCCAATATAATAAAATTTATTAAAATAAACTTGACATCACTTCAAAATCGATGAAATCAGATGCTATCTTTGTAAGTATTTAAATACGATAAAATTCAATGAAATCTATTGAAATGAAATGTAATGTGAAAACTGTGGAACACTATTTCTGCCAGTCGCATACCAGTTCTCGTGTCGTGGCGAATTTTAGCCTTGTTTGGTGGAAGACGTTTCCAAAAAACATTTGCTCTGCGCAGCTGACAGTTGCAACAATTTATTTCTTAACTATACAAAATTGTTACGAAATATACTTATGTATTAAGCGATAATTAGATATTACTTCGCCATTACTATCCGCGTTATAAATTGAAAATCAATAATTCACACATAAACGCTCATAGATCGACACCAACTGCATACACTGACAGAAATATGAATAACGCTAAAATAGCTTGGACAACACTAGCACAACTAGCTGTCGCGCTTCTCGCATGCGCGGACATGTTCCGTTATAGTTTGTTCAGTCCAGTAGTGTCAATGGATATAAATTGATTTAAGCCTAGGTTTTAATTGTTTGCTTCCTGTAAAAAGTTATCATGACAAAGTGAGGGCACTCTTTTCCGAGGCTAGTGCCTGTTTTTATTGGACTATTAGTAACCATTTTGGGAAAATTGTGGTTATGAAAAGTATACAACTGGCAGTATTTGGAAAAAAAAAAACGATGTTTTCTTGTTTGCTGCATATCACTCCTTTTCAAACGTCGAGCGAACGTCATGGAGCAATTATACTTAAAGTCAAAGGACTTCTGCTATAGGTACTGAGATGTCCATAGATAATATGAAATAAAAACTCACCCTGTATAATATGAACTACTTAATATATGATAATTTTGTTGAGTATGGCAGCATAGGTGTTAGCATGGCTGCGTAGCAATTAAAGATCGGCTTACAAAAGCAATATGCCAAAAAGATAACATGAGGTTTTCATAAAGTACAACGACAAATCCTTGCTTGGGACGATACGATCCGCGCTTACGACCTCTAGTTGTCCGATAATGAGCTTTGGCGGAGACAAACACAAACATATTTTATTTGTGGAAATAACCACGGCCACTGGAAGAAAACAGAGGCGATTTACGAGCCGTCCAGTTTAAGCCGTTAAAGTATTTTTGTTTTAATTGGAACTTTGGACGGAAGTTTGCGGCAATCCGCTTACTCTATAATAAATTGCCGTGCCACGTGGCCATTAAGATTCTACCGAAACCACGGGAGCACACCATAACATCATGAGTTTAAGACCACAATAATTTATAGACCCGCCGCTGTAACTCTTCCTATTTCATTAAATAATAAGTTTAATTTACCAGGAAATTAAATGGGAAAAAGAAAATTGTTTGAGCTGAATGCGGTGAGCTGGTGTACCGGATGAAAGGATAAGGCAACAATTTCCGAAAGAACATTATATTTCTTACTAAACGCTTTATGAAATCTGTATGAACGATGCTAAGAAATTTAGCCGGCGAATGAATACTCCACCCCACAAAATGAAAGTTAAATGGTGGATTTAGAGGCGTTTAAAAAGGAAAAAGTACTATAAGAGATACAGCAGCACCACAAAATATGCTGAAGTTTTAAAGGTGCACTCACTGTAAAATAACGTTCGTCATGCACTTATAAAATACATATGCGGTAAATCAGTATAACTTGCAGTGTAAGCAACTATAGTCAAATAGGCAATATAAACGTCACAGCAAAAAAACAAACAAACAAACAAAAGTTGCATCAATATACCTACTCCCTGACACTTTAAACAGATTTGGCAATAAAGATTTTTTTAGTGTTAACAAAGGTTTTTACATAAGGAGGTATTTTGTTATACAAACTAATATCCGGAATTTTTTTTTTGACAGCGAAAGTTTCTATCTGGATGGACAGAACAAACTGCAAGATCCCATAGGGAACGATAGTAAGAGTTTGTTTCAATTTTTACTGTGAATTCGTATCCGGCTATGGTGTAAGTACAGCCTCTGCAGTAGAGATTTGCATTTATCTTGGTCCAGCACAATACATAACACAAACTGCTCTTTATGCTACACAAATAGTTTTCCTGATTTACTACAATTTATCCATAGAGTAGTGCCTATAGAAAAGGGAATAATAGACAAGTAGGGGTGTCTCGTCATTTAAGCATTTATGAAGCTGACGCATTAGAAATACAAATCTTGGCAGTTTCCCACATACAAAATCAACATCTTTGGTCCCATTAAGAGAACCATCCACTTATAATATTTTGAGTTTTCTCTGGATTTCACTTCCGATAGTTCGCGACGAATCTACCTTTCTCTGTACTCATTAGCCATCAGCAAAAAGTATAGGACTCCGAGGCCAAAGCTATCAATAGATGTCATTAATCTAGTTACTTAACAAAAGGCGGCCCATTATTGAAAAGTGGACTTTTTTGTTTCTTCGTTGCAAATAGGAAACGATCAGCGAAAAGGAATGGCTTCGAAAGCCAAATCGAAAAAGTTTTATAGCTAAAAACCAATACGATTGCAATCGAAAGGTCGCTAACCTGACAGCCCTCACCTTTTTCCAACGCCTCCGTTACCACGTTAACCATTTTGTGCATGGCTTTGGATGTGGACATACCCTTACTACAGCCAAATTGAGCTTCATTCATTGGCAGATTGCTTTCAAATCTTGCCCATTATAGAAATAGTAATACATAATGTTGGTCTGAACCTGAACTGATTAGTATTGTTGGTATTTCCTTTCAGGTACTTTCCAGGTACTCTGGAATCTTTTAATGACGTCGTGAAAATGCTACTGCTGAAGCAAGAATGTATTAGGCTTGTTAATTGAACCACTAAAAAGATAATAATATTTTCCAAAATTATGCTACTTAGACAAAAAACATCCATACCAATTAATATGCTAGGTTTTATGACGACATTAAAAACTACAATTTGGCTAACAGACGGTAGAAAATAACGAACGGCTCTGCATGGGAATTGCCTGAATCAATTGTTCAGGATTAGCCTCACTACTAGGTTCTTTGTTAATCTCATTAACGATGGAAACGAAATAGGAACTAAAATCTTCAGCACTTGGTTGCAAAATCCATTGCTGCCCTTCCACCGGGACTTATGGTTAATTATACGCTATTCGTGCTTTATTTTGAGAATCCGTAATGAATGCTTTATAAGCGTTTCTTTAGACATCTGTCACGTGTAGATTATACTGCTTTTTTATATCAACACTCCAGTGTCTGTATCATTTCTCGTTACATCAAATATAGTTTTTAGTACTTTTCACAATTCCTTTTAAGATCGTCAATAAACCAGCAAACAAACGAAAAATTCTTTACTACTTTTTGCTTCGTAAACTTACAAAATATATTGCCACGAAGAAATTCACTGAAAACATATTCTATTAACATATTGGAATCCTAGTCACTGGTAGCAGCCAAAACGGACGGTATACGAGAAAGTGCGAGGCAAGCATTTTTCAAAAACCACATGTGGGCTGGCGTCTTCGTCATTTTTTTAAGATACATGGAAGAGCTCATTAAAGTATTAGGCTAGAACGGTTAATTGCTTTTGAGAATTTATAAATTTGGTTTGGTTTTGTGATAAACATAAATCTCTTAATCGTAATAAAGTTGCTGCACTAAATCACATCAACAAGCATATATGGCTCAAACATTAAATCAACCTTGAAATTCTGGTTTTGATAATTAAAACTCTGAAACCTTGAGATGACGCGGCGCGTTGACGTGTTTGTGCAGCCGATAGGTCGGACATATGTTACCACGTAATCGTTCAAATAGCTTTTTAGCAAGAAAAAGTAAAAAAAACGTACCAACAATTATTTGCTACTACCACTGACGTATACAGCAATTTAATATATTAGGGGATTTTAGAGCAAAAGGAAAATAAGTATACTTTATTATGTGCAAGTTAATTGCATTTGAATTAAGAGATACAAGAGCTGTATTCCACGCCGAACGTATAATAAAAGAAAGAATAGTGGTGTTAATTTTTTATGAATCAGGGTGCGTTTCGTGGTATACGGTATTATCTACTGCTTCAAGCGAGCAAAATAAAAGCATTATAAAGAAGAGCAAAGAGCACTACAAAACAACTGCATTTCGAAAAATCATTTTGGCATTATAACAAGCCAACAAAGTCAACTTGTAACAAGAGTAAGAATATTTAATCCTTTTTAAGTAACAAAGTGAGTTTATTAGGAGTTTGTAGAATACAATAAGTAGGTACTTACCGATAATGGTGACTAGGATCATAAGGCCAAGTACCACAGACAATATGATAGGTAAGATGACATCGCTAAAGGGGCTTTGGTCTGGGCTTGTTACGTTCGCGGTGACATTTACAGGATCGAATATGGATTCGTTGAAGAATGAGGAGTTTTCAAATGTATAATTGGTTGGTTCCAAAGAAGTGATATGGGTTGGTAACGTAGAAAGTGTATCTGAAACAGAAAATGGTGATATTAGTAGATGTTTGAAACGTATGAAACCACAGTATTAACATAGGTCTCGCATAAAGTATTCTATCGAAAGCGGATTTAAGCTAGACTAATTAATGATCCTACAGTGTTAAAAAAAGATTCTTTTTCAGTACCTAATCATCATTTAAAAAGTTTTATGGAAACGGTATAATTCACGTCTAATCTGTTACCATGAAGGTCAAATTTCATGTAGATATGAAATTGAAACGTTTTATTAAACGCTTATAATCGAAAAGCTGTTATTTTTTCAAATATCCTGAAGAAGAAGAACTTTTTATTCATAATTGACACGCAACTGGTGAAAGGAGCTAAATAGCTTTAGGCAAATATTATAGTACGTAAAAGACAATTATTATTATTATTAATCCAGTAATGCTGTTGAAACATGTAAGATATTTTTGAATTTGTAACGTGTGCAACCTGTTTTTGTTCGTCTATTACAAATTGCTAAGAAAGAAAAACTTTGCAGACGGCACACTTCAACAATAAACTTGGCAGAATGAATAAAAGCAATATCATTACTTTAAAATGTTATGATATCTATCGTTTCAGGTGCGGGTTCTTTCGCATTTTCTTGCGGCAAGTTTGCATAGGTTAAACTAAAAGAAAAGTAGGTACGCGTTTGAAAAAACACATACGTGCTACTAGGATGCAATAGATAGGTAACTCTTCTGTAGCTGAACACTCATATGTGACTAAACACATGATTAACTTGGACAAGACCAAACTTTAACATAAAAAAATATTACAAAAAAGAAGCTATAGAAATTTCTAGTAATTTTAATATGGATTGTGGAAATTATGAGTTAGGTGACATTTGGAAGGCTATTTCCTAGTTATCTTTTAAAAAGTAGTTCGTGTATATCTAGTAGGTAGGTAGTTCCTTTCTCGTGGGTAGGTTTAAATTTAATTAGGTTGGTACGTTGTTTCTATGACGCCTCGCTTCCTTAGTGGTTTGTTTATTTCCATTCAAAATTTTGTTTGAACTCGTGTTCTAGTCTTTGACAAAGATTACAGGCGTAATCGAAACGCCAGATTTTTTTGTGTGTTTTTTTTAGCGACAGCGCTCCTCCCGAAAACATATTATTTAACACTATGAACGCTGAAAGCATTCACTCTCGTATATGAACGAAAATGTTACATAAAACATTTAACTTTACTAATACATATGCACCAACAAGTGTTTAGATACATGAGGTGTTCCAAAATGCAATTGACCGTGCTTTTTATGAAACAGTCGACGGATCTATTTGTTGTCATGTTCGCTTATAGCACGTTTCTGATTATGATTTTTTTTTCATCTTTAAAGTAGCAATTTGTACTACCAACTGTTTATTTCTTGTAAGCCTCCTTCTGTTAATAGCGTGTAAACTAAAAATTGCACCTATATCAGCAACCACGTAACGAAATACGTGTTTGTCTTGATTTTTGTTAAATTATAAAGGTTTATTATATTATAATTTATTTTATTATAAGTATGGCAGTGTTTTGTTCTTATGATCAATATTCAAGTATGCAATTTTTTGGGGATTTTATAATGAGGTTGTTGTTGTTGTTGGTCCACCGCTCCAGTTTCAGTAAGCCATCTTCAAAGTTGCTCTTAATGTGCGCTGGACCACGTTCCCAGTTCAACAGTGCAGTGCCATCAGCATACGAATATGCTCAACAATTTTTTTTTGCAACAGACGACCCCATACTGAGCCGAGTGGCACCCCATGCATGACGGTCTCCGTTGCTGATAAATGTTTCCTGATTCTAACGTACTGTTGTGTATTCGTCAGATAAGAGTGTAACAGCGTTCTGCAAACAACTCTGAAAGTCATTTTAACAGTAAAGTTTCGTGACCGACGTCTTCGAAAAATCGATAAAAATAATTACACTTACATTGCTTGTGTCTACCAAAAATGCGAACCAAGGGCGATAGTTTTCTGGATTTTGTCGTGACGACTCTCTAAATATTTAATTGCTATTTCAATTCTTTTTTAAGCAAATGCTGTCCTTGTAAACGCATGTCTTACTTGTTTTTGGTTTTGCAGATTTTCGATAAAACATGCTTCTTTGTGCAACTGATAACTAGTCAAATACGCCAGTGGGTATCTAATAAAAATTGCACACAACAGGATCAAATATTTACCGTAATACTATACTTGCTTCTTACACGCCAGCCAGAATTATAAACTATTTCATCTAAATTAATAATCATCTGCTCTGGTCAATCTATTCGGATCCATGGCCAGTTTCGCCCTTGTTTGTGCTCCTCAGGTAGGGATACCGAAGTACATCGGCGTTGCGCCTAGATGGCGCTGAGGGCCTTGGCTGTTACTTACATATATCTATTTTATCTTTCAGGTAGCTACTTTATCTGTACCACAGCAATTTATTGTTCAAGAGGGATTTGTGCTACTGTTAACAAACTACTTTATACCCAGTGCATTATTTTGCTAAAAATAAAACCGAGCACTAATCAGCACTAAAAACTTGATTAGTGATAGAGGGTACTGTACTCTATATTTGCTAAAAAAAAATACTTAACCCTTTTAAGTGCAATAATCTGTCCACTTATGATGATGCAGATACAAGCTTAGCTTAAATGAGGCACCATAGAGAGTGCGGACTGTCAGGTTTCAACACATCTCGCTTTTACTAGCAAACCAAACTTACTGTAAGTCGAAGTAGTGCTGCTGGTCGTGGACCGCACGATAACCTCGGTTACTGCGGCTGTGACTCTCACCACATCAACTGTGGGAGTGAATCCATATCCGCCGTCGGCGACTTTTATTCCACTCACTGTTGGCATGATCCCCGTTGCTCAAACGGCGGCATACATCTCTTTGACCCCCATCTCGCTCATCTCAACCTGAAACAAAAGCATTTCGTTTAAAATAAATTATCACAGGCCTAACGTTTATAGAATATTGTTCAGAAGGTAAAGTGTGAACCTTCGAATAGAGAATTGCTAAAGATTTCAGATGCAAACCTAATCTGTACTTGTCCTAACCGGACTGACTGATTCATCATCGCCGAGCGTAAACAATAGAAGCTAAACACGTGAAATTTGAGCAGTAGGGGTCCTTTCATAGCGGAAACTCCCACTAAGGAATTTAGGAAATCCTGCCTCACAGGAAAGGAAGTCCGTAATTTTTAAAGCTAGAGGCATTAAACCTTATTCTTAAGGTTTTGATTAGAAATATAATATACATGTGTTCCAGCGTTTCTGAAAATTATACCTTTAAGGGGGTGAACTAGAGGCTGAATGTTTGTCGGGGGCTTCTGTAATTTTTCATCAAACGTTATTTTTAAGGCTTTGGATTAGAAGCAATAAATACCTGTTCCATCGTAATTTTAAATGTCTCCCTTAAGAGATGAAACGGGGATAAAAAATTTAAAATACTGTCATATATTATGTTAATTGAAGTTAAAAGTATGAAACGTTGTAATCTGAGCATTTGATTACAAAATTATAAACGTTTCAGCGCTTTTTAAAACTCCACCTCTGTGGGGGTGAAATAAAGGGTAATATTCTTACATTCAATACATTTTCTGATATTCCACCACTTAAGATGTAAAAAGGGGGATGGTTAAGATTCGTATCTTTTTCAGTTATTTTCAAAGTAACAATAATAAGTAAACATGAAATTTTATATTCAAGCGTTTGGTGGGGAAGTTACGCCGGTATCCACTGTTCTTGAGGGGGTGAAAATGAGATTAGTATGAGCTTTTTATTTTTTTTTTGGAAGTAATACGTAAACATTCGTGCTTTTAGTTAGAAGTTAAAATATACATTTGCTTAGAAATTACCCCTGTTTGCTTTAAAATATTTTTATTTATTTTATATTTGGTATATACCTATGATCTTCTTCCACAGAAACAAAGCTACGGGAACAGCCAGCATATTCTTTTAAAGAAACTACAATTTGTTGTTATTTTTTAGTAATTTCATTACTATTAATTCGTAATTTAGAGTTAAGAAACTAATCCATCCTCAGATGCAAAGACAAAGCATTCAATGTATTGAACGCAACAGATACTAAAACTGGCTATCAAATGAATTATAACATGACCACCCTTCCAATTTATAATTATTGGATTGCTAGCGACTGTTATGCCCGCTTGGGTTTTGGGAGAAACATGGAATCATTTTTCAGCGATCTTAATCAGATTTTGTCCGCACTTCCTAGATTAATACCTACAAAGGTTAGGATGGGGACGTGGAGAATTCAGAAGCGCCATTTGTTATATTTCAAAATCATAGTCATTTTTTATATTTCATTTTATCAACGCAGATTTTGACTGCTATCTATTTTACTGTTTTAGCTGTTACAGAACGTATATCGCCTTGTCGAACGCAGCAATACTTTTTCTGGGCAAACATCTGACAAAAAATGACAAGGCAAAAAAAACAAATAAATCACCAAGATTATTGCAGCAGAACCTAAAAACTGCTGGTAGTTTTTCTCAGTGTACCTCAGTATCTTTTGACAGTTGACTTACAGTTTAGGGTATTGAGAGTGACAGCGGAGATGAATACGAATTGAGAAAATACTTATATTTCCAGTTCTCCTTTAATAACATTTGTCTAATGGCATTACTGTAATTCTCGATATTTAGTTATTGTGTTATAAATTAAATTAGTAGCTAGTGCATTTGGCATTTAGGGTAGCTTAATTTAGGAATATAGTAGGTAGGTAGTATGTTTGCAAGATTCCTGGTGCCCAAAACCATTTGGTTTCAGTTTACGCCGATTTTGACGTTTTTTTACGAATACTACTGATATTTTGATTATCAACTCAAAAGTCTGGGCATGACGAAATTTTTCCAGAACAAATTCCACTCCTAATTCAGCCTTCCGAAAGCAAGGGCAGCAATATTTTTCCGTTTCAGCAATTCAGCTCATTACTGTATAATACGGCTAAATCACCAACGACCACCCTAGCGAAAAGATATCATAAATTGCAAAGGGCAATTTAGCGCTCATTTCAATTAGAACCATACTAATATTTTACGAAGGAGGGCTGTTAAACGACAAAACAAACAGCGAGACCCCACCGGTTAAAAGATAAACACAGCAATAATCTTTCCCGCTAGAAGTGAATTTTGCTTCCTTTTCGCTGTGATATTAATTAAGTAGATGACGAATCCCTTTGGCAAAAACATGAAAGCCATTAGGGCAGGAACAATATGCCTCTTAAGCCCACGACGTCATTCTTCCGCATTCGGAACCGTCGTGGAATAAAATGTCGTGACTCCGGTGCAGAGAAGAGAATTATCCCTAAGTTGATTTATGAATACAAAGCCCGAGATACCGGCAGACACTGACAAATGCTGAACGATGGAACATTATCTACGTTGGATTAATCTTTTCACATGCCTGTATATCGGAGAAACACAAGTGCGGAGTAGAAGAGAATTTGGAGTATATATAGTATATATCGAACGGGTGCTCGGGTAGATAAAACTAAAGATGACAGCGTTATTTATTTGCATCAAAAAATTCAGAACCTATAATGAACATGTTGAATCTAGAAAAATTCGAACAATATACACGATTTTCAATAAACGCTGGTACAACTTAAGAAAAAATCAAGAGCAACGCAACCAAGCTGAATCTTTACACGAAACCGATATATGTTCTTCATATTCCACATACTTACTGTACATGAATTGTCTCTATTAGTATATTGTCAATATGAGCTAGAGATTCGAAACCGCCAATTCGATTGGTTTGGATTTATTCGGTAATATGCAATGATTTACCTTATAAAAATATGTAAATTCACAATAGTTTATTGCAGTACTCTCACTGTCACCCCTATCTTTCTACAAAATTGTAGGTTACTGATATTATCATTATTCAAAACAAATTCAATCCTGCATAGACTTTGCCCATTTTAGAGAAACGTACATATATCCTCCAATAGTGCTTTAATCATATTCGGAATCTCTCTGAAAGCTTAGAAATGTCAAAAAACGTCACATTCAAACATACTGCAATAAACTTAACGTTTAGATGCATTAGATTGCATTAACAGTGCTTAGTATACATCATTGCTGTCTATTGCTATTTTAGTTCCATACTGCTAACTTAGCTATTTCATACTGAATAATTGGCAACTATTGTAACCTGTAACATGCAGTGTAGCAATGCATATACGCGCATTTAGTGCACGTCATCAGTTGTGAGCTGGATGTCAACAAAGGATACATATACATACATAAAAGCCATCTCAAATTACCTTACTGTCCTTAAATATAATTAGAAACAACTTTAATTATCAATTTCCAATGAATAAAACTACAAACAACAGCAAACAGCGTGCTACACCAATGGATGCTACAGCATGTTGACATCCAGTGCCACTGACCTAGTGCAAAAAATGGCGCCCGTGACACGTATCTACTAAATGCGCGTATTGAAGTAGCTAGGCTTTAAATTGTTGACGTAAAATAACGTTTTGGTAAAAATCTCTATGGAAAAATAGTAAAAAACCACTGCAAATTGAATCAATACTTCCACATTCAATTGTCAAAATGACATTTACGTTTTTATTTCTTATACTATACGATTAGTAATCAGGTTTTGAGCATTTTCTCTCTACACATTTTTTCCAAATAACTCGAAAATTATTAACTTAACAAAAAAAATACAGGAGTGCTTTCTGATCAGAAATTTGATTTTCTATATGATACCAAAATTTAGCAAAAATCGTACGAGCAGAGTCCAAAATAGGTTTTTTGGAAATATTTCGAAAATGTCAAAATTTTGGATAAATTTTCTAAGACCCTTTTTGTGAGAAATTTTATTTTCTATCTGATGATATTTTCATTTTTTGAATAGGTTAAATATATTCGGAGATATTTAGGAAAAACAGTTTTCTTTAAGTAACACTTTTTTGCTAATATCTTCTAGACAGTTTGCTGCACCGAAAATTTATAGGAACGAATAATACTCGCAGTTATACTACCAATCACATGCTAAAACGCAAAAAAATAAAAAAAGAAAAATTTGCAAAAGGGTAGTTATCCCCAAATTTCGCCCCCTTCCCGATACCCTACTTACCCCACAAACAACAGGTCGTTTTGGGTAGTTGAGGTTTGTACGTTTGCAAAATTTCAAGTTTATATATTAAGTCTTTCGAAAGTTATCGTGTCCACAAACAATACCAGACACACAGACAGACAAGATTTCTTTTGCGTCTTCGACCAAGCGAATGAGCAAATAAAAATTTTAGAAAATTTTTTCGCGATACAATTCTTCCCATCCGTTGGATGTAGATGTAAAAGATTGGAGTTGTCACGATATCACCGTTTAACAAAAGATGACGTCATAAATGGAAATTCTCAGTTGACCATTTACAAAATATAATTTCTTGAAAACATTAAATAACGCAATTATGAATTATGTTCCAAATTTTATCACCATGCAGCGACGGCGCCAGGGGTAGGTGAGTACGTGCACACCCAGACTAAAATAAAAATTTGTGATTTTACGTTTTATGGTGTATGCTATTAAACAAACAATACGGCTTTCCCATATAAAAGGTTGCCAAACTTTTTTTTATATAATGCTTGTAGTTAAAGAATTTCGGAGACATTCAGAGGACGTTTAACAATTGGACCAAACTTCCGTAACGGTGATTGTCTCCGGAAATAGAGGACGACTAGTAACCCTAATTAAAAAGTTATAGTAAAATTCGTAAACATAAACATCTATAAATACGCAAGTACAAAAATATTAGTGTGTTCTTGTTTTAACATAAATTGCTTTTACTGATTGCAAAAGTTTATCAGCATCAGATGGTAAAATTCTAGTATTCTTTTGCGGAGACATCCTTGAAAGTTAACTTTAAAATAATGTCCCATGCAATTTAAATATTGGGTATATTGTATTATTAAGTGTTATCACGTATTTTATTTAAGTATTTATTATTTATTAAAATATAAAAACCTTAACAAAAGTTTGTAATTTTATACAAAAAAATGATACATGCTGTATATTATACAAGGTCGCTACGAGGCATGGAACTAACAGGGTATTTCAGGTTCTGTTCCACCGATTTTTCTGAAATTGTGGGGGGGTCAAAAGGTACATCATTGAAAAGAATATTCTTTCCTGATTTCAAAATTGTATCACACTTGTACAATTTATTGCTTCTAGCTGAGAAAAGTGTTAATACAGTAGTTGAGCCTAACAAAGAACGAAAAGAATGAGAAACAATTTTCCTTGTCACTAAAATGAACAAAAAGCAAGGTATTACCATTTTTCCTTGACTTCTATCCTTTGATCGAAATCATCTTTGCTCAGTTCTTGTAATAAGTGAGTTTTGTATGGATGAAACTTCTCTTCATTCAAAACTTTCTGCTAGTATGGTGAGTGAGTGCACGCTGTTGTACGGAACTACGTACGGATTCTATTGTATATCTAAAAGGACATTTGAGCTACTTTCCTCACTCGTAGCAACCTTTGGACGTGCTGGTTTTTGACGATTTTTAACATCGCCGGCGCGTCAATGACGTTGCAATGTTTTCATAACTGTTGATCTGGTAATTGGTTCACGATCTTCATGAGTTCCATAACCAGTCATCATCAAAACTTCGATATGATCATGTTCAGTTAACTGAGGCATTGTGATTGCAAATAACAAAGTGAATGAAAATTATCACCAGTCACGAGGAAAATGGAGACACCTGGAGTTTTTGTTCTTACTTAGCGATAATGAATATGGTTTTTATCCCGAAGTTTTTTGCAAGACCCAAGTTTGTATTTACACTTTTCTCAACTAAGAAGTAATAAATCATACAAGTGTGACATATTTTTGAAATCAGGAAAAATATCCTTTTCAACGATGTGCTAATTGACCCTCCTTCCCATTTAAATAATGCAACTTGCTCCCATATCTCGGAGACGAGAGCTGACACGGAGTCGAAAAAATGCATTTTAATTTCCCATAGGCCCATGTACAAATTCAGCAAAATCGGTCGAACAGTACCTGAAATGTCCTGCTGGTTCCATGCTTTGTAGCGAACCTGTATAAACTAAATATATGTATATGTACAAAAAAATGTCAAATGCACCAAATATTGTTATTATTATTATAATTATTAGTGCCCACCCAAAAATAATATTAGCGCCGTCGATGTCTATCACCACACTGTATAACTGAATCAGGCAAACGTCATTTGCCGCAGGCAAAGATTAAAGCAGTCGTCGATTTGCAGGGCACCTCCAATCAAAGCAACGTCACCCTTCGCTGTCTAATTGTTTAAAGCACAATGGGTAAGGTAATCTATCCGTTGCAGCACGGAGTATGGCCCGTTCTGTTGCCTCATTGAGCTTCGAGTAAATGCCTGCGTTTTATTGTTGCCGAGCTTTACGGGAAGCACGTAGAGATCAACAACAATGTAATTAAGATTGATGGCTGAAAGAAGGACGTAATTTGAATAACGTGGGTAGACCACAATCGTCGCATTTCGCAGACGGTAGCTAAATTGGAATAGAAATATGCCGGGCCCGTTGTAATTTATAGGATTAGTTGCTGTCGTTAATGTTACTTGTTTGAGGGCTTCTTAGCAGTTATTATATAACCACAGCAACGTTTGTGGTTATAAATGGCAACCGCCCATGCCCGTAGAAATTATAAATATACATGGAGCTTTGTTTTCGGTACCTGACATGTCGCTCTATTTTCGGTACGTGTGTATGTATGGTATAGGCTGCATGCAAGCTATGGGTAAACAAATTCTCATAAATTAGTACTTATCTGGACGCTAATACACGTACAAGACCTAATCGAATATTTCCCATTCTGACTGATTGCATTTATGAAGTCGTAAATGTAAATAGATATGAATTAATTATAAGTCCCATGACCTCACCGTAAAACGCGCTGTAACTTCCTCATATCTATTGCTATATCTCTATCATCACTCAATAAAGATGTGACTGAGATAGCTCTCGCTGCTACAATGAACCGGTTTGCAAAAGTATAATAGCTATCGCTGCTACTTGCCAATACCAACAGTGAAAAATCGCCCATTAAATTTCTGTAAGAAACGGATAGGAACGAACGTCCTCGCTATCGTTGGCGATACTATTGGGCCATGCTCGCGATAACCCCATCAGTGTAAATAACTGGTTCTCATTTGCAGCTTTGTGTGGGCGAAACTGCGAATAAAATAAATCATTAAAGCTCGGATTTGTGCGCTTCAGAAAACAGTGAAACCGACTCATTATACATGGTATAGTGTAGTAGAGAGTAGTAGAGTGTAGGTACATAAGAAATCAAGATCCGTTATCTAGTAAGTAAATTACTGGTCTTCATCTTCCACACGTTAACACAGTTACTTTACATAATAATATAGACGTGTAAGATAAGCCAACTCGCAGCACAAGCATTGATCTGATTCCTAAATGACGAAAAACAAGCGACCCGTGGAATCATTTCGAGAAATCTGGTAACAAAGTGGCAACCTGCAGATACTGTAAACGAAATTTATCATACCGTACATCTATAACGAATCTAAAACGGCACCTATCACTGAAACATCCAACTGTAATAATACCCGCTTGTGACTCTTCACCTAATAGAAATAATTCTTTTGCATTGTCAGTGTCATGAGAATGCACTACTTCCACTGTCTTGGACAATCATCTCGAACAAGCTACTTCAACCGCATCTAAGACTGATGGTAGCCATACTCCGTTTAATCATACTGTCGATCATACTTTAAGCACCAAGGGTGCTTCTCAAACTCAAACCAGTATTAGTAATTACGTTGGCCGAAAAATAACTACTCAAGACGAAAATCGGTTAGATAGGGTACTGATGAGCCTTTTTGTAAAGGATTATTAGCCTTTTAGAATTTAAAGACATTGGGTTAAGAAATTTTGTTAAAACGTTAGCTTCAGAGTACAACGATGAGTTGACTGCACTGAAAAACGCAAGATCATTGATCACGATTTCAAGATGCAATGTAAATCATTAGAATGTGTGAGATTTAAAGTTTATGTGTCTTCACAAGATATTGCGGCGAAAATGTGATGTATTGCAAACGAATGGGTTTTACTCGAACGGATATAAATTAATGCAACAGATAATGCAGCAAACATGAAAGCAGCTGTTACTGTTACTATGCTGCAATGGAAACATTATGGCTGTTTTGCGCACACATTACATTTAGTAGTGCAATACGTACTTGGTGGAGAGACCTATTAAGCTGTAATGCAAAAAGTGTAATTAATGGTTAGCCACTTCAAACGTAGTTCATTACACAACTTGGGACTGACAATTCTCTACGTTTAATTCGAGGTGAAGGTAAAATTCCATATTCTATATGTTGCAGAGGATACTACATCTGCAGGAAGTTGTTAGAAGCACCGTTGCAAACATAAATGCACAAAATATTCTTATTTGTAACGAAATGAGTATGTTTGTAAAGCGTTTTGAAGCCGCTGCTAAAGGAGCGGATAAAATTAAGTTACAGTTAGTAAAGAAATTGTGATGGTAAAAGACCATGGAACAAAGCAAATGAATGAATTTGGCCAAAAATTGGTCGATTGCATGAACAAGAGCTCGCAATTTTCCAGCATTGAAAACAACAAAACAATTGCTAGTTGCATTGTGCTGGATCCACTCTTCAAACTGCATCTTTGATGATATAAATACTAACACTACCCAGAAACTGGTAACTGAGTTCGCAACTCCAATAATCAACGTTAAAAAATAGTCTCCGCAGTAACTGATACTGAAACTCCTGTTCTAACGTCACCTCAAATGAATTAGACGAAAGACCTAGAACTATCTTATTAGGACGATTTTGGCGATAAGGTGGTAGAAGATCTTCCAAATCCAAGTCATTCTGCATCAGCTCTTGCTCTGTGGAAGGAGATAGATATTTAAAAAAAAGTATATTAATGACAAAGTAAGCAAATTAATATTTTTACATTTGAATATGTCTTAATTAGGATTTTATCATATTTAAAATTATTTATCATGTCTTTTGTTCTTCATAGAATATTATTTTACGTAATACATACCAAATATTTTTATTACGTTCGTTTAATAAAGAAAGACTGTTTTCTTAAAACCGTATTTAATTGAATTTCCGAATGTCTACAATGGTTACCTATTCCTCTACCGCTACATACTACTACGTATCTACGGATAGAACGGTTTCGTGAACAGGAAGCAGTGAGCTACGATAAGCGACCAACACACATGCAATACCGATAGCACACCCCCACATCGCTACACCATGCATGACTGACTAAACGAAACAGTGACATAAAGAGTTCACTTCAGTTTTCAGAAGAACTGGTGCTTTATAAGAGCTATCCCTGTGATCACTGTCGCCAAGGGCGTACCCAGCTTTTGGTCTGGGGGGGGGGCAACGCAGGAACGTCCTGTAAAGTATAATTCAACAGAAATAATAAATGTTTATAAGATATAGGTGACTTAAAACATCTTCGGTGAAATAAAGACCCAAATTATTTATATGTTTTCTATGTACACTGATCATACAAAGCCCCTTTATTACTAATTCCGTTATTGATGAACTGAATTAGGTGAGGTGCATACAGTTGTTTCGCTCTCGCGTTTAACAAAAAATGAGTTGATACATTTTATTTGGGAGAATTCAGATCCGCATTATGTATAACGATATCATACGAAGTACCAAGGGAACATAAATTTCACCTTAACAGTTCTACTAATAGGAGCACGATTTCTGATTCAGAATTAACACATATCAGACTAATGCATTAACCGATGCGCTTTTAGTACAGTTTCAACTTCTCACACCAGAAGCTTTAGAAATTTAAGCTGGGAGTTCATATGTATAGGTGCAAATTGTAGTAATTTTTACTCCCCGGGGAAAGAGACTCGATGGATAGCTAACATTATTAAAACTCAGAAGGACAAATGCCTCAGCATTATGCGTCAAGCCAACCTTCTCAGATCGCCAGTGCATTGCTTTTAAAAATTAACTGACTACTTAATATGTTAACCAAATTAAGCTTCATTTAAATAATCTGAAATATATTTAATTGCATTTTTAATAACACACCTGGTTTTAATTCGTGCTGATAATGCTTTTACTGGATTTATAAAAGTTATATTAAATAAATTGACTTTCATAAATGTGGTTCGGATGGATTTTGTTTTTTTTTGATTTTTGTATTAAATGGTAAAATGTAATGTGAATTTAGAAGTTTGGCACAAAAGTTAGAGTTATCACCGAATATATGCTTCTGATGTGATCCCATATAACAGTAGTTAGTTGAACAATCTTTATAGGGAAAGGTAGAAAAGCTGAACTAAGCAGAAATCGTGTTATGACTCATTCTGACTAAGATAGTTTTTTAAAGCTATATCCGCCCTAAGACAGTGATTTGTAACAACAAGAATGTTGCAGTTACAGCTTCAAAACGCACATGGCATCGATTTAACTTGGAAACCTTTGACAGCGACTTATTAGAGAAGGTCATTTGAAAGGGTCAAATATGAGTTCTGGATGAAAATGGTGAAATACACTTGCCCGTAAATTTTACTGTAGTTACAATTTTGCAAATAAGACAATTTTTAAGTGTACACACATAATTAACCAGCTAAATGTATGGGAAATTGGAAGGGCCCAGAGTTGGCAACCCAGGTCCCAGGTACACCCATGACTGACGCTTTTGAGCCCATGCCTATAATTCAACAACTGACTTGCGCGGTTGCCAGTACTATACTTATTGTAATATATCTACCACTTTTTAGTGCGATCTATTTATTACCTCATTAATCTTTAGCAAAAGTCTATTTACCTACGTCTTCAAAGGTCGAAAAACTTCAAGCTCACTCTTGTAGTGATTAACGGGCCGCCACTGGGATAGGAAAGGCTAAATAAACAAAATAAACGTGTTGCAATGCCTATCAATCTATGTCGAGTAAAATGGCAACAGAAACGATGTTCTAAAGACGATTGAATGGCCTAATAAATATACTAAAGTAAAATTCGAACATATATATTGGGGTCGATTCAATTGTAATCAACAATGGCTAGACCAATAGAATGTATTCCCATTTCCCACGTATCTGCGAAATCGCATGGCGACGTTAACAATTTCTCATTTCACATGGTTTGAGTTCTACAAAAGTAGTTTGCAACGGCATACCCTCACTACACATCTGGTTGAAAGAAAAATTAATTTTCGCAATTCAGGAGGTCCCTGCGGTACAGCTGCTGCCGTCGAAAATAAGGGGCGAATTGTATCTTTGACAGCTGATAAACGGCTGTCCTTGATATATCTCTGCAATACGACTTCAGTGTTTACGACTCTGTAAAAGCATTCTGCGGATAGCGCCTAACAGAGACGTGCCCTCTTCGGCGGCAGCAAAAAATGTTTGGTTTATTATAGTTTACGTTTTATCCCTTCGGGACGTAAAACGCAGACACCATAAAAATGAGCGCACATATTTCTTGTACGTTTGGCAAATTTCAGCCCGCTATTCATTCCTTTTTTATACATCACTTTCACATTCCAAATACAATAAAAACGGTTTGCATGGGGAGGGTTTTCCTATTGAATTAAAGGAAGCTTCCGCCAAAACGGACAAGCTCACCTACATGGTATGTAAGGCATTTCCAATAACTGTGAAACGTATTCCTTTGGCGTCGTTCTCCATCTCAAGGGTATAAAAAGGTTTTCTCTAATGTTTTACATTCAGCCCTTTCGTGACAGGGGTGTATGACTTTGATTAGAGGTTGCCGTTGGGTAAAATACTACAAAGCGCGCTACGTCTGGCATACAAAGAGCCTTTGCATGTCGAAGCACGTCGCGGCATAGTTTAGGATGTATTAGTAATGAACTAATACCTTGTCAACCCGCGTGGCAGCCGATATTATCGCGTTCACATAGTGGAGTCATTTTGGAGTGTAAAGCTATTATAATTATTGTGATAATAATATTACCGGGATAATTGCATACGCTGCCGTTATATATACAGTATTATACCAGCATAATATTATTAATAACCTTGCACTCCATGAATATTGCAAATAAATAACTAACAGACGTCAGACTAATAACCTTTTGCCAGTGTCTGCAAGCGACAACGATCTTTCCGAAAACATATTATCTTAAACCAACAGATCAGGATTGAAAACATCTGGACAAAACCTCCAAAAAAAGTTATCATTCACAGTAAAGCGCAACAAAATGTTGCATAGGTCATATTCACATACTCAATTTTAAAACAGTAAACGATTTAATTCGAATACTTGATGACAGGTGACGCCCGAAAGTCACCTTAAATACAGTCACTAACAAAGGTCACTAAATATATTACTGTACCTCAATAGTCCACCAATTTAGGACAAAATAGCGGCGGGATATTTAAATGTTTATGTAGAAGACGGAATCAAACCAATTTCGTTTCTATGGTTGTGGTTTCATCCGCCGTTTTAGGGCAAAATATAGACAATGAAAATTGCTCATCACACGCTCTATGTATTTGATCAGTAAGTTCGCTATTACACACAGTGTTACGTAATGAGTAGCCCGTATTTTATATTACGTTACAGTTTCAAATTCAGTAATGCGCTAACAGGATGATATCCCATGTCAATTAATTGTTAGAAATATAACAAGAAATAGTTAATATTGGTACAACATTATCATGAAAGTGTAGACTTTTAGCTGTGGCTTTCGCCTTTCGAAAGGTATTTAGTTTATATCTAAATAACATTAAATTAGAATTAAAATGTTCTAGTTCCATCAGTGGTAGGTGATTATATCCGATGAACCCCATTCTCCAAGTCGATCTAACGTTGATCAATATTTTGATCTGACTGTCATTTACTGTCATACTTACCTACTGTCATTAACCTATTCATTTTTGTTGAAAAAAGGCAATATAAAGTTGTAAAAATATAGACGTCGTAAAAAAGTACAGTACATTACTTGAGTTGTAAGGCAATTACGCACTCGCGGATCGTAAGCAAACTGCGTAATAAGCTTCTTACAACTCTCGTTATTTAATGTACTATAGTGACTATAACCTTGAATACAGTAACCAAATATATTACTATTATTATTACCCAGGGAAAAGGCATACAACACTTCATCAGAGCCTGATATCTGACAGTTCTCTAATATTTATGGTTTGGTTTGATAGTTTGGTTCGCTCTCCCATCTTCTTTAAAAACATTTAAATTTGCAGCCACTATTTTGCCCTAACATGGCGCACTATTGCGGTACTGTGATGTATTTAGTGACCTTGATAGCTAGGAACAACGGTTGCAACGTATCACATCATAGTGTTCTATCTAAAAGCTAACTAGTCTATCACGCTACTTACATCTACATACTACAGTACATCAAAATTGACAAATGTATGATTAGTAATCGTCTAAATTTATTGGGAAAGAACCTTGAGGATATTACAATACAATATGATGAGTGAAGGCATATACTATGTACAGAAAATAAATTATGCTTGTGGTACAGTAGGTAGTACTACAGTCACTAAATGGAATACAGTACCGTAACGTCCGCCATATTTGTGTAAAGGTTTTGGCGGGAACATTCAAATTTCCCAATGTTTGTTTTTCTCTGCCTTGATCAATAATGGGTTTTCATTATCGATCTTGGTGTTATTCCAATTCCAATGTAAGTACAATTAACACTGCGGAATTTGAATGTTCTCACCAAAACTTTTACTCCAAATATGGCGGACGTTGCGGTACTGTATGTATTCTATTTAGTGACTGTAGGTAGTATTAGTACATAGCCAATTGTTTTTAATGTGATTGCAGACACAAGCTTTCTAGTATCACTAGCAAATGGAAAAGGACTAACAAACATAAAAATTTAAATTCTAATATTTGTTTCAATTTAGATTGTGTGTTCTAGCGTGTAATGTATAGTAGTAGAAAGTGCTCTCGAACTGGCTTCAACTACTCTGCAAGCCTTGATGAAAACCAACTTTCCGCGTTGTCAATTTAACGCAGCTCGTTTATCAAAACTTTAAATTGAATAGTAGCAGGCGACTATTTTATGTATGGCATCCAAACAAAGTTAATTCCGTCTGTAATAAATTTTGAACTACAAAGAGTGCCTACCGCCTTCACTAGCTATATCCTAAGCAAATTAGTACCTCTTGCAGCACTTGCACCGCCACCTGCAGTAATATCGCCCACCACTTTGCTGGGACGCTGTTGCAGCTCTGTGTCCGGCTTTTTATTTTTGTTAATCTTAACAAGCCGAAGTTTAAACAAACTCTTGCCGTAGCGGCGTTATGAAAGAAGCGAGCTCATGGAGAAAGTTCATAATAGGCGTGTAACAAAGGGAAGGAGAATGAAAGGGCCTAACTAAGTAAAAAACCGGTTCCTTTATGAACGAATGCCTTGTCGCGCTGCTGATATAATAACCGAAGCCTTCAGCTCCGTGCGGTTATATTTCCAGAGCTCTACTTATTTTTTTCATAATTTCTGTTTTTTGGTACATAATTAGTTGTTTACATTTAAAGAACAACGAAGTGATTTTTTTTCTGTGGGTGCGATGCTTACTCTTTATAGATAAGATTCTGAGTACTTTGCATCATACGCTAAGGAAAATTATTTATTAAGCGTTGCTTATAAACGCATCGAAAACTTTTCTTCTTAATTTATAACTTCATAAATTTTGATGTTCTTTCGTTTGACCTCCAAATAGGTACGTAGAACGTGATCACCCTTGTTGTGAAATACTTGTGTTTAATCAAAATGTAGGGCCTAGTTGGTCATGTTATATGTATGGGTAGCTTCGACAGAGCAACGGATCACAAACTGACAACTTACTTTACATTCGTATCCGTTTATTTACTAGTGACAGTTTCTAGAAAGTCTAATTTAAAACAGGATTACATCGATATAAATTGCCCAATTACAAAATGTTAACGGATATGTGACTGAGTTGGACACCTAACCGCTATACCTCAAGTTATATCAGAATAAATGTTCATTTGGATTTGTCTATACAGGATGTTTCACGAATGATGATGACCCTGACGAAATTAAAAATGTAACCCAAAATACTTTTGCATAGGTAACATTGATAATTGTTCATTGTCTTAAAAAATATAAAACGTAAAGAGCTGTATAAATTCGTAAATTTTGACATAAACTTCAATCATTTGCTTTAAGTAAATTCGGTATTGCAAAACAAATTTTATTTTTCAAAATGTTTATTCAACAACACTAATGTAATAAATGCGCAAAATGTCGCCCTCCGCTGTTTTCAAAAGCTTGAATTCGTGCCCAAAACGATCCTTTAGCATGCATTAACACTTCTGGAGAGATGGATCTACATGCATCACGTATTTTATTTTTTAAATGTTCTACACTTTCAATTGGTGTTTGGTATACTTGCTCTTTTACCATTCCTCACAGAAAAAATCCAAAGGAGTAAGGTCCGGGCTTCTCGGTGGGCAAGGATTAATTGAACCTCTGCCTATCCATTGGTTAGGCAAAGCCAAATCAAGACGATGTCGCACTATTCTATGATAATGCGCAGGTGCCCCATCTTGTTGGAACCATCGATCTTGTCTTACTTGTAAATTTACATCTTGGAGAAGTACCAGTAAAAGTATTGCCGTTTAAGCTATCGCGAAAAAAATAAGGCCCAATAATTTGATTCCCTAATATTCCCCAGCAGACATTCGTCGAGTAGATAGTTTGAAAATGTCCTTCTCGAATCCAACGTGGATTTTCTTGCGCATAATAATGCATGTTATGTTTGTTAACTCCACCATTACTAGAAAATCTTGCTTCATCTGAGAAGCAAAAGTTGTCATAAAATCTCACATTCAAATTTTGGTGTTCCTCAAAAAAAGTTACAAAAAGCCAGTCTTTTAGGATAATCTGTCTCCTTTAAGGCCTGAATCAATGAAGCTGATTGCATCTAATTATTCAGTGTACTGAAGACAGACTAATACCGGTTGCTATTGAGACTACCCTTTGGCTAATATGAGGATTTTCGTCAATCATTTCCTCATTTCCAATACTCTAATTTCATTGTCAGGGCCCGTTGCTGTTCTTTCTCTTGACTTTTTCATTAGTGGTCAGTTTGTCCTTAAAGTTAATTCAAGTCTCTTGAAAATTGTATCGGCGGAAGCTCTTCTATTTGGAAAACGTCTGGATAAACGGGCAGCAGCGGAAGCATTTTTCTCGCATTCACCATAAATCAAAATCATATCTGCTTTTTCATCTTTTGAATACATTTTGACTTTTAATAAAGGCAGTGACAGGAACCATTGCGCATAGCCGTCATGGAATCCCAATTTATTTTTAAAATAATACCATTATGTAAAATAATCACATTAGCTATGAGAATGAATTTTGGGTTGCATTTTTAATTTCGTCAGGGTCATTAGCATTCGTGAAACGTCCTGTATATTGTACCTACAGCCAGTATTTCCAACTTTGCAGATATCTTATCACATTCAACGTGGTGGACACCGTGAAAATAGGAATGATCTTCCTATGCTGGCAATTGCCGATTTAAGGTAGTAAATCTGTATGTTGTTTGAATGTTACTGAACTGAGTAACTTGCATTGCACGTAAATGCTAGCGGCCATAATGAATAATTGACTTTATGACAGACAATATTCCCTTCTTCTAAATATGGCAAATCACTGGGATATGGCGTCTGTGAGCTCTACTCCACCTAAACATGGCACAATTACGACTTGAACCAGGTGGCTTCATCAGAGAGGCGTTGGGCATCAAGTCTTCAGGATTTGTATCCATTTGTCCGGGTGGCCTGCACCAAGTAACTTCTTCAGGTGG
Organism: Rhyzopertha dominica; assembly: GCA_025024175.1. Taxonomy (NCBI): domain Eukaryota; kingdom Metazoa; phylum Arthropoda; class Insecta; order Coleoptera; family Bostrichidae; genus Rhyzopertha; species Rhyzopertha dominica. The sequence continues at coordinate 13,435,309 of QCXZ01000138.1, forward strand.
GCGGTGTTTCTAGGTTCCTGTCTCAATCAAGTGCATGCTCCAGGTGCTTACTATACGAGAAAAGTAGAACTCCCCATGGTTTTTACTAGAGGATCACCAGTTCCAGGTGGAACCTCTAGGAAATGATGTACACAATATCCTAATGTAAAACATGCACGTTGTCTAAGTGCTTACGTTATAGAAAAGGCTAGCACCGGATATTTTTAACCTAAGTACGGACAGCACCAGTCGGTATCCTTTCAAGACTTATATCCTTCAAGACTTATATACTTATCTACATAGTAGGACACCTACGTACAAGTCTTGCAACAGGTATATACGTAATCCAGGTGCCTATATCAAAGCTMCAGTGTATTACAGGTCTCTGAGTGAGTGAGTCTCTCGTTCTAGGTAGTGTTACAATCCGAAATCCCATGCTACAATACTCTTGTATAAAAACTCTCATCAGCACCATACGAATTTCCGACCTTTGTGAACAGTACCACTTCTTGGTTGACCGGTTAAGAGTTCGGACGTAAATAGTGACTGTTGAGAAAGTTATTACCTCCGACACGGCACTGCCAGATATAAACCGTTTACAATCATTTCAAGCAATATCGGTTTGCTTAGTGGTAAGTCAGGTGAATCAACAGATTCAAAACATTAATTTGTACGTAATTTTAAAGGCAATAGAAGCTCCGTTATCCCAGGGATTATTAACAAATGTGACAAATAAAGTGAATCCAACCCGCATCAGTTGTCTAATTTGGAAACACGTAACAGTAGCTAATGCACCAGATCTTCAAGTATAGAGTAGTACCTTCCCTCATAGGTGAAGTCTAGATTTCTGGTGGATCAAGTATGTAGTTCAGATATATACTGCGTGCGCCGGGCCACAGTTATTAAAAAACTATCCTATATACAAACAGCAGAAATGAAAGTGAAACAACGGGTTATCGACCGCTTTAAGTTTCTTAGGGTAAAATAATAAGGTTTTATGTTAATGATAAGTTATTTGGGTCATAAAAATATTAAGCTAATAGGACTAATTCTACTATTATAAACATCAAACCTACGTGATAGCATTACTTTCAAGAATTATATATGAATTTTCTGCTTCATCGCTTAAACAAAATAGTGTATGCAACCTATCCTTCCTTCCATTGTCTTGTATGAGTAATTACGCACCTCGTTCCGTAGCCACTCGGGAATGTCCGCGCTCTAACCACTTAAAAGTCAATTTTCCAAGCAATTTTGTTGAGTGCGTATGAATGTGACAGGAAGGCATTAGCGCGTTATCCAGCCTGCAATTAACCTGTTTAAATCGGATTCTGTTTCGCTTTCGTACAGAATGGACTTGCCAATTATTTTTTAATTGATACAAATTAAAGCGAGTTTTTCACGTCTCTGGCTTTATGCCGCGGGTTGGATTCGTGCACACACCAACGGTGAAACTTAAACATTAATGCAGTACGAGTTCGACAAATGTGACAATCGCTAAAGGCGTAATGTGTCATGCTGGTTTCAGTTATTTTTATTTTTATTGTATTAGACAATACTTTATTTTAAGTTTCTATTAAAGGTATTGGTCTGCAACGTTTGTGGCACTGCCTTCCAACAATAGTGATACTGTAACAATTCCAGCAAATCCGCTGCGACAAAAAATGAATATTTTTGGATTGTTACAACTACGGGCTCGAAAACTGGCGATTTATGACTTAACTCCTTTTATTTAAAACAGTAGTATGAAATACACTGAGTGTATACACAACTAGTTCAMAACACTACTGTTTAAACACCACTAATTAACTAAACCACTATAATGCACAAACCTAGCACTAAAAACACCTGTTTAACTAGCATTTTGCTCGCTCGATAATCACTATTCGAATTCACAACTACCCGCGCTTCTCCCAGTCTGGCTATTTATACCCCCATCGAAAATTCCAGAATGGCATTTTCTAGTGGTTATCTAATCTTCGCGAAGGTTCGATTGATAGCATTCTTTAGAGTCTCGACATTCCTACCATGTGTCTGAAGCTAGGATCACTACTTGCAGTGTCCTACTACATCGAATCTACACACCTGACACTCAACTCCACAGATGGCGCTGATCGCAACAGTATGTTAGTTCTTGTAATCTCAAAAAATACCCATACGCAAAAATTCTACCCACTTACTGCATATTTAAACTTTTCTGCTTGACTCTTAGTTGGAACGGTAGAACGTCTGAAAACATGGGACGAAATTCACAGTCCTAATCATTTCCGTTTGGTAAGGCTAACAGCGTGATACATGGTCTACTGATTTGTCTCTTGACTCGTCATAATTTTGTTTCTTAAAACGTCATCTTTCAAGAACAAACAGGATTATGAAGTCATTGGCAACGATGTCAACATCAATTTGTCTTATTGGAAACCCCGTCTTTTCTTTGTTTTAGGTAGTTACGTTAAACGTATTAAGTACTTAATGATGATGTAAAAAAATTCTGGCTTGTATCTTGTGCTGAGGAAATGTCACATTTTTTACATATCGAAGATGACTATGCTACTGGTTTCCGTTCGGCATTGTCCTGATTTATGAATTCAAAAAAAACATACTGTTAAAACAATCTGAAATATATATGTATCATTGCTCATTTGAAAGCTTACGTTCAGCGATATATATTTAAATGCCATTTGTCCACGAGAAAGGCTAATGAGGAACAAAATTTGTTTCCGACAGTTTAACTTCTATACACTTATTGAACTGCCAAATCAAATTTCGACAAATAACTGTAAGATTGTTAGTAGTAAGCAATAATCGCCCTTCAACAAATCGTAAGGAACTTGACGATGATTCTTTTTGTTGAATACCTGTTTCGCAACTAACTTCAGTAGAAGAATTTGTCACTCTTTTGGCAAATATATGAACTCCAACCAGAAACTGGTCTTTGGCAGAACTAATAAAGTCAGAATTAGAACAATTATACTCAATTTTGGTTGAACGTCATAAATTTTTATATGAGACTTTTATTCTCATAATGTCTTTTTTTTTATTTCCACTTTACTACTTATATTTATAGTAATTACTAAAGCACCCAAGAATAGTTCCATACCTTTTTACCGACACTGAGAGTTTACATTACGCCATAACCCTAATAACACAACCAGGATTCAAGTGAACATGATTAGCAAAAAACACGAAAGTACACTTTTAAAAATATGTAAAGCAAAATGAAAATATCTTGGTCATTTATTCAATGAGTAAAATAAAAGTTCTTAGGCAATTGCAAAGTCATCAACTATAAACTGTTGACTGTTTTTGGAATGTTGGTCACCCTACCGTAAGTTAATGAATCTAAGAATCCAGTACTTCACTGCTTATGCAAAACTAGTGCTTTCAACTGTGCATGCTGGACATCCAAAATGATCAAATGAACGTCTAATCTCTTTGTACAGACCATAGTTAGTTTGCGTATAACAGCTACCATTTTTTTATTCAGAGACTAAATGGTAACTAGCGATACCCATAATATAGCATAAGGTGCGAAACCCGCCGAGCATTTCATTTTGTAAAGGAAAAGGGTCTCCACATAAATTATCCGAATAATTTAAAGCCCCGCTGAAGCATTCTATTAAAAACAAAATTCGGAGTGGCCGGGTTACGACTTTCAGCCTACTAAACTAAGACCGTTTGATGACGAACCCGAAACGCAACTCGGCGGATTAATATAGCAAAACAAAACTCCTGTTTTAATTCCGTAGCCAGCCGTAGTAATTCACAACTTTTTAATTGCAGTTTATAACAGACGGACCGGAGGCGGCAACAAAGGGTAAATGGATATTTGTAATTTTGCATGTTATTCAAAGCCGGGGCTCCACATTAATTGACAATAATTATAGCACTCCCTGGGATTTATTAATATCCAGGACTTAATTTCCCGCTAAAATTAAATTTTGTTTGCTTAAGCTCAAATATTACTATCTCAAATGAAGAACTTTTTTGGAACGCTAAATGTTTGGGAGGGTGAATTTTTAAATAGGATGCGGACTCCATACATTTACGTTTTGATGAAAGTGAATATAAAAAGTTCTCTTGAAGCAAAATCAAAAGCAAAAGCATAGCAGAATGGACTCGTTAGTAACAGGGATGGATCTATCAGAAACTATATAGAAACCATATATATCGCAGCCGCTGTCGGTTCCACTCAAGATTTAGTGTCTTAGATTCAGTGAGAGGGCGATGCCTTTATCAGTAAAAAGCTAAGTTGATAATGAAACCCTTAGGGGAATCATATATTTAAGGAAAGTAACCTGCTTCGCACAAGGGGTTGTAATAACCTGCCGTTAAGTTAAAGTATGCAAGTGCATGGAAACTTGACAGACTGAATTTGACCTCCCTTGAGAAAGTAATTCCATTATGGCAGACTAGGTGGCTTTGTCATAGTCTCAGTTTTCTTGCTGACAAATGTAAACGTCACTTAAAAACCCCTCACAAAGCTATGACATATAGAACATATTCACTAATATTTAAAACATGAACATGGACAATTCATTCAAGGACAAAATGTTAATAAGCATTAAACCACTATTTATGAAAAAATTAAATGTATCTAGTTGTCTGAATGTCTAATGAATGTACATATGCAGTTGGTTGAGGTCATTATATAAGTAAATAGTTAAAATTATGTTAATAATGACATATTATTCTGTAACTCCTGTTTCAAAAACAAACGTAAATTTCATGAATTTTTATGCGAAATAAAAAGCTACCACCCTTCATACGAGGGTGGTCTGATAAGTACTTAGCCTCACTGCCCGATGGCGTCACTATCGTGTAGTACATTCTCGTAGGCGGCTACCTTCAAAATTTCATCCGAATCGGACTCGTAGTTTTGTTTTGACCGCGTATAGAAGCGGGCATGTCCGCGGATTTTAGAAAAATGGAAAAAGTGCAATATCGGTCGGTGATTCGATTCTTGTTTTGGAAGGGAAATGGTGCAGCGAAATCAAAGAGCGCTTGGCTGCTGTGTACGGTGACTCTTCTCTTTCGAATGCGACCCTCAAAAATTTGTTTAACGAGTTTCAACGTGGTCGCACGTCGGTTTTTGATGAACCAATCCCAGGTACCCCCAAAACGGCTACTGCGGATGCTAACGGGACAAAAATTCACGATGCGCGAGATAGCTGAGACAGTAGGCATCTCAAAAGACCATGTGGGGCATATCCCAACAACAAGCGCAACCGTGAGACCACTTCAGAGCAGTGTTTGGCACTGTTTAAGCGCAATCCGAAAAAGTTTCTCCGTCGTTTCGTGGCCTTCGAGAAAACATGGATTCACTGACACACCAGAGTTCAAGGAACAGTCGAAACAGTGGACCTCACCTGGCGAATGTGCTCTAAAGAAAGCGAAGACTGTCTTATCGGCCGAAAAGGTGAAGGCCGCCGTTTCCTGGGATTCACAAGGTGTGATCTACATCGACTACCTAGAGAAGGACAAAAGGATCACAAGGCTCTACTATGGCGAAATATTGGGCCGATTCGACGCCGAATTGCAGAAAAAACTGCCCAATTTGGCGAAGAAAAAGTGCTCTTCCACCGTGACAACGCACTGGCTTATACCTCCGCCGTCGCCACGGCCAAATTGGCCGAATTGGGATACGAACTGTATTCTCCAGATTTGACCCCGTGCAAGTTTTTGTTTTCAAACTTGAAAAAGTCTCTCGCCGGGCAGAAATTTGAGTCCAATGAGGAAGTMATCGCCGCCACGAAGGCCTACTCTGGAGACCTCGAGAGAACGTTGAAAGGATTCAAAGGTGCATTCATTGTGWAACATCCTTCATCAATTAGGTAGCTTGGAAACAAGCTGATTTAATGTTATGTGCTTTGTCCCACTTGATTTAMCAGATMCCTCTGAGGATYGTTTCGACCTGACGGTCATTGTCAAAGAGATAACAGCGTTATACATTCAATCAGCTTGTTTCCACGCTACCTAATTGATCCGAGAAAAAGTATTTTTCAGATGAGTTAAAGAAGCTGGAGCATCGCTGGGTCAAGTGTATCGAGCTAAAAAGAGACTATGTTGAGAAATAAATCGCCACTTTCCTAAAAGTAAATACTTATCGGACTGCCCTCATATTTAAATCATCTTTGTTAATTATTATCATTATTGAACACCGAACTTGTGATGTTTTATTGTATGATACCTATTTCAGTTACAACACAATTATCATATACCATTTTTGTCCATCGGCGTCCATTTCCTAAATAAACGTGCATACTCATCGCGAATTATTTAGAGACCCGATTTTACGTTTTTATAACAGTTCAACATGGCTAGTTATATGATTGAATATGGCTGGTTGGGGCCTTCAGAGGATTTTGAGCTTTCAGAGTGGTTTTATATACCGCTGCAATATCTGTGCAAGGCAATTTTGAACATTATTAGATATTAATACTTTATAGGACGAGGGAATTTTTCCCAGAATTGCATATTGCTTGCGTATCTGCTTTATAAAATCCTTCATCAATTTTAATGAAGTGTATTACCTACCCGTTGCGTCGTGTGAAATACCAGCAACCCAGGTAATTTTAGCCATAATCCGATGGTAGTCTACTTCTTAATTACTTACACCCAAACTATTTATGTATCAAACGTGTATTAAATAAAAACATAACAAACTCCAAACCCACTGTTTATGCAGTCTAAATCGTAGATCATACTGGTTAATGCAATATAGAAACACTGGTTTTGGTAAATATTAATTGAGTATAAATTAAAAAATTATGCGAAAGGATACAGACCAACATAAAAATAGAAGCACCCAGCAATACTTTCTTCATTTGAATATTATTTGGTACATATGTTTGTTTTGTTTGGTTTTAATTGATGGCGCGCTGCTATATTCAATAGATTAGGACGTAAAATGTACAAATCATAAGTGATAGGAATAAAAGTGGGTTAACAAGATCTTTGTGCGCCACCTCCCCGAGGTAGGGATGGGCAACGAAGTCTGGGCGAAATAAAAATCCCAGACACGGCTAAGAGGGCCAACTCACTTGACAGTAAAAAATTGTGCCTACAACGACCTATTTTTAAATTGTATGGTAAAATGTTATGGTTAAGGGTAAATAAATGAAAATGTTCTTCTTTAACGTTTAGTTATAACATTCACCGCTTCACTTAAGCCATCAACAACAAATGTTTAAATAGCAATTCTCGTTTGATGTTCGCCAACTTTCGGAATTGGTGCTTGGCGCAGTTATTGTTCGAGAGACCCGCCTTACTTTTATTTCGCTGAACTCGCGAAATGCAATAATCGCGTAATAAGAGATTGCCGGAAACTGCTTCGAATTACCTGTTAGCGTGAAGCTTTGCATGCAAATGCCTTTTTTGATATTGCGGGCTGCAGCGGAGGTCCGCTTAATCTGAAGCAAAATGGCACCTGAGGGACGCAGATCGTTTACATGCAGTATGCATGTAGGCTGAACAGTAGTTCCGGTCTGGAAAACTGCCGGAGAAGTGGTGATATATAAGCTAAAACTAGCGGGCTGCGGACCGTAAATGCAAGCACAGAGGGTACTTTCAATTCATACATATGTTCCAGAACGTTTTGTTTTAGTCGTATTAATGGGTAGAATTCTCTTGGGGAGTTCTGTACATACAATGACTTCAGAATCTGTTAATTTTAGATAACAAGCTTTCTTGGATAATTACTCACGGTAGGTACCTACAGCAGAGAGAATATTCCACGTCATAATACAATTTTGCATCTTTTTGCTACTCCTCGTTACCACCTTACCTATTTAATAGCTTGATAACCATTTAATATTATGCAAACACACTAATACCTTCAACAATTTAAATTCGTTACAACTCTGTAACAGATCCTCAAAACTGTGAATTTTTTTTTGAAATATACAAAATTACAAATGACTAAAAGTTAACCATTTTGAATTAATTTTGTAATTTTAGTTGCCCTATATTAAATTGTTTATTCGATCATTATAATCTTTGTTTTGCTGACATATACGCTACTTTTCTTGTGAATGTATTTGAAATGTATGTTAATGGTTCTCAAGATGGCTTTATATTAGCTGAAAGCGCTTTACCAGTTATTTAATAAAGTGGGTAATGCTTGGAGCTGTTTAGCATACAGGAAAAGCAAGTTACAATTCATGCTCTACGGTTCCGAATGCCAAAATGCTTTTATGTCCATCTGATCACTGCGTGGACTTTTTTATTTTAAAGGCCTGCGCAAATTTGAAATTGAAAACTGCACATAGTACAAAAGCAAAACCAATTAATTTACAAGAAAATTAATCAGGAAATCCGAATCTGCAGGAAAAATAAAGTATATAATATCCCTACATCGGGATGGTTTATAATAGTTCTTGCATATGCAAGAACTGTCGTTCAAACAAAATTTAGTATTCAAAATTACTATGTGAAACTTTGTCACCGCTTATAGGTATAGTTTGCCACATAGTAAGGAGATCTTGCGCCATTATATTTAGCTTATTAATTGTATTTATTTCAGCAAATGTAATAATGTTAAAATGCATGTCTATGCTGTGCTGTCTGCACCGCAACCAATTGCAGATAGATCTATTTCGCTATCATTATAGCTCATCAGTGCAGTTTAGGTCTAGTGCAGACAGCACGACATAGAACTGGTTTTGACATGTTGTTTTCCGGGCTGGTTCCCACGTTGGTTATTAGACCTTGACGTTTCGACACTCATGTCTGAAAGTTTCAGAGCTACTTCTGAGGAAGACACCGACATGAGTGTCGAAACGTCAAGGTCTAATAACCAACGTGGGAACCAGCCCGGAAAACAACATGTCATCGACAACAACCACGGAAGCCTTCAAACCAGAACTGGTTTTGTATGTCGGTTTTTGCCCCCTCGCAAAAAGTGCTGTGGGGGGCCTGCTGTCAAATTGAGGTATGCAGGTGCATGCCAATTTGTCAGAATACAGGAAGTAGATCCCATAAAGGCAGCTAGGTGGCTTTGTCATCATGTCAGTGTAATGCTGACAGACGGCATTGCCATCTAAATTCTTACTTAAATAATAATGTTAGTTTGACACATTTTTATAAAGGTGGTGTTACTACGCGACTGCAAAGATGATTTCTACTTAAAGCATTCATAACATTTAAAAATAAGTGCTGATTTCTTTTTTTACTTTCATGATGGTTTGTGAGTTAAAAGAGACTGTAAAATCTACGCACGTCTATGTAGTAATAGAGACATACAGATATATAATATGAACCCATTTTTGCGGCACTATTTATAGGTGCTATCAGGTTGAGAAAGATCAGTGCACCAGATTACTATTCAGTTATATCCGATAAACGGTCAAGTGCGAGTCTCCATGCGTCGAATGCAGGCTTATGTGGAGAATAATGGACTACATTTTGGACATCTTTTGTGAAGAAGCGATGTGTTTTTTTTTTGTTTGTCCTGTACTGACAAACTCCAACGTACGTGCGCTTGTACTTAGCTTATTGACTCTGGTAAGTTTTTACCTTGTTTTGGAAGTCAGTGACGTCGAATGCGGTCCGATTATTCACACGTTGAGATGCTGCAGTTTATATTTAAGATATCAGTTTTAAAATCACGTTGTATATACTAACAGTTGTCTCCCAAGTACATGTATCTGTCGTAAGACATATCAATGTATCAATTTATCTGAAGCCTTTTATGCAAATTTACGAGCTGTTGTGTTGTATCTATTTGAGTGATCAATATTAGTTGGTACTTCGACTACAAAATAAAGGACACTCAGGTAATATAAAACTTCCACGTGTATTGGTATTGGTGGTTACCTTTAGAGAAATATATAGGCACATATTCCTCAATTATTTTGTAAATTTTATAAATATGGTTGTTATGTACATTAAGCAATACACTTTTATGTAATCTTAATAGACAATGTGATTATTTATAATATCATTACTAGAAAATGCATTTTGTCAGTTATGTCAATTAAATAATATTTCGCCTTTGATAAAAATATGCTTTTCCGATATTGCAGACTTCTATTAATTACCTAACGGCTTCTAACATCAAATGCAAACCCACTGCAAAGTTCCTAATTGATTTCCAATAATACTTTAGATTGTAACATCCTCACCAAGGCTTGTGGTTTTCGAAGCCGACTGAACTCCATATTTTGTCGAATTTATTTCAACCCGAGGACGTAACACTCCGCCAAGAAACTTCTTTGCGCCCGTAACTGTCACAATAAATAGTGACAAATTTTACTCGCTGTGCAAACACAGGCTTGGAAATGTAGATGTAGTAAACTAAAAGTAAAGCATCAGAAATAAGTGCGGCTTCGGGATGACAGTATCCGCCAAAAGAGAGGGTCCAACAAAGTTGGAATATGGTGACGTATTTTGCTAAAATTGTTGGGAGTCCGTGTAGTATTTCATTACGTTTATGACGCTTCCGCGTTTCAGATGGCGTTTGTCGCGTAGAAAATATTTAGTTGTTCAGAAAGGAATATAATGCGTAATATGTCATTTAAAAGCTCATTTTATGCTCTTTATATCATACCTCTCGAAAATTTGTTATTATTTATTTTTAATTTCAATAATACGAGTTTTATTGCAGCTTAAACCGCCTGAAACATCGACGAAGTGAAGTGAAGGGAGCGTCAACGAATGCACAGTTTAACGCTGGTGTAAAAATTTCGTTTTGGAGTTAACAGTCTCAAAGATGAACCCCATTGCAGCCGCCTACCGGCAAATGACAATGACCAATTAAAAATGCAGGCGGAGGCCGATCCACGCACAACCGTTCGCGTATTTGCAGAAGAACTTAGTGTTTCTACAGAAACGGTCTCCAGCCATCTGAAGCAAATAGGGAAGTCTAAAAAGCTCGTTAAATGGGTACGGCACGAGTTGAACGATAATCAGAAAAATCGTTGGTTTGAAGTGTCTTCGACTCTTTTTCAATGCAACAAAAACAACCCCTGTCTTGAACCACCGACGATGCTCCGCCCAGTAGTTGGACGTCCGCAAAACTGTACAACACTTTACGAGCCGAAAATGCATCAAAAAAGGTCATGGTCACTGTTTCGTGGTCTGCAGCCGATCTCATCCATTACAGTTTCCTAAATCAGGCCGAAACCATTACGACTGAAAAGTACTGTCGGCAAATCGACGAAATGCACCAGAAGCTTCAACGTATGTACCCGGCAATTGTCAACAGAAAAGGGCCAATAATATATGAATATTTAAGCAGATATAATTTTAGCGAATAGTAAGAAAATCGGTATAATTCTTGGAATATAAAATTGCGAATACTAAAAAGTTAGTTTTACATCTAATAAGGTCATAATAGTAAATCTACAAACTTTTATTAGGCACAGATAATGAAACTTCGAGAGATATAGAAAATATTTTGGAGGAAATTGCACAATTTTCACCGTACAAAAAATTTTGATTAGAAAATATAGACAGTTATGTAAAAGAGGTACGTATAGGTAGTTAATATTTAAGTGCTTTAATAAAAGAAATGAACAAGCAGTAGCCTCGGTGTTAGCATACCATTTTCATTAAAAAGCTTGTTACCCGTCGGACGTAAGCACTTGCGTTAGACGATTCGAGATTTTCTATTTCTTCTATAAGTTGCTGCATATTTCAGTTTAATTAATAATGGAGATATGAAGGTGAGAGGTAGAGGGTAATTCGTTTTCTAATAATTCTTTAAATGAATTCGAATTTATCACTTTTAGTTGTAGTCGTTTTTATGGATTAAAGGCGAAAACGGAAACTCAAGCTAAAACTTGCCTAAACAATAAATGGAATTTGCGTGTTGTTATTGATAATCTTTTATTTTATAGAATTATTTAATTCTTTACCTCGTTATTGCTTTTAATATATCTATTTCACATATTGCACCCAATGCTTTAAAATACACAGGGTACACTATTCTCCTTCATCTATAACATTGACATTATTTTCATTACAGGTAGTTCTTCAGCCTTGATCTAAGTGAGGTAAAACGGATTTAACCTTTATGTTTACTTCTTCACTACCTGCAGTTCAGGATTAACTAAGAAATTAGGTCTAGAAATATGTAGTAGCGATTGCACATATGGATACATGTCTAGGTGTTACTTAAATATTTATTGTTTGGAAGTGAAAGTTCACTTATTTTTTCAACTCCGTGTCAGCTCTTGTTTCCGAGATATGGACGCAAGTTGCATTTTTTAAATCGGAGGAGGGGACAAAAGGCACATCATTAAAAAGGATATTTTTTCCTGATTTCAAAAATGTATCACACTTGCACAATTTCTTGCTTCTGAGTTGAGAAAAGTGTAAATACATTAATTGAGCCTGACCAAGAACGAAAAGAATGAAAACAATTTTCTTCATCGCTAAAAAAGACAAAAAAGCCGGTATTGCAATTTTTCTTTGACTGGTGATAATTTTCGTTTAGTTTAATCAATTTATTGCGAATCGGGTACCCTAAAAGTAAAAAAAAATGATTCCGTGAAAAATTCAGAATTTTTCCAGATKTACATTACAGAAGATGCTCAAAATGTTCCCCATTTGCTTACTGGTAGTAATGCAGCTTTGAATAAAAGGTCAGTTCTGAATTTCTGCCCTGATTCTTTCTTTTCAATCTTCTGCGTTATTTGGTCGATCAGCATAAATAGGATTTTTCAGATACCCCCACAGAAAAAAATCAAGCAGCGCCACATTAGGGGAACGTGCTGGGCATTCTATCGCTCCAGCAAGATGGTGCGCCGCCTCATTTTGTAGTCAACCTTCATGGATATTTGAATGCGATATGTCCAGACAGATGAAATGGTAGGCGCGGAGCGATAGAATGACCAGCTGACCAGCACGTTCGTCTAATCTGATGACGCTTGATTTTTTCCTGTGGGGCTATCTGAATCATGTTTTTCCTTTTTTACTTTTAGGGTACCCTATTCGCAATAAATTGATCAAACTAGACGAAAATTATCACCAGTAAATGAAAAATTGCAATACCTGTTTTTTTGTCTATTTTAGCGATGAAGAAAATTGTTTTCATTCTTTTCGTTCTTTGTCAGGCTCAATTATAGTATTAACACTTTTCTCAACTCAGAAGAAATAAATTGTGTGAAACATCATTTTTAATCATGTGCCTTTTGACCCCTCTTCCCATTTAAAAAACTGCAACTTGCGCCCATATCTCGGAAACGAGAGCTGACACGGAGTTGAAAAAATTCCAGAAAATGGAATGTAATTACCCATAGGTATGCATAGCCCCATGCACAATTTCGGAAAAATCGGTCGAACAGAACCTGAAATATCCTGCGGGCTCCATACTTTGTAGCGACCTAGGCCGTTCAGTAGCGACCCTGTGTGTGAATCTCTGCATGGATGAAAGCTAGCTTTAATACTATTTAAGTGCCAAGCAAGGAAATCCCTGATAAGTCTAACATTTGTTGCACTGTATAACACGAAGAACAAGAAGAAAATGTGTAGCTCTTTAGTGAATCATGTGGAAAAATGCCTTGCTTGCAATAACTAAGATGCTACATATATCGACATTCCTTCCGAAAGTAAATTGGGGACTTTCGGCATCAGCTTCAAAACAATTACACTCGGAACAAGTTTCTCGGGATATAAAGTTATTGACAATTTCGCTAAACAAGATAAAATATTTAGTACAGAATATAATTTTACGTAGTACTATGTCTCAAAGATACTTCACGACATGCTCGTCAATCACTCAAAATCTACTCAATGCATAGACTGAGAATGGGATGAAAGGCAATTTTATTGGGCCACTATATCCACGAAATAGTCCCGCAACTCCTATTTCTACTACGTTTCTTATAAGTTTATTGCTGTTTTATTTGACACAACGGCGCACTCAATCGTTATTTATTATACCCACTTCACCTGCGGCCCTGGCCCTTCACACAATTCGAGGTTCTCCTTTTAGGTGATTTGGAGCCTTTCGACTGGAACTTCCTCTCGTCAAGTCGAACATCCGCCCGATAGACCGTTACAAAAGCTAAGGGCAAAATGAGAGGGACAAATTTGGCCGGCATTGTGGAAGTGAAAGCTGCAGCGGAAAAGCTAAGGAATTCTTTGCAATCTGAAAATGTTGTGAGCAGTATACATGAAGCCTTGACGTTATGGTGACAATTACAAATGCTATCATTGATTAGTATTTGAGGACGACAATATGGGATATACAGGCTGCTTGATAAGAAAAATGCAGCAATATGTAATGGTACTATTCATTGTTAGATTTTGCTGTACAAAAGAGAATATAAAATAATTATTTAGGGACAATAATATGTCAATAATTAAAAATCTTACATAATTATTTTATATCAAAGGAAGTACGACGCAATAAAAGTTATCTAGTCGTCTTTACATTAGTTTTTTTTCTACGTTTTGACACCTCTAGCAGAAAGTTACGAAATTAACGTAGATAAAACTCATATTTTATGCTAAAAAGAAACTAATATTTTAACTAAAAAGGCAATTTACACAGCATACTGTTTATTACAAGTGTTGAATATATTATAATTCACACTTTTTTAATACGCCATAGGTCGTACTTAATATAAAATTACACGGTATTCCATTAAGAATATTGACAGATTTCTGCCTCTAACTTTAACACCTGAAGAAGTTTCGCAATCTAAAGACTTTAATCACTATCAGAACAAAACTTTTTCTAAATCCAAAAACGATTGCATTACAAATCCATGAAAATGAACATTTTTAAAACTTGGTAAAACTGCAGAAAAACAGCTATTTGAGCAGTTTTAAGTTCAAAACGTTTTCTATTCGTTATCCTTCACTTTCGAATAGTACAGTCATAGTTGATACATAGCCACTTGATCAAAGAAACAAGTTAGAGAAAAAGCTGCTAAAGATGACGTCGATCCAACATTCTCGTCTCTACTGACGCGGTTATTATGCTAACATGAATAAATAAATTGTTTAAGTGTTGGTTTTGATAGCTTATTATGGTAGAAAATATGCCACATACCCATCGTTGCACACAAAACCCCTAAATTTTGAGTAAGTCAAGTACAAAATTTGTTTTAAAGAAAGAGGCTAGAAAACGATACCTAGCGAAGAGACTAGCGCCTGCTATAGGAAACCATAAGTGGAATAAGTATAAAACTTGAAATTTTCATCGAAACCGGAAGAACTGACCCTTGCCCTTCCATTTCGTAAGCTGGGAAGCAACTGTTGCAAGTTTTAATGTATCAAAAATAAATAATCTTATGTTTCCAGCATGAATATAAATACATTTTACAGTCATAATATTTTTCTTACATTTGGGGGTAATCGACCTTTTGTTACTTATAATAGAGTGAACTCTTTAATTATTGCCAATCTATTAGTCTTCTTCAGGGCTTCTGTAAAAGCAGCACTTATAAATTACAGAATATTTAACACATTTAACTTACAAATTCTGAAGAAGGCTTTAATAAAGTCGAACGCTTGGCAATAATTAAAGAGTTCACTCTATTATAACTAACAACAAGGTCGATTACCCTCAAATTTAAGCAAAATATTTATACAAAAATTGTGCGACCGCAAACTTTTTTCAAATTTTACAGTATTATATAACACAGTATTCTAAAACAAGTTGGAGTTGTCTACACTTAGGCAGAACTATTCTTGGGCTCTTGCTATCGAAATAGTGTTGATTTGTAAAATTGTATTTTCCGCTTACGATGTGTTTCAATGCGTTAATTAAAAGCTAGTTTGAAATGTAATGCCTGGCAGTGCCAATTGTTTAAGCAGTAAAACCCAAAACGTCGGCTGCTGATCAATGATATGTTATTAGGCTGGAAAAAATGCATAAAAAATTATTATTATTTGAAAGATTTAATCAAATGATTTTCAGTGTACCTAAATTGCAAATGTGCCACTTAATAACCTAGCTAGGTCGCCTGTAATAATGCGTTCAACTTGCTCTCCGCGTTCAATATCAGGAGTGCAACGGTCCCTGTCCCTTCGTCCCAAAAGCCTTTATAAATATCATAACCCAAAATCCTTCATCCTATGCAGCTAAATATCATATTAAACTTAAGCTGCCTTAAGCTGGGATTTCGCCTTCGTCTCATATAGAAGAGAAATCGCCTATGAACGTCAGTTCGAAAGGGGAGGTCTTAGAATGGCCTGAAAGCGTCACACACGACTTCAAGTACAAGGAAGACTTGCAGACAGCTTCAATTTCGCTATGTTAAGACCCTATTAAAGTGTAGCTGTGTGATCGTAATTGGTTAAGTTCTATATATGTGTTAATTAATTACAACTGAGTCCCAATATACTGCTCAATACCAGCAAGTACTTTGAAGTCTGAGACAACACTACGCAAATAAACAATGGGCAATCAAAATATTTTATAAAGTTGGTTGAACAGCGACTGTCTTCGTTAAATCGTAGAATTAAGTTTCGGGTATATTACAGTCTAGTAAATAAAGACAATAAGTAGGGTCTTTGTAGAAAACCGAGCTTTTGGAATTGGTTTATTCCTTCTTCAGGACCTGGTAATACAGTGGAGTGGAGGTTTGTACACAGTAACGACATAATATTTACTTACTTATAACGTTGAGATTAGGTGGAGAAGGTCTTATGTATGATGTTAAAGTCATAGTAAAAAACTATAAACTTGTACATATAGTAATATTATAATATAGCACATACAGTCAAATTTAATGTCATCTGTTTAAACCGAATGCTTTATCTATTTATATCCGGTGACAAAAAGTAATGTGTAAATATTACTTAAATTCTCGATGTCAGTTTTTTTATTTATAGAATTAAAATTTAAAAAAATTGGACAATTTTGTAAAACAGTCTCTCTCTGGTAGACTTTTTAGTCTGTCTTGTCTTTAATACGACAGAACAAGCTAGTCATCCTAACTACAAAATAATATAAAAAGTCTTTAACATCAAATTCATTTTATCCTTTACTTATTTTGCCACTAAGTTTTTTAATATATGGAAGACAGCAATATTTATGGGTACTAATGTCTATAGAATGGCTGGAAGAAAAACTGGCGACTGAATTGTTGGAAACGATGTTATGGTATTTTATTAGGACAGCCTATTTATTAATAAAACTATATTTTTTAAGCACCGTACAAGGTGAATTTTTTAATTCATTTTATGATGAGTTAAAATGTGTATAGCAACCAGAAGAYRAGCGTTTTCTATACCAATCAAAACAATGACGCTATTTTTATTATTATTAATTTAATAATTGCTAAAATTGATTATTTCCATGGTAAGAGTTTCGATGTTTAGGTTATGTTTATAATGTAACCAGTTTGGTCCTATTAATTTCTATATATCACAGTGGTGATATTAGTTATTATCCAAAAAAGGAACACCTCTATTAACCTCCGTATCAAGTATAAATTGTACATTAGTATAATGAGATTTAAAAGCCTGAAGAACAGTGTCAGTTTTATTGCATGGAACCGCCATTATCAAGTCATCAACATACTTCTTGTTAAATAGCAATTGAAATGGCAGTTGAAGTATGATTTCGTTTAGTAAAAGATGTATTGCGTATAAAACTAATATTGGCGAATCCTTGCCCCCATAAGTGCACCGAATTTCTGTTCATAAACGACATCATTAAAATGAAAAAACAACAACAAAAATTCAATCAACGACGGGAATTCTTCTAGGTCCTGAAGAAGGAATAAAACAATTCCGAAAGCTCGGCTCTACAAAGAGCCTTCTTGTTGCCTTCATTTACTAGACTGTAACCGAAAATTAATTCTACGAAAATATTTTAGTCGTCCAATAAAAGCATAATTAAGCACATTAAGAACACAAAAGAAATTACTAAAGCATGAGAATTAACGTTTACGCAAGTTTACGTTACTTTCATGTGTAAGTTTGGACAAATTTTAGCTACTGAAATCTTGGTTCATCAATAAATTCCCTGAAGAACCATGGAAACGACTACATATGGACTACCTAATGCCATTAGATGTAGACTTTGTATGGTGATTCAAAGTTTCAAACACTACTAGTAATAGTTAGACTTGATTTGTACAGAACAATAGCATCTGAATAACCCTCTGATTTTACACCATGCAAGTTTTACATTTGCGGCACTGGGTAACATGAGAGGTTGCTAACGAGCTCTCCCTGTGCTCCTTACTCCATTCGTAAAGCTGAAAGCAACAGCAAAATCCGTTAAAAAAGATATTCTTGAGAAAAAGAATATATATGGTATACGAATCGCCATAATGTACAACGGTACATTACTCATTTTCATACAAGGCTTCTATAAATTATTCATGTACCCAGGCGGTGTTGATTTCTGAATTCTTTGTGCCGCCTTTTTGTAACTGCTGCCAAGCTACAATATGCACGGCGATAGTAGTTGAACGTTGCAGGTCAGTGTCACTCCACAGCTCCGAAATGTGACCTTTCTGCAACCTTAAAGTTAATGATCCCACAAGACACTACATAGTATGTTAAAAATACACACTCGCACGAGTTTTCTCATATTACAGTAAATCCAATAATTAAAAAAAAGCGCCCTCGATACATGAATCATTTATAGAAATCCTGTCAAATTCCACCAAAATTCTACTAACGTGAATCTCCAACAGCTCACTAGAGATTGATCTCTACGCCCTGACAAATAGAATTTCTCTTTGTGACTATCCCAGTTTCACCAACAGCCACATGGTTGTTTTTGCAATTCCAAATAAATTGGACGTCTCTGGTAGAGCGCATTCTCCACTCTCACTTTTTTCTTCTCATATATCGACAAAATAAAAGGTTGCGTTTTTTTTCTTTGTACGCGGTTCATCCTCTTGCACATCATTTCGATCACATTCCGGCTTTTCATTTGGATTAACTCGATCAACAGTCATTCTGCTATGGTCGCCACATATTATAAAATTTGCATTGATTCGCTCGAAGGTTAGGTTTTCGTGTGTGTGTGTGTATGTGTGTGTATACAAAATAAGTTATAAAACGGGAAAGAGTGCAAGGAGCCCAAAAAAATTTACCTGAATCCGTCTATCTCGTGCAGGGTTGTCCGTTACTATTTTGTAACGTCAATAACCACTTGAACACCATTGTACACTTCACAAATAGCTCTTATAATGAATTTCATAGATCTTTCCTACTMCTATACCGTCATACACGTGCCTTGMTGGTAATGGTTGAGTGGTTGGTAGCTCTGCTTAAGAGCTTTAATTGTGTTTTTCGAACCTTGCGTTGCTAGCGCAATTAACCTGCGAGTATGAACCAATATCGGTTGGAACCGATAAAAGAACGTTCTTGAAATAAATATTCAGCACATCTACATAATKGAATTCTGCTTKATCTCTAGAGGWCAGCTATAAAATCCACAAAAGGTACGAGATAGATTAAATTAGAGAAGWTTMGTTTTTTAGCTCAAAAATAATCTGCCTGTCAAATACGTTTTATCGATTTTTCGGATAAGGGWTAGTGCGGTTAGTTTTTCTGTTCGTTGTGATAAGTTTAAAACAGAARCTAAGAGAGAGAATAAGAGTAAACAGCAACCTAACCATTAGAACAGATGACACGWTCAGCCCATTGTTTAGCTATACCAGTCTAACAGTAGTTTATATTTGCTTAAAAAGGTTTTTGGAATAACATTTTACAGGTTGATACTTAATTTGTGTTTCCACATAGCTAATGCATTCCTAGGAGACATCAAAAAAGAAAACAGCGAACTAACACCTAATTGATAAAACGGCCTTATATTGTCATAAGACGAGCCGAGCAATCGTAGTATTCTGTGTCGACAATAACCTTAAAAAAGCTGGTTTCAGGGGCTATGGTTTTCGTGCAGATAATGTTTCAGCTACAGCATGCAAGTATCAATTACACTGCGTACTTTTATTGTCATCTTAGTATTCAGAATAAAATTACGCTTACCTCGTTGTTGAGTAGAGCTTCATAGCATGCTCGATGATGAAAGCAAAGGCCGCACTACCTGGAACAAACATGAGAAGTATTTATTTGGAGTTTGGTCCAGTATAATTGCTTTGATGTTTTTGAAATTTTAGCAGGGCCTCGAATATGTTTTCCATGTGAAAAAAAGAATAACAAACAGAATAATCACAGGTCGGTGTTCCACCGTTCTGTTGCCTTGAACTGCGAAATAATAAACACACTTAAAAGCGTTTAAATTCCAGGAAATAATAAACCGAATTCTGGAATTTCGTTTCGCTCACGCTCACGGACCGAATGATGTTATTGTTTGCCACAAAGAGAGCGTTTCCAGGAAGTTTGAAAAACAAACGTGTTTGCTTCGATTTTGCGCAGACAGCCCCTCTGAAGCCGGCGTTTTGTGTTATTCTGTGGCCTGTAATTGAATTGAAAAGTCCTTGGCAACTGAATTATTCAATATTTTATGAACAAATTTCAATATCTTGGCTGTGAGAGCACATCAAGAAAATTTTAAAGTAGGTACCTACGTAAGTAATTTACTGTGTATCGTTCGTATCTATTCCTATTGATGGCAGATGACACCTATAGAGTCATTTTGTTATAACTTAAAGAATGCGTCGTGATGCCAAACACTTAAAAATCATTTAAAAAATCAAGCACATTTTTAATGTACCAAACGCAAAAATTTTTTGTACTTATTTATTACATGTCTACTTAATAAACCAATGAGATTTGGTATTTCAATTAACCAGAAGAGGTATTAAAATTTTGTATTATATATTATATTGTAATACATGCAGTTTGAAGTTATTGAAATGCATATTGCTACACCAAACCAGTGTCTCTAAGGTAGATACTTTCATTATTATAATTTTCAAAAAAACGTCGACAAACATGTATTTTTGGTTGCAATATCAGTTTTTCATAATCGATTATAATGAACAATCAACTACTTAATCATTAAATCGATAATATCAAATTTATCGATTATTTAATTCCCAATAATCGATTTATCAATAAAAATTAATCAATTACTAACATTTGTCTTTTTCTGAAGATATTTCACCAGCACATCCAAGTAACTCGAACGACCATACTTGTTGTTAAAGCTCAATAAAAATAAACAAAAGGTAATATAGCATTAACTGCCATTGATAATCATTCAAAATCGAAATCGATAATTTGATTAATCATTTTTTTAGAAAAGTTGTACAAATCAATCTGTAACTGATATATTTATATTTTATCGATTAATTGGGTGAGAGACCCAGTCCTACTTCCAAGCATCAACTACTTGAATTAATTAATGTAAATGTCATTGAAGATTTTTAACTGTAATGTATAATTTGTATAATTTCAGAAGAGCTGAGCCTTGAAAAAGTTTACAAAAATAAAGAACTCCACGAGACTGGTCGGCAGCCAATAAGTCAGTTTTATTAGTCATCTGTCCCGATAATACAATAAATAACGATATATCTTGTAAAAATATTGTTTGCATAAATTAGCTACCGCTAACAGAATCGCTACTGTAATTACCGGTTGGTGATTTAATATGAAAAATCAAATGTAAATGACCATAAAAGAAGCGTCTTTAAAACAGCGTGGATAATTACAGTACACATACTGTAGATACTAGATAATAATATGGCATATATTATTATCTCAAGAAATTATCACGTCATGTATTTTAGCAACTTTTTAACCCCCTCTTCCCCCTGATGATACTTGGAGAGGTTGTAGACTACCACCCACCCCACCGAAAATCACGCGTATTTTTTTGGTACAAATATTATCTCTAAAAACAAGTATTATGCAATTTAATACTGGAATATCCTTACCTAACAACGGCGAATCAAGGTCAAGCGCCGCTTTTCGTTTTAGATGTACATGTGATATGTAATTATCCCCCCTTGTGATTATAGTATAAAATTAATTGTGTCGTCGCATTTATTAATCTGGGAAACAATTGTTTCGTGTTTTAATGTTTTAAAAATTAATAATTTTATGTTTCTAGCACGGACTAGTTAACATTCTAATTCTACGTCACACGCCTAGCTTCGTCGCGAGGAGCCGTTTTCTAGACTCTGCTTAACGCGCAAGCTTTATAGTAGAATAATTTAAAACTTTTTTCCGTTTTGTTTGCGCCTGTAGGTTTCTATACCCTATATGAGAGAATCTGATAGAACCTAATATAAACTGATAATTAATGGTAGTTCCTGTTGTGGAGCAATGGAGCAATTGCACCACTAGAAAACGACATAATGCTTACTTTTGTTTAAACAATTTTTTTTGGTCGTTATAACTTCTATCCTGGTTACTTATTTTACAAAAAAACTCATATCAGACCATTTTGATAAAGTAGTTTTCAAGGAAAAATGTCCATTATAAACTTTTCAAATTTTATTTATTAATTAGGGTTTTACAAGGATGCGAAACTTAGACTATTCTCCAGTACTCCTAAGTATACATTACTATGAATGATTAGGCATAGTTTATTTTCATCTTTCCGTTGTTTTTGTAAGAAACTTTAAATTATTAACATTCTAATGTTGTTAATAATTAGTTATAAACTTTCCTCTCCATCACAAAACTTTTGAAATTATTGGTTTTTACAATAATTTCTAATCGTTCATATCCGAGAATCCTGTGCAGGTTAAAAAGATCAAAATAAGCATTTGGAGACAAAAGAACAACTGCATGCTATTACTATTATTACTTGTCCGTGGTAGCTGTCCTTCAATGTTTTCTTCTAGTCATCACGTGCATACGTATTGAATTGTGAAAGTTATTTTGGGTTTTGTGGACACAATTTTAAGTTTTGTCGACAAAAAAAGTTTGGGTTATGTGACAGCTATTTTTAATTTTGTGATGAGCATTTTAAATTTTTTACTTGCATTCAGTGTTATTCCATCAGGAGTGATAGCTTTATTTGTAAAAAAAACCTTTAGAGTAAAATAATACAAACACTGTGAAGGCAAAAAAAAGTAAAAAGCTTACTTAATCGAGCAATAGCAAAAAATGATGAGGATAATAAACAATGAACAGTATTATTCCTCAATGAGAAAGTCGACCCTACATTGCTCACTGCCGTTGGAGAACGTTTTTTCCTCTCTGGTGGCAATAAAGATGATGATTCTTTTGGCAGTCTTAGATGTAGACGATTCGCCAAGGCAGCGACAAAGAATACATTTAATTTGTCTTTACTTCCTCCAACACAAAACGCGGCTCGCTTGCACAGGTCCAGTAATGGCTCGGGAATTACAATGGCTCTAAAGATGGGCTGGAAAAAATATGGACAGTAATATGCAGTAACATAATTGAAATATCAAAATTGATCGAGGAGAATGATTTTGAAGATAAACTGCCAACAATGATGTCACTTCATTTTCCATCCTTCCTTGATCGGAAGATCAACGAGGCTCCGAGTCGCGGCCTGGCCCATCAAAAAGACTGAGGATACAGTAGACTTGAGAACATGTTTTGATATTCTTAATTACACCAATTATTATGTGAGCTAGGAGATTATGCCTACTGGAGATACGACGTAAAAAAGACACGCCACCAGACTCTACATTGTACGGAAAAGGGTCAATAACTAATTATAACTAACAACGTCGTGTCAATCATTTAAATGTTTCTTAAAAAAATGATGGAAAGATGAAAGCAAACTATGTCTAATCATTCATATTAACGTATACTTACGACTACTGGAGAATAGTGTATGCTTCGTATCGTTATAAAACCCTAATAAATAAAATTTGAAAAGTTTATAATGGGAATTTTTCCTTGAAAACCCCTCTATCTATCGGCTCTGATACGCCGAAAAAAAGTTGTTCTAAAATTTTTAGATTTAGTGCCGATTCGCCAACTCCCGTTTTGCCAGCTTTCTCGTTTTGCCAACCGTATTCGGCAGGCAGCCTGGATGAGTTGCGGTTCGCCAACTGTACGACGATATAGATATTTATAACTACCTTCTTATTGTATAGAATAAGTAAAGAAATTGCTTCTTAGAACCAAAGTATTCACCACTCTAATATCGCGTTGGGGATCAAGGAAAACAGTAGTTTTCCGTCTTGAGGACAAAAAAAAGTTGACGACAAACTACAACCCTTATTTACACGAAAAGGAGTATATATGATACATTTTCTCTCTAATAACCTATTTCGGGGCCTCTCTTTTCTTTAGTAATGACATTTAAATCTAACAAGCATTTAGAAAAACAACACTTTTGCGCTGGTTTTTCCTTTAGCAATCTCTTCACATATTTAAATGGGCCGAATTTTTAAATTTAATTTTGTTCCTACTCTTTTCATATGCCAGATGTCACATAAATATTCAGTGACACAGAATATCATATCTTTCTCATTTGCTTAGTCGATGACTGACATAAATGAGTGATATTTTATAGCTCTTAGATGTGTTTTCATTTTGTTAGTAATACTAAGTCTAGGGTCAATATTTTTTCTATTTCGTTTTTCATGTTAGGATGAGCATGCTCTGGGTCAATCAACAGCACGCTTTGCTTGAAAGAAATGCAAAATGATAACGAACTACCTACCCATGTATATTATTAAGTAAACCAAATATTGATTAGATAGCTTTTATTAACATATATTTTTTTAAGTCCATGAATGGAGTTAACATAAAAATAGTTTAAGTTGTACAGAAAAATTTAGATCAAATGCATAAATGCAAAAAAGCAAAAATGTTCTAACGAAAATAATTTTTATTTTAGAAGAAAAAGAGAGAAGAGATCGTGTATAAATTAAAATTGAGTTTAAATTCAACTTATAATTTGAAATATTTAAATTTTAAGCAATAGTGCTAGAATGTATGAAAATATTTGCAGCAATTATTAACATAATTGAAAAGTTTATTGCGAGTATACATTTATATGACACATAAAGCTACTGCCACATACTGCCATTTTATATAAACTCATAATTTCTTAAACATACCTAATATGGCCATATGTGGTATTTTGTAAAATTAAAACAAGTTGTACAAAGGAAAATCAATCAAGTACTATCGTCTGAAAAGCGGTAAGAACGAAATAGAAAAAATATCAGCCCTAGACTTAGAATGAAAACACACCTAAGAGCGATAAAATATCGAAACACTCATTTATCTCAAATATCGACTAAGCAAATGCGAAAGATATTTTTTGTTAAAAAAGAGAGTTTAGCAAATTATTATGATATAACGACTTCAACACAATTTTTGGTAGATTATTATACACACCTGATTATTTAGTTGTTTGGTTGGGTTATTTAGTGTTAAAACTACTACTATACTGTGTATTAAAACATAGTACAACTGATACTGATTTTATTCACATACATACCATAAAGGAGTTCTACAATACAGATTTATACCTGTTTGTAAACACCAAAACTAATTTCTTTTTAAACCTACTACTTGCTCATTTGACCCCGGCTTAATAAGTGGTTGGCAAAACGGAACATCTTTAAACGGGATTGCCACTCAGAAAAATCCAACTTGTTGTTACTACAATAATGTATTGTTATCGAAATATATTTGCGTTAACTGAAATTTATCATTACGACAATTATAACAAAACATATCGCTCATTTGTTCCAACTGAACAAATACTGCTGTGTGCTTTATTGTTGTTCTTGTAATATATTCAAGTGAAAACAATGACACTGTCAATTTACCTTAAAAATACTGTAGAAAGAACAGTTTGTAATTGTTGACGCTCAAAGGCCCCGTTGCACAAAGCGTGGTTAACCATACCCCCTGGTTAACACGCGGTCAAGGGGCAGTTGTCATAGAAACGGTTCTTTTTAAAGGTTCTTCATTGGTGCTGCCTATGGCAACGGCTGGTTAACCGCGTGTTAACCAGGGGGTCTGGTTAACCACGCTTTGTGCAACGGGGCCAAAGGCAAACAAAAAATATTGTCGATTTGAACATCCCTATTCGAAGATTCGTACAGCCCTACAGCCATGTTCTGTGTTGTGCACAGCAGCCTGTATACAACTTTGCGATGCGATTTGTATCCGCGCTAGTGGTCTAAATGGATCCAATTGTACCTGCTGTGTAACGTTATACGATACTAGCCTCACATTTATGTTTAATAGTGCTTAATGCATTGTAAAATTGTTTAGTATTGTTAATTCTTAGTAAATACCATAGGCGACAACAGTAACATTACAGTAGTGTCAGTGTTTGCGAACGTGGGGCTTAGTGCATATGCTCCAACACTTTAAAGGTAGGTACGTTGGTTATTGCAGGTTAGGTTGAAAAGCAGCTTATAGCTAAACCTCGCCTGTACAAAGGCGTGTAATTATAATTTATTTCTAAATTAAATAAAATACATTTATTACTATTATTATTATTATTATTATTATTATTATTATTATTATTATTATTTATTGTCACACTAATATGCTTACTTTAAGTTTTATGGTGTAATAAAAACGAAAATATCTGCAAGCAAGTTGTTTAACAAAAATTTAAAATTGTAGATGAGAACGTGGACGATGAAGCATTCATTAGCCTCACCGACAATTTAATCGAATGTTTGGTACCCAAAATAGGCGACAGGGCTAAATTTGTTGCGAAATTTTCACAGTGGAAGGAAGCTTGTCTTCAAGCAAATACGTTAAACCTAGAAATTTGTGACTACCGCAGTAACCAGAGTACGATGATGAACATTCATATTCCATGTCTCTCCCGAACTTTTCGGATTTATCCTTTGCAAGCACATCCACAGTAACAAATCCTGAATCACCAGGAGCGTGTGACTTTACAGACTTTGCAAGCGATGAAGTGATAGGTAATTATATTATGTTTAGTTTTCATGATATCTTTATGTGATATATGTGTATACTGTTTATTGTATATTATGTATTTTGTATTCTTCCTTGTGTAGAATACTATACCTTTGTGTATACTCATCAACTGCTGTGCATATTATACAGGTATTTTTTTGGTCTGACACGTTTGATATACAGAGTTTGCAAAAAATTTGTGTTTTATTTTTATTACTTACCTATCATCATTATAATAGTGTATTTTTCGTTTTCCTACGTCTGCAGGCTTTTGGTACAGATGAACTGTTATTTTATTTTAACGTGCTATTTATTTAAACCCTCGTCACTACATTTTACTTTTTTTCAAAAAAAAAATGACAAAGTAGTCTGCAAACTCAGGAAAACATAATAATTGTGGCGGTAATAATAACGGTGTAAACATTAGTGTCCACAACAATGCTTTCTTGTAACCCCAAATGTTTAATATTGTTTCAGCAACAAAAACATATTGTTACATCAAAAACACAATACTATAATATGAACCATAACTTTCTTTGCGGTAATTAACTTTTATTGTAATAGTAACAATTCCAGTTTGTTAATTTAATCATCTTGGATAATTGATAGTGCAATATTCTGCAACAAAAACATGATAGTTACTGTAACAGTATATGCTGTTATCCCTATATTAAATGTATAAGATGATTGCATCGGCTGTATTTTCATTTGTATTAACCAATTTTTTTTTGAGTGTGCACTTGGAGTTGGCGAAATAGCACTAAACAGGTAGAAATTTTTCAGTTGGCGAAACGAGAGTGTGCGAATCGGGAAAATACCAAATGTTTACCTGTTTTCTTTGATAGCTTTATTATTTTTGGTTCTACGGCGTACCGCATTATTGAGTATTTCTTGGCTTCTACCATTCTTATTTAAAAAAAAATTCCCTAAAATTTCAAATAAAGCCCTCAATTATGTGAGTATGATAACTGGACCACCATGTGCCTACCATGCCCTTAAGAAATCATTTATTTGAACACATGTGCAGATGGCACCGCTTTTTTTAATAATCGCATAAATCGTGTGGACAAAACGAAATATGGGCCTTGTAGTCGAGATACATATAAGTACAAGACCTACCCTCAGCGTAGTTATCTGTCTTTGTTTGGGCACGGCATTATAAATCGCGTTAACGAAATAAATAAAAATAAACGAGCGTCCCGCCGGTGGCGTTCCACTTTCTAGCAGTGGCACGGCGACAGCAACATTAATGTTGCGCCCCATAACATCTCGCGGATTGCGTTCCTGTGTGTTTATGTCACGCGACATAAATAATAAAGTGAAAAGCCGAAGTTATCCTTTTGCCAGGGTAATTCTCCTCTATAAGCTGATCTAACCCCGTTTCACACCGGCGTGTTTTTGTTACAAAATAGACGGATTATGCCGGCGTTGCCAGGAATTTCTACATGTGTGCGCATTCTGCTGGCAGTATTAACCGAAATAATTATTCCGGGCGCCGGAGAGGTGCTCCCGATTTTCTTTTTGATCGGACTAATTTAGCCCGAAGTAATCTAGCTCCTGCATTGCAACAGAGAACTCGTGTATTGCCCGTTAATTCGGGGAATTTGAGAGAACCGAGTGAATTCCTGGTTGAAACTGCTTTGCAACGTTACTCTCCTGATTACATCTTTGAAGCGGGATTTATTTTGCAAAGATAACAAGCCCAAATGTAGGGATGCTACGTGCTTTTGAAATGAGACCAACTAGCGTCGCTTGTTGCASSGAACAACTTGTTGCCCATAAAACGGGTAAAATGGTAAAACATTTCGGTCCGACGCGACGTCACTGCTAAGGTATTATACATCAATTATACGTACGAACTTTAAGACATTAAAATAAGCATTTTTTTGGCTTAGTTTTTTTTTAATTTCACGACGAATAACTAAGATCTTAAATGACAACAAATTTGTCAAAATTTCTGGGCACGACACTTCAATTGAGGGTGAATACAAATTATAGCTATGCAGTAGCGAACTGGGTGGTTACCATAAATTCTATTTTCAGTGAAATATACCGCAATTGGTAGTGATTAACCGTCGTTAATTTAATTGCAAAAAAATTGCAGCTAAACGGTCATATGTAAAGAGCAACCTAAACGTCTGCTTATTGGTGTTGAAATCATTTCGCATATCAAGATGGCGACCACATTGGGATGTAGTGGTTTATTGCAAATAAAGTGCCTGTGAGTTGTGATTTCGTTTAATAAAGGTTTATGTTGGCCAAAGAAAGGTTTGCTATAGTTTCCACAAAAACTCTGTCCGTTGTAGTTATGTTTATGGTAATGGAATACATAAATCGTGACTGTTCCTGTTACTCTACTAGTAGGTACTTGAATGAACTTAACTTCAACTCATTGATTTCACTGACGCTGCTTGCCTGAATCAATGCCTTCTAAGTGTCTTCCACCTTAGGTTGACGTAGAAGTAATACAGTACCAGCTCCAGCACTGGAGATATCGGTGAATGCTGCACCGCAAATGTTAAATTGAACTGTATATGACTGCTGCGAGTTAAAGGCTAAACTTGAATGATTTCGTCCTATTGTTCGATGACTTCCGCCACGTCTTGCATCTGAGCCGTACATAGAATATTTAGGTTTAGAAGAACTGTACAAATAATCGTTATTGTGGATGCATAAGATATCACTGATGAAGTGAAAACTTTGTGGTTGAAGGAGCATCTAAGTCTGAAGGCTGATTGATAAAAGGTAGCACAACAGTTTCTGCAGCTTCCACTAAGCGTTTTTTATGTCTACTTATAGCGAACATTTTTTAATTAAAGGATCTGACACACTGAAGTATTCTATTTCCTTAAAAGTACAAAACGACTCAGCTTGCAGCTGGTAAAAAAATAATATTCATTGAATTGTTCTGCAAATTTTGTAAGAGGCGAGCCCAGACCGTCCAAGCCCAACAGTCTTTATTGTGCTTCCATGGTCCTGTCAATCATTCCCTACTCTCCGTTCATGTAGGTGATAACCCATTAACGGATGCTTTATCGCAATTTTTAGTGTTAGAGTTTTTATTTTTCACTAAAATATCATTAATTTAGTATCTGTTTTAGCCTCGTCTCCTGTAAATTATTTTGTGTATTCGAAGACCTTGCCAAATTGTCTACAATTCGATCACTACGTCGATTTCAAAAACAGTACCAAAAACTATAATATGTAATAGGCAATCGTCGGATGCCCGTGTTTCAGCTATAGCACATGTTCTTTGGCGCATACCAGCGGCTAGGGTTAATTTAGGTGGTACTACAAACCCACTGAACAAAGCTCGTTGTTTTGAAGCAGTGTGAAGGCCGGCTGTTTTGAAAAATGGCGAAAAGTGCATTTTTTAATATAGAACTTGTATTACCTTCAAAATGAAAGCTGACTTAATATGCTTTTAGATTATGTAAATAGTAAACCCCAAGTTTTTGAAATAAACGCGTATCCCTCAAAAGAATAGAATTTCTAATATTTGGCCATGGTACTCCAGGATACTTTGAACTTTTATCAACGCTTTGACAGTTCGCTTTTAATAAATATTACAGCTTTTATGTTTTCTATTAAATTAATCTAAATAGTTATTCAAACTAAACGCTTACGAAATTACATATTTTACTAAAAAATAATGTTATCCTCCAAAGTGAAGAAAGGTCTAGGCTTTACCAAAACGAGCGATTTCAGACGATGAGGACATTGTCAATAAATACCAATAAGTTTCAATCCGCAGGCATTATATGCTTGCCCGTTTGGACAATTCTAAAGAAATATAATATGTGTCCTTTCAGATTTAACAAGGTCCAAGCCTTGAAGCCGCTGGATTATGATAACAAGGTTCGGTTCTGTGATACCCTTCTTATTCTTCCTCAAGAAGATGTTGTCTACTTCTACCCTAACATCATCTGCACTAACGAGGCGAAATTTTCGCGAAAAAGAATTTTCAACCTAAAAAAATTAATATTTTGGGCAGCTAAAAGTCCAAGGGCTATAAGTAGTATGGAACAAAAAAACCTAGAGTCAACGCCTTTTTGTTTGTTAAAAAAGAACACAGTAAGATTTCTCATGTCTGAGGAAGTCTTAATATCTGAAAATTGCAAGAAAATTTTGAGATCAGTTCGTGGACTGTTTGACTCCGAAGGAATTACCAAACTGTTGGTATCAACTGGATAGTGCTCCACCTAATTGTACCCCGGAGGTCACAGCTAAACTTTTTGAAACATTTGATGATCGGTGGTTCTGCATAATAGCTCAATCCTATACCCTTGGATTTTTATGAGACAGTTTTGGGGAAAAAATGTACGCAACGTTAGTAAACAGCTGCTGTGAAGGAGCTTAGGTTAGATCAGGTTAGGTCAGGTACTTTTAGAATACCTTGAGATTTATGTACAGGGAAATGATGTACTGCCTGAAAGCATATTAAATCATCTTTCGTTTGTAGAACATAGGATTATATTTGACAATATGAAGCATCAGCATCTCAAAAACTGTTTTAAGTGAGTATAAAGATTGGCTAAAAAAGATATATAAGACTGGGTAAGCATTCAAATTTGTTAATAACGTAGACTGAATAGATAAAAACCCCTAAATAAAAAAAAATTGTCAGGGAACTGTCTTACGATAGGTTTTCAGCAAAGTTTCAAACTATCATCGACTACCGGACACGCTGTATGTATATTGCTCAAGCCTTATAAGTGCAGGTCACGCTTTCCAACCAAGATCATTTGGCTGTGGCCAAAAATTTACCATCTTACCATCTCCTTTTAAAACTCTGTTATTATACGTTAAAATTTTATTAATATCTCTCTTTATATATAGCTGTAGCATTTAAAATTGCTTCATTTATTTTAATTCAATATTCGAATACTACAAGCTCCATTTATTAGCTTAAAAGCGTATATCCGCCCTGTCCTTTTTACTTGACTTTTTCTTGTGTGGTCTTATCTTGAGGTGCAGCAAAATTTTCGCGTTTCCCTTGCAAGGTAGCATCCACGTTGTGGAGACTAAATTAGCAATATCTAAAAGTGGCAACGTGCAATAACAACCTTGTGTCTTTAATTATTGCCGTGACTGTAAATTGTGCCGTAAACTATCTCTGCATTGAAGCATTTTGGCTCACTTCAAAGAGGCTGCACGCCACCAATCTAACGGAAGTACATTCTTTATGTGGGAACAATTTTCAAAATCTACAACCAGACCACAAGAAAGAGGCACTGGCGGGAGGTACAGGGCACGGGAGGATTGGTTTCCTGGCAGCTACGTAGCGAAGCCGTTCTGGTTCCTGACACCAACAGCTAAGTCACATCAATACAAACCAGGGTTGGCATGACTAAAACAAAATGTTTAAAACAGAATGTTTTAAACTTGTTTAAAACAAATGTTTTAAACAAATGTTTAAATCATTTGTTTTAAACA
This sequence comes from Rhyzopertha dominica, assembly GCA_025024175.1. Classification (NCBI taxonomy): domain Eukaryota; kingdom Metazoa; phylum Arthropoda; class Insecta; order Coleoptera; family Bostrichidae; genus Rhyzopertha; species Rhyzopertha dominica. Next base: position 13,467,442 of record QCXZ01000138.1, read on the forward strand.
GTGTTTTTTTACTAATGTTTTAAACAGTGTTTTTTAACTAATATTGTATGTGATTCATTAATTATTACTATTAGGCTAGTTTACCCCCCACAAATAGATAAACAGGATTATTAGTAATTACAAATCTACATAATGTCACCTTAGATTTGCATAGAAACCGCTGCAAATTGAATCAATACTTCCACATCAAATTGTCAAAATGACATTTACGTTCTTATTTTTTATACTATACGATTAGTAATCAGCTTTTGAGCAATTTTTCTCTCTACACATTTTTTCTAAGACAAACAGTCCTCGCGATATTAGCAAAAATATATAAATTTTTAAAATCGGATTTTTCCAAATAACTCGAAAATTATTAACTTAACAAGAAAAAAAAATACAAGAGTGCTTTCTGATCAGAAATTTGATTTTCTATATAATACCAAAATTAAAAAAAAAATCGTACGAGCAGGGTCCAAAATAGGTATATATATTAAATATATTCGGAGATATTTAGTAAAAATCGTTTTCTTTAAGTAACGCTTTTTTTTGCTAATATCTTCTAAACAGTTTGCTGCACCGAAAATTTATAAGAACTAATATTACTCGCAGTTATACTACTAATCACGTACTAAAACGAAAAAAAATAAAAATTGCAAAAAGGGTAGTTACCCCTAATTTTGCCCCCTTCCTGATATCCTACTTACCCCACAAACAATAGGTCGCTTTGGGTAGTTGAGATTTATACGTTTGACAAATTTCAAGTTCATCTATTAAATCTTTCGAAAGTTATCATGTCCACAAACAATACCACAGACCCACAGACAAGAAATTTGTTTTTGCTCAAATTTTGTGTTTTGCGTTTTCGACCATTTTAAAGCGAATGAGCAAATAAAAATTTTTTTCGCACTACAATACTTCCCATCAGTTGGATGTGGAAGTAAAATGAATTGAATCCAAAACCAGGCCCAGTTTTTTTTATGGATACAACAGTTATAGAAATTAATAATAAACTTAACATTTTTTCTGTAGCTATAAATTGCAAACATTTTAAAACAACAAATAAAAAAAATCTTAACCTTATCATAACATAAAAATTTGTATTTCTGGTCCAATACAACAAAACAATAAGTAAGACGTTCATTCAACCCTTACTAGATAATTATATATTTAGCATAATAGAACAAATACATAGTTATCAGAACTTGGGAATATAAAAAAACAATAAACAAGAAATAAAATATTTTTACTAGTGCAAGCATATCTTTTTTGCACTTCTTGCATCGAGCTCGCATTGTACTATTTTGCACCTTAATTTTGTCGAAGGAATTCCACCCTGCATCATTTCTCCTACTGGTCATTGTAAATGTTGAACTTTAGACTTTAAGCATACAAAGTCGGTTCCTATTCTCTTTGTTAAAGCTGATATTAGCTAAAATCCACCCAGTAACCAGTATGTGATTGGTCTGGCTTTTAAGAACATAGTTGATTTTCGCTTAAAATAGAAAAGAAAAACCGGTTCATAATAATAACTAAAATTGCCGCGTAAACGCCGTACACATCGAATACAAATGACAAATGACAACAGGCAATCGTAGTCACCTAGGGATTTTTAGCCAACTGCTACACTTTGCGTCATCTACTCGTATTTATTTTTACTAATACACATAGTAATTTGCATGGAGCGCATGTTTAAAACGTTTTAAACATGTTTTTAACTAAGCAAGAAAAAAACATTTTAAAACAATTTAAACGTGATTAAATTTAAAAAGAGCTGTTTGTTTTTTTTGCCAATCCTGATACAAACGCGAATAACGCGTTATTTATCTTCCGAAATTAAGAAATTAATTAATTTGTTCAATTACCTGTAAAGGAAATACACGTATGTTTTTTGGCCTTTATGTCTTGTCATTTTGATATACAAAATTTAACTTTTGAAACATCATACACTTAAGACATCATTTTTCATATTTGGATATTTACTATTATTACATCATCTATGCGTAATTGTGTTTTATTACAAAACTTATTGGTTGGTTTACGTGTAGAAATGGAATCACTAATTGGCGGCCAAAAAATACTTTTTTTTCATTTAAAAGCTGCGGTTCGCAAAAAGTGCACTTGTTACGTCATATAGCTGTGCTTTTAGCTTCCGGTAGCGATAAAAAAAGTTGCAACTACCACCGTGCTTGAATTCAAGGATATGCAAAACTAATACTCGTATTTAAGGATTTTATGTGATAGTGATAGAGGTACTTCTCTTCTTATGTCTTGAAAAGCGCACGTAGCGCAACAGGTTACTTGTGATGCTAAGCAGCTATCTATAAGCACACAAAACAGTTACCGATAAGCTTGAAAAACATCGTGGGCGATCAAATCCTTAGACATATAGCCACCCTGTGGTGATGGAATTCAGTAAAAAAGCGCTTCCAGCTGCTCACGCATTCCTATCAAAATAATATAATTCGGAGGAGACAGAGGAATGTTGTTTAGATGCTAACCGCAGACCCGAGAGACCGAGAAATTCTACATTTGCACGATCAAATAAATAGTCAGGGTCCCTTGGAATTTCACTAGACATATTTCTCTTATTTCCTCCTGCTTTTGTTTCACACCCCTAAACCCAGCGTGGCTTGGTATGAAAAAAATGCGTGAAAGTGCTATTATAATTCCCACGCAGAAGCAGGATGTGTTGTGCTGGAAGCTACATGCCGGTATGTATGACGATGAATAGATTTGTTTGATGTACAAACAGTGCTATTTGCAGTTGTCTGCATGGGCATGATACTAACGCAAACGCATGTAGGTAGATGTATGTTTGGTCTGTAAAACTAATAAGCAATACGAGATCATGCCTACACCTAGTTCAAAATTCCATGACTTTCCACTTTATGAAAAATGTATCGTTAGTGAAAGTAATAAAGAAGCCAAAATGAGAAATGGACTGTTACATCCAGGTATTAGTGTAAGGTATGCTAGGCGTTTGATACTGTGGCAATGCCGAAATTAGAAATAGAGTGTTACAAGACTACCGATGCAACACGAACATCAATTTTGCTGGAGAAAAATAAAACCTATGTACAGGGTGTGCGAGTGTGAGTGCAAACATTTTAACCACGTACTAAGGCTGTTCATACGTTTTTGGCCAAGTAAAATTTTTTAGGGCGGTAACACAATTAGTCCACGTGGACGTGACAAAGCGTGTCGCTGTATTGCAGCTGCACTATTGGTCTGCAAGATAAGTTATGACCCCTAACCTGTCACTCTAATATTGACAGCATATTGCACACAGACCAACCGTTTATGAGCACGGTAATTTGTCATTTGGGCAAAAGTTACTTTTTCTGGTGAAGCTCTTTTTTTTAATTCAAATGAATTACGTGTTATTAATTTTACACCAAGTAAATTTATTACATTCTTGCAACTCTGACTTGTACCCTTTACCACCAAGTGAAACTTTTCTGACGAATAAATACTTTTATCAAAATTTAAAGAAGTAAAGCAAGTAATGGTATGTTTTATTATAAAATACAATCAAGATAGATTTTGTTTGTGAATATATTTGAAAAACACAAAAACGTGAATTTTTACTATTAATAATACTAATTGCTCATTTTTATGTACATAAAGAGAGAACCGGTTAAAATGTAAACTCAAAATCATAAAAAAAATTATTTTTGTTTCTGTAAAGTAATGTATAAAAATGACAATTACCGTTAATATATTTATACAGTAATGTTGATAACTATTATGGAGCTAGGGTATTTAATTTCTATAATGGCAGTGTCATTGATTGGACTGGCAGCAAGAAATTGGTGATTGCAGTGTACAAATTTTTAATTTTAAATCCAGTTAAAGTTTCAATTTTTATGCCAAGTCTTCATTATCACTGCCCCAACGCATATATTTATTGCTTTTGAAGGGAGAATGAAAAAATTTTTTTGCAAGGATGTCATAGGTATTGGGATTCCTGCGAAATACAACGCGACCAACATTGGAAGCAGTTAATCTATATGATCGTTCTTGGAACCACCTAGGATTAGAAAATTCACCTATGCTATCTTTTTATATTTCATCAAGTCCTGTTCACGTTTTTGGAAGCAGTTCTCCCATTTGCTGCTCTTTATAGTCATCATCGATGACATCTTCTTCATCAGATTCACTGTTGACTTGGCCATGATCTGAATCGGGACCAACAGACCTGTTTTTCTTTTTTTGTGGTTGATCATCTGCGAAAAGTCTTCTACAAGCTTTATCTCGTTTCCGCTTAGGAATACGGCTCATATCTTTTTTTTGTAAATTTTCCGGGGGTTCGCTTGGCAAATTTTCGATGAATTATTTGTCCCTGTTGCGTTGCTAGTGATGCTTCATAAAAGGTTATGAACATTTTGCACTAATCTTTTAGAGCATGTCAGTTAATCGCCAAGCAAACCACATTCGTCCATCTCAGAAATGAAGTTCTCTTCGTTTGGTTTTGGTTTTGTGCAAAAGTAATTTTCACAATTTTTATGATCACCAAATACATGCCTTGGACAATTTTCAGTATCTCTAGATAATCCTGCCAATAGTTCATCAAACGAAACATCCTCTGTTTTCCTGAAATTTAGGGCTTTCTTTATTGCTCCTCTGATTCGCTCTATGTTAGATTTCAAACTTTTCCGCAGATTCACAGGTAAACCTTATTTTTTGTCGAACTTAAACGACTTTTTGCCATTTGATGCAACTCTGAGACAGTTTCTCAGCAGATGGTTTGTGCATTTGGCGAACTAGTTGTGGTCCGTAAGGTTTTGCGGTCAGAAGTCTGTCGCTGTCACCTACCAGTTTTACATACTTCAATCCGTGCATATCAATACTTTGAAACTTTCAGCAATTATATCGGATTCCATTGAATTAGATATTCATTTCCAATTTTTTGTGCATCTGTGCTCTGCACTGGGATTGTTCTTTGCCTTTGCACAATTGATGCAAAATTTATGTCACACACTTAACATGTATAGCAATTTTCCTGTTTTAAGCCCCAAAAGTACTCTTTCCGCGTGTGTATTCAAAACTAAAACCTTCGAGTAGCATCTAATATTTCCCTAGTGACAAAAACAAAAGTGGTTTTAAGAAGAGACAATAAATACAGATAATTTACGACCACAATGATCCATCTGCAAATTATAAAAGGATTGCAACAAGCGGTACATCTGCATAATTTACGAGCACGAAGCTCCGCCCCGCAAAGCATTAMAGGTTAACTCCCTCGGTCCTAAAATTGTTCAAATTTGATGCAACAAAAATTCATTATTTTTGCTGCGATAAAGAAAAGAACAAATGTTTTGCGTATCAAAATTAAATTCTCTCTGGTGCTCTCGTCTTATTTTTTGTTTGTTTTAATCTTATTTTTTTTCTTGCACCTTTTTATTTTTTTTCTGCAAAAGTCAGTGTGAATTTCGAAAAAGTACGATGAGAGAGAAATAATTTAAGAGCTCAGATAAAAAATCTCAAATCGATATGATGAAAAATACGGATTTTATCCTGCATAAACCATGTAGAGTAGTACGTATAAACAGCCCGAAGCATCCGAATTAAGTTTAATTATATTATTGTCTTTTTCTTCAGACAACCCCTCGTTTCGAAGTTATTACTATTCAAAATACGACCTGGAATTAAAAAATATGGCAGATAAGCACGAATAATCTGACGGGAAAAAGTGTACCTGCATTTTCTGGAAAAGGAAATGATATAATGGAAGATGTTTCATTAGCAATAGTTAATGAAGAGAAAGGTATACGCCATGGAAGTTAAAGCTGTTGATTCCAAGGTTCCAAGGAAACAAATTTTCAACACCACGAAGAACTACGTAATTCTGGACATACATACCTTGCAAGGAAGTATAAGAAGGCATAAGTTTGCCGAAGCTCTGTGTTAATCTTAATCGGCATCTTGAGCAATATTCATTTAGCACAGTTTATTAACAAAATCTAGAAAAGGATGACAAACGAAAAATTATATCTGTTGCATAATTACAGGAAACATTCCGAACAATTTTTTGCATTTCGATACTGGAATAAAACAACCGATATGAGCTATGAAAGAAAATATTTACAACAATTTATAAAGCACGTAGGCGCTGCACGATAATTCCCCCGGGAAACGAAACAATAAGAAACCTTTTATGGCCATTGGCGGTGGCACCTCGACATTGTAGATGACATAAATCGTCCGCTTCCGAACGCAAGCTTTTAAACGGCCGTGTTCGAAAGGATTCTGAAAAGGCGAAACAACGTCGCATTTCCGGTTCCTCACGGCTCGTTAACTTGTGCAGATGAAAACGACGGTTCACTGTCCCGTGCTGAATGAAACTGCCACTTTGTCGTATTACGTGCTAGCATCACATGTCACTATTCGTAAGGGGGAAATAATTAATGGCGAGAGTTCGAGTTGCTCTCATGCGAATGAAAACGGTATCTTCAGGTTGGCTAACATAAACACCTGAAAAGTGTACAGCTGTACTCTGTGCACTTGAGGCAGGTTTGGCGTTGCGTTTTAGAAAATTTCCATGGTGCTTGTCTCGAGGAACTAAAACACATAAAGGAATGAATCGCAAGGAAAGACGGTTCAGCTGTTCAGGGAATGATCGGGATCGAAAATTCCGGCAGATTGTTCGTAGTGTTTGTATCTCAGATGAGTCAATGGCCTTTCTGCTATTCTGCAAAAATTATGTCAAAAGTAGATAGATACGAAACTTTGGAGCAGGTAACATTTGCAAGATTCAGTATGACGGTCCTCTGAAAGAAGATAAAATAATGGCCTCGATGAAAAAAACACATATCTGAGGCTAGTGATGCAGTATATCACATAGCACTAATTGCAATTTTTGCAAACAAAAAAATACCATGTATGGTCATGGAACGTCCTAACTTGAACAAAGTTGAGGACTTCGATGCCGTTGGTAAAATGTGTCCGTGTAAAAAGATTACAGACATCAACAGGTGTGTTAATGATCAATATAAAACTTTCTTTTTAAAAAAGACCTAGGCGTTTAAACAGGTTACTTAATAGTTTATCATGTTGTACCTACTTATATTTTAAGTATTAAACATTTTTAGGATTTTATCTTCTCGTTCAAGAACCCGCTGCAACAAAACAATGCAAGAATTTTTAGCTTCTTATACAGGTTAAGGAGATATATTGCTAAATACGAAATATTCTGACAAGAGGACCTATAGCCGATAGCAAATGGTATGACAGGGCAACGAAATAATGCACTGTGCCGCCAAACGAGTGCTGGACGAATTACTGCCAAGAATTTCGGAACAATACAGTGCAAATGAATAGGCACAAAATATTATAAAAGTACACATTGATAGTGATAATTTTAGGTGATGTTTATTTTGTTTCTAGGTATTATGCATACTCCTTTCCGATACTATTTATTAACCGAAGTGGGAGATTGATAATGAACCAGTGGCTATCACAATATTTGGGGAAGTCATGAAATTGAAGGTATCACCAATTATGGCTACACGATTCAGGAATTTTGGGATCCTCGCCTGATGGCCTTGTTGATCAAAATGCCATTGTAGAAGTGAAGTGTCCTTTTAAATACCGAATGATTACTGAAGCAAGAAGACAAGGGGAAGGCAAAATGCTGTTAGAAACTTCTAATCCATATTATTATGAAATTCAAGATAAGTAAGCCCTTTGTTATTTAATAATTTGGACATCTGAAACTTTGTTGCAGTAAATAGAGTCACATCTAAACGGTTTGCAGATATTTGATGGGGAACAATATATTTAAAGATTAATGCAGTGAGTTACAATGTATAGGTTAGTGAAATCAATTTCTGAATTGAATAAAACTAATAGCTTACTGTTTGTTTTATTTTCCTTTATTTGTGTTATGCAATTTAATATTGTAAAATACATCCATAATAATAACAAAATTGTTTTGACGCAAGCGACATGGCATAGACGTAATTATGTTATTATTAAGCTTGGAAACTGCACTCTTTACAGAAATCGTCGTTAGAGACCTCTGTCGGCTTTTAAACGCCCGTAGCAGACAGACGGACGAGTCGATAATGTAGTTAAATTGCCACTAGGTGGCATGGTATTATCCACATTCTAATTCTTGCAAAATACATCCATAAAAGTTAACCAAGCTGAATCTACAAAACATTCATAATTTTTTAAAAGGAATAAGGATATAGTGCATTGTTATTAAAAAAAACACCGTAATTTTTTTTTAATAACATGCACTACTCATCAAAAAGAGCTGCAGAGATTTGCATGATAGTAGTCGTATGCGGTCCCACCCATGTCGTTATAAAATCAAGAAGTAACTATAAATTATGTTAATCTTGATATAGTTCTTTCAACAAAAGCTTAAGTACATCTGGGTAACGTATATTAAGTTTCCACTGGGCGCTATTCCTGTTAAAGCTTTAAATATGTACTACTGTTTATAGTGAGAAACACAACTATTTGACCCTTTAATGGGGGGAATAGCTACTTGTATATCTTTGCAATATATACCCAACACTAGGAAAAATACACAGGAAAATAAATTTATTTTTTTTGCAAAACATGTAAAAAAACAAGTTTGGAACAGTGGTAAAACTAATCCCAAATATAAATGCCAAGTCATAATATTGTAAATTAAGCCTTAGTTTTATCAAGGAGCACAGGAGTTGTTCAATATTTAGCACTATATTACTTTCCATGCTATAAGCCGTTCCTGTCACATGAGCAGCTGTAGGCGGTATACTGAAAAGCTTGCAAAACTGCCCACTTAATACTTTCAAACGACAATCTGTTTTGCCGCTTATTAGGTAATTTCTTCAATTCATTTCTTCTCCAAAAAAACACAATGTTGTGGCATTCAATACATTTTGCTGTTGACGATTATTCAGATCAGATTTTGAAACTGACTACGTCAACTAATGCCTTATCTTTGGCCCGCTTTTTACAACTACAAAATATTCTGTACAGATTTTATCATTAATTAGATGAGATTTTGACGAGATGAAGAGTCAAAGCACTTTGTAGGATAAAAAAAAACGTTGTGCAAATTTTCCTTGTTACCGTTAATAAAATGGCAACTGCAAAGACGGGCCTCTTGAGTGAAGCCCTATCTTCTCGGCTGAAATGATAGCAAAGACATTTTTAAATAGATTTTAAGAGGAATAAACGACTTTAAACTCAATAAATTTTCAGATTTAGATGGCATTTTCCAATGCTTGAATATTTCGTTATTACAGTGTCGTGGACTAATATGGTGGAGTTTGTTAGTAAAAAGTGTTCTTAATCCCTATGTGAAACGAATCATAAAATACTGTTCTAAAAGCCAAGGAAGGACTATTATTATAGTAAAATAAAAATGATAAAATAAAAAACACTTGGTTGTTTCACGGTATTTAATAATTTCTGACAGATGTCTGTTATTAATAACATGAAACAACGAAGTGTTTTTTATTTTTATTTTATTGTTAAAATGTTTCACCTAGGATTGCGGTTGGAATCAGTGAAAGTTAAAATAAAATTGACATCTGCAGTCCCTCTGGATTGCGCTTTGAAACCAACGCTACATGAAAATGTGTAACGAAATTAGAGAAGTTGTTTAAGAGTGAAAGTTCATGACACTGGATTCCTTGATTGTATTGTTGTAACTCAGACTAACTCGGCTGGTAGAAAACAAAGTTCGCATTTTCCTCGAATGCTCTGAACGTATTATTGACTTCTTGAAATATCAGAAGCATAACTCCACAAAAAAAACACTAATACACGTTCTTGATATCGTAAGACGCCCTAATAGTACTTGAACTTGTAAGCCACGCTCGAAGAACCATATTGTCCCCATCAAGAACAATGCGGTATCAAGTTATTTGCCGAGGACGTTTACGATCGATCCTTGATGGCTGAATTACGACGAAACCGCCGTTAACCAACAATTGTTCATTGGAATGCCATCTACACACGTACAATGAATATGACGAACCGTGCGTGAAATTGTCGATTTGCCGATGATTGATGTCATGCAAAGGGGAATTAAAGCGATAAACATATTGCCCGTGCCGGGGCGCAGTCATTATTTCAGTCATGCACTTGCTTGCGCAGGATTCTAGTGATTTATTTTATAATAATAATACTTTACTGCCCAACAGTTACCCAATTACAGGACAAAATACAGAAAAAAAGACATAAAGTATACAAAATTGCTTCGTTATAGCTTATGAGTACAAATCCAGAATACGATCTAATATTAACTTAAAGGAGGTGAATTAATATCACAAGCATAATCAAGGAATGTGTTATAGTTACCTTACATTATACTGACTAGCGATGTTGCCATAACATTTGTTCTACTTGCTTTACAGAAATAGGTAGTATGTGTCTAAATGTAACGCGAGGAACAAAAAAAAATAGCCAGAAGTCTGGCACAGTCAACTCGATTATGTAAGAAACCCTACAGCACTAGGTCTTTTTAATTTTTTGGTTAAGTAATGAATGCACAGAGAACGTCTCACGTAGAGAAGATTGAGAAATCGTCTTTGAAGGCTTTCGACATCATTTACATATTACAAWATCAAACCACAATATTCGAACTTGGACCATACAAGACAATRAMAATGATTTTGGGAGATTTTAATGTCGATCAACTTTACAATAATCCCTTGCTCCGTAACATGTCCAACTATGGCTTTGAACAATTAATTTCTGAACCTGCTCGGGTGACCGCATCTTCGATGACCCTCTTGGATGCCATTTTCTATAATAAACCTGAGCAAGTTGCAGGAGTTCTAAAAACATGAAGTTACTAAATTACCACCTAAAACTATTACTTATAGAAATTACATACAATTCGCATATGATCACTTTCTGAGAGACCTGGATAGTGTAAAATGGGATGACGTTTATTACATCAATGATATTGATAGCAAAGTCGATTTTTTTGACAAGTAACATTAAAAATCTTTTTGATCTTCATGCGCCCTACATTTCTTCTCGTGTCACTAAGCCATATGCTCCATGGCTAACTTATAATATCAGACTAATGATGTCAGAACGGAATCGGGCGCATTCAAAGTTTAAAAGAACTAAGGACCCACTAGACTGGAATTACTATTGTATCATGCGTAACGTGACGGTTTCAGCAATTAGGAGTGAGAAACAGTCTTACATCTCTGCGGCCGAGCGATCACGCGACCCTGGTCTGCTTTGGAGGACTGTAAAGCACTTAGGAATTAAAAATAATCGCTGTACAGATATCCCTTTGCAGCTTCGCAATCCTAATGACATTAATCATTACTTTAGTTCTGTATTCTCAAGAATTAATGATCGACGTTCAACCACTACTCATTATATTTCAACTAAATACAAAGAAGGCTCGGTATTCTCTTTTGTACTTCCTGACATAGACGATATTAAAAATATAATATCTAAACTTAAGCTTTCCAGTCCTGGGTGGGATGACATTTCTGCGAAGATGATCAATTTTTGTTTGCCAAAACTTGCTCCTCATATCACACATATAGTTAATTGTTGCCTCGAAAGCGGTTACTTCCCATCAGTATCATGGAAAACCTCCGTTATTATTCCCATTCCAAAAATAAACAATCCGGTTAACTTTAGTGACCTTCGTCCCATAAGTTTAGTACCTACATTTGTAAAAATTATCGAGAAAGTCGTACATCTGCAACTTTACAATTACGCATTAGAGAATAATATAATTTCACCGTTCCAATCAGGTTTTCAGAAAAATCAAAGTACTACCACCGTACTGTTGAAAGTCCTGGACGATATAATAAGAGAGCGTGATAAGGGCAACTGCACGGCTCTCGTTTTACTTGATTTCTCTAAAGCGTTTGACACAATCGATCATGAGCTAATGTGTGCCAAATTGTCTTACTTTGGACTTGATGCAATCGCATGTAGATTTTTCGTGTCTTACTTCAAAGACCGCTTCCAAGTAGTTCGAGTTAATGGCCTTCTTTCGGATAAAGTGCCAGTTACTAGTGGTGTGCCCCAATGGTCAGTACTGGGACCCCTTCTATATTTAATCTATACTTCCGATATATTTAGCCGTGTTAAATTTTCTAATATTCTAGGATATGCTGATGACACCCAACTGTACCTATCCTTTAAGATGTGCAACACAACTACCGCATGCGAGCAGCTTAATTGCGATCTCGACTCAATCTCTAAATACAGCATAGACCACAATCTTAAACTAAATACTGATAAATGTAAGGTCATATGCTTTGCGCCTGCTGTAATATCTCAGTTGGTTAAATCACAAATGAGTATAGCTATTGAAGGTGTATCCATCAATATATGTTCTGAAGTTAAGAACCTTGGTTTAATCTTCGACGAAGACCTCCGCTTTGACACCCACGTCTCTTTACTCATTAGAAAATGTTATTCTGTTCTCAAACTGCTATACAGTAACATGGATATAATTAACTTCAAAACTCGCAAAAAGCTTACAGAAACCTTAGTCCTGTCATTGCTTAACTATGGTCTAGTAATTTTCTTTCCATGTTTAAACTCAAGAACACAAAATCAGATTCAGATGATCCAGAACAGTTGTTGTCGCTTTATATACAGTCTAAGAAAGTTTGATCATGTTTCTGCCAAGATCCATGAACTTAAATAGCTGAAAATGTCTAACGTCTACCGCTTACAGTTGCTTTCTCTGGTGCATAGAGTACTGCTTACAGATTTTCCGTCGTATCTAAGAGAAAAAATGAAATTTAGAAGTAGTGTTCACCAGCTTGGGTCGCGCTTCACCTCCTCGTCACTCGGTATGCCTAAATATTGTACGTCATTATTTTTCAGGTCATTTACGTATAACGCTGTAACATTGCATAACCGCTTTTGTAAGGACTTAGTGCGTTTCAATATCAGCAGCTTCCGTAAGGCTACCAAGAATATACTTGTTGAGCTGCAATATTTTTTACGTTTATCATTGATAGGTTCTCTTTTTTTCTGTTATCTTACCTTTAAGTTTACTCATTTCTGTACACAGGTTAAGCAGAATAGTTATGCTAGACTTCGCCTGTGTATATGATTACTCAATAAAGACCTATTATTATTATTATTAAAAGAGAGCTTTAAGAGTTGCTTTATTTGTAAATAATATAGTACTTTTTGCAATGGAGCCAAGCATGTAATGACGTCAGTTATGTGTAGGTATGTGAAAATAAAAAAAGTGTATCAAATAACACACCCAAGACTTTAGTCTTCCATTTTGGTCCCCATTCAGGTAATAATTAAAATAATTAAAAGTTAGGTATTTTATTTTATGTATACAATGCGACCTAATTGGTTTTTACTACACCATTGAGATATATCAGAAAGATCATTTTGCAATCGTAAACAGGCATCCATGGTGCAAATCGCAAGGAAAATTGTAAAATTACCCGCAAACAAAAGACAAAGTGGCACTAATAATATCCCTAAAAATAAGGAACAACAAAGGCCCCAAATTAGACCTTTGCGGTACTCCAAGTGCAGCCCTAAAATTGTAGAACCTGAAACCACCATACTTAACGTCCTGTTAATTAGAAAATTTAAAAATGTAGTACTTATACCGAAGTTATCAAGTTTAGCCAGAAGAACATTCTGACCAATCCGATCAAAAGCTTTCTGGATGTGGGTATATATGTATAATGTCCATTTGGCTATCGCCGACAAGAACCTCAGCAGAAAGCTGAMAAGAATCAATTAGGTTTAGTGCTGTAATGGAGAAAAGAGAGGCTTCATATTGCAGTAGATATACTGTGATAAATAACCACTTCAAAAACTTTTGCGAAAATGCGTGTGAAGGAAACGGGTCTCCAGCTGTAAGATCACTTGCTTTGAAGTTCAAAAAGTTTAAACTGTAATTATTTTGTGAACAGTACTAACAATTGGCTACCTCCACAACCAACGAATTAAGCTAGTAAATTTATATACTCTCCCCTGCGGTATCTCTTTTTTTTTGTAAGGGTGGTTCCTGCGTTGTGGCTCTAAGTTATATATTATTTGTCACATTTTGTTCCAAAAGTAAGCGAGTATGCTCAAACATTGGAGCTATTGACATGGACATTACATAACATGATGACAGGAGCTTATGATTTCATATTTATTTACAATCTAGAAATAATATGTACACTACACAGCAGTGCTCAATACTTTATTCTCATCAGTGCACTGGAAACAATCATCGCTTTCTTATAGCTAACTTCGTATTCCGTTTCACTGATTAGGTTTACATAAATGCTAGTATAACGTCTAAATACAGCCACCCTTTAATGCAGATAATGGGGATATGTCATCAAAAATTAACAATTTATATAATAAATTAAACACGTGATTGCAACAATTAAAGTATCACGACATTCAATTTTAAGTATCCTAATAAACATGGATCGTTTAGGGCTATTGCACAACTGAAGTGGCATAGCGCGTTTAGGACTATTGTGTAAAATAGACTTGAGTTTTCCGGAAAACATGGCGAAACGACTGAAAAGAGTAGTGCACCGTTTAGCTTCTTAGGTTGTGATTTATTAGTTCAATGCTGTTTCTACTTCAGATTGCAAATATTAATTGAATAAGCAACTGTTGTCCAACCTTGCGCTAGCAAATGTCCTACATTCATTTTCTAATGAGCCTTTTTGTTCATAATTTTTTGTGTGTATGCAAAAGAACTTTTTGCAAATCTGTAAAAGATGAATATCCCACCATGAATTGATTTGTTATATCTCAAGTGAATTAGGCAGCGTTTTCGATAAAAGCTCCCAGACGGCTCGACTTTTCCCGACACTTACAACAATTATCGTTATGCCCAACCAATTTACGCAGAACTTTAACAAATTTTATACCTAAATCTTCCCCATAAATCGTTGTCTATTGGTGAAAACCGCAAGAAAATACGTTCAGTAGTTTTTTAGTTTATCGCGAACAGACAGACGCGGCGGCGAACTTTTATAATATATAGTGATTTCACCTTGGTTTGGCGATTATGGCCACTATTGTTGTTACAGAAAAAACAAGTTAAGCTGTCTATTGATATCAACATTACTCTAAATCCTGAAGACAAAATCGGTGCAGCTATATCCAAAGCATCGCAAAACGCTGCAGCACCTGTTTTGTCGGGCTTCTGATTGTCTGTATGCACTTACCATGTAACATAATTAGCATTAAATGCATTCAGCACTGCCTGCCTACGAAGTAGCGTCTAAGTACTTAATGTAATGAAATTAGATTCTGCATTTAGTTATGTTCACTAGCACGAAGTTAAGTTAGCGTTCAAGTCGTGTCCTGGACGAACAAGCTGCAATCAAATCGCATCTTGTTAAATTAATCGTTTTCAATATAGTATAGATTTGTGAAGCAAAAACAATGTTTAAGCTCTACCATTCGTTTAGAATTATGAAAGAATTTGCAGGTGTTTTATCGTCCCCTTTATCATACATACTCTGTATAACAAAATTAGTTTAATCACAAGATACAGACATCAATGTCGTCTAATAACATCTCTTATCAAGCAAAATATAAGCAAGGTAGTGTAATTATTGCATTTGTAAACAACGGATGGTATATCCCAGGAACCTGTGCTCATACCACATAAAGTGTATTGCTGTTGAGTTATCTGTACAATCACAGCGCATGACCGTACTTACTTAGGAGGGACTTTGTCAAAAACAAGTAGCTAAACCTAAACATGCTTATAAAATCATAACATTTTAGGAATTCTGTTACAAAAAAGTGTATGTATTTGACTTCTAGCACAATTATAGGTAAGACTATTATGTTATTTAAGGCTCGTGGCCGCGATGATAATATTAGATAATATACAGTACATATAAAATACAGCATATGAAGTAGGCAATAAATATTTCACTATGGCTAGCCATCAACTTCATCTACGTTTACTCAACATAATATAATTATAACTAATAAGATATAGATAGCATACGAAAGTTTGTAGTCTATAATGGATTCAGGATGCTATATGCTATACTATTGGCAATAATACATGTTTTAAACATTGATTCTGTAATAAAACAAACTAACAAGCTTTCAGATTATTTCTTTTAATTATTCTGCAGTGGGTATTGTGTACTATACCACCATATTCCACCCKTGCAACTATTTTCTCTTTTACATGCGTGAATTGCACTTTTACTTGGCTTGATAACTTACTAGTAATACTATTAAAATGCGTATCTATAMCTATAACATAATGTTCTATAGAATCAAATGTACCTACATTTACTTAATTTCAATTTGGTGTTGATTTCAATAATATACGAGTACAGCGCCTAATAAAAACAGTGCAAAGGAATTAGGAGTAAAGATTCCAATATAAATATTTTATAAAATGCAAGACCCGCATGAGTAAATACTACTATAAATACGGTGTAATTAATACCAGCCACTGAATATTTATCGTATTAATAACGCTTGCAGTGCAACCATTCGTTATTGTTGTGGAAGCTGCACCCCAGTCTTTGTTATATTCCAGCTATCATAAATAAAACGCCCCGAACGAATTTCTTAAGATTTACATCCGCATCCATTAGTACGCCTTTCTTTAACTCAACTTTAGGCGAATTTAAATTTCAAATAGTGGAGATAAATGCCGGTCTTTGTGCTGAATATATGGAGCAGCAACAGTTATTTATTTTCTGGTATTCTAATATTATTGGAATTAATAATACATTTCGAAGCGCTATTGTAAATTGGCTGCATGAATACCAGCGATATATAACGACTTCCTCTTTATTTATGCCTCCCGAAGTCTAATTACCAGGATCGCAAACTATATCTAGTTGGCTCGGCACGCAAAACGTTTATATTACGAGCAAAGGGCTTTTAGACGGTTAGGTAACTAACTACCATAGAAATTTATGTGCATGAAATACCATGTACATATATAATGGCAGTATTTACGTACGTTGTCCTTTTCAGCTAAAATCTCAGAGTACTGAAGTTGTACTTGTCCTGCATATTCTATAGGTTTATTTAAGTTAATTATGGGCTAGAATTAATAATTTTACATGTCAACCAATTTTTTTGTCCAAATATATTTTGAAACAAAACGCGAAGTTTGTTAAAAATAATTATGCTCCTCACACGTTGGTATCCAAATTTTCAACTAAAACATTTTACAGCACAGGTCCAATCCGTATTGCAAACTCCAAATTTGGAAGGTGTTCAGTACACGTGTTGGAATGTAGCCAGGGTGTTTAATAGGTTAGTTAGTATTCTAAACTATTTTTTCTAACCATCGATCGATATGTCTTGAAAAAACTTTTTTTTTACTCACCTGAGATAGGAAGTGCACTAGGATGACGTCGATAATTAAAAAAGCTATTTTTCAATATTTATCAGGTTGTTAATTTCTCCTAGTAGATATTTTGGAGAAGATATACTCGAAGGACAAACAGCTTAAACACTCAGGTTTATTTGTCAAGCTGGAATAGTAAATATTTACTTCATTGTAAATTTTCACAATTATTAAAGGTATTATGCTAAAGACAACAACCTAAATATTCCCGCAAATATATACGGTCTATTTCAAAACCGTGCCGGAGGCAAACAGCTACAATACCACGTAAACTCGTAAATTTACATTTTATTTAGGCTCTGACGTTGACACCGAAATACATTAACATTGAGTATACATACAGTATTTAAATCCCTTGTATTCTCGAAATTAAACTGACTACTACCTACACTAAATCCGATTAACAGAATTTGAGATGATTATATACCCTGGTGAAGTAACAACTAAGGTATGCAATCTAAGCTCGCAAGGGAGAAATGACTGCTGAAAAGTCAAAAATAATTGTACCTTATATGGGTTATTTACTACTTACTACTCAATACCAGATATAAATTTCGCAAAAAGTATTAATGTTTTGATGCATTTCACTTAGTCTAAAATCATTTTGATGTATTTCCTGATATAGTTTATATTTGCTCTAGTTTATCGTTTGCTATAAATGATTATCTTACGCTTTTAAGCTTTGAGGACAGTATAGTTGTTGCGGACAAATATCACTAACTAAAATCTATGATTAGTCTAGGACAAAAGAAGATTTATTGCATAAGGGAGTGACAGATAAATACGGCGGCTTAATGATAGTCATTAAAAAAAAACTTTATTAGAATAAGTTAATGGCTCGAAAATGGGTTTTGTCACTTTCAACTCGACAGAAAAAAAAACAGTAAGGGCTATAAATTCTTAATACGCTTATAGGTGAATGTAGATTTAAGAGACTACCATTCGGTCTGTAAACGTGAATGTTAAATAAATGAAGAAAATATTCACAAATTTGGGGCAAGGAGGGTGGTGTTACTACCCCGAAATTTTGGGTAGAACTAAGAAATACCGTATCAAAGTTATTACCTGTACGATTAATAATGATTGCAAGAAAATTTAATTGGTTATTTACAGCTAATACGTTTCAGAAAAAGTATTGGCAGCTCAGGCAGGGAAACAAACCTTGGACCTATTGATTGGTAGTCAAATGTGCTATCACAGAACCACCCACGACCTATTGAAATTCCAGGTCAAAGTGGCATATATATAGTTAAGATTCGAAACACGCGAATCCCGTTTTTAAAAAGTTTATTAATCTAACTACAATATTTGGTAAATGAATTTGGTAATTAAAAATTATACAAAAAAATACGAAAATACAATAAATGAGCGTATTAATTGCAAGGTGCGATACCATAGAGAACTGAATAACGACTGCCTGGTTTTCCTCATCCAGGGAAGGTGGAAGTCTCCCGTTGCATTTTATCAAAATGCGGAGCTTGCTGTATTACGTTTATAACTCTCCCCTCCTTTAGTTTCGAACGCCCTCGTTCGAATTTTCTTTAGGGTTGCTCGATGGGGTTGCTGATGTCGAGGGTTCTACAGGCTTGATGTGGATGATGTGCCTTGGCTTGCAGAATAGATCGTAAAGGGGGTTTCTGAATTTTAAAGCTAAAATCAGAAAAAATATTACGATTACTATTATAATCATTGTAGAGGTGTTGTGCACAATGTGGGTCAGCGGCTTCAGATGCACCGGGTTGTCTTGAAATCTTCTTGCTTCAAATAGTAGTTGTTGTGGGTCTTGTAGATGCCCAAATTGGAGAGGTGCTTCCTGGACCGTTGCAAGTTCTTGGTTTCTAACTTTTACCGTCTTTATTTCGAAGACTGGTAAGGTGTTGTCATACACATTTGTCCCTATGATGATTCTGCAGGGAGAACTAATTAAGTTGGTCCCTTGGATCGATTTTCGAATAAGATGTCTCTGGCAATCTTCTATAACTTCTTCTTCTTGCCTTACGATTGTTAGTACTTGTCGATTGCGAAGTATTATGGAGATTTCCTAGTCGTTGTTAACCTTAACAGTTGGGCAACTTGTGACATCTATTAGGTTACATCTATTTTGTATTGGCTTTTCGGTGCATAAAATTGTATTAAAAATTGTTCTGCACACTTCGTCTGTCCATTGCAGTACGTCGTTAAATCTTAGGCTGTATTTGTTTGGGGGTATGATTGAAATATTCTGATAATTTGGAATTGGATATACACGGGAATAATTTGCGGTTATTGGTTTCAAAATCGGAAATTGGAGGAGAAATGTAATAGTCTGATCGGTTCCTATAACTGATAATTTGGAAGCTTCTGGTATTTCATAGAGATGAGTTTTGTTCAAAGGGAACAATTGCCGAGGGTTGTAAACAGTTTCGAGGTAATTTTGAATTTCTACAAGTTCTGCATCAGTGATTAATTCTAAATTTGGAGTGTCTGTCCATGCAAGACTATCTTTATCAATTTTAGATTTTCTAATAATAGACTTACTTGGTAAATTTCGGTTTGTAATAAAATTCGAACATCGCTGGTGTTTGATATTCGTGTAATATATTGTTTTGTGCCTTCAATATTTTTTGATACTACATTTAAATCTTCAAAATATCTTTTTGTAAGATGATTAGCAAATGATGTTAAATTTAAATTTGTCCAAATTTTGGTTAATATGTTGTAAGTCATCTTCATCCAAATTTCCTGTAGCAAATCTAATTGCTTTTCCAAGAATATTCGCCAGAGCTCTTTTGTTTCTTCGAATTTTAAATTTACGTAGTAATACTTCGATTTCCTTGCATGTAGTATACAGCTGATTGAACAATTTGTAGGTTAATTTGTCTACAATTGCTATGTGTTGCAGGATTTTTGCATTAAGAACTGCTAGATTGAAACTAGTTTCAATATGGGTAGTATTAATGTAGAAAATAAACTTGTGGTAATGACTTATTAAGCGAGCTTCGCCAATTGGCTCTTGAAAGTACCCGTTAGTCCTGAGATTGTTGACCTGAAGGGCCTGGAATTGGCTCATTAGGAACCAAAGGGTGGTCAACAGCACCAAGATTTTCATCCTAGAGGTACGGCGTTGGCGTCCTTAGATGTATTCCTCGTTGAATTGCGTGGTGTTCCGTGTAAGGGTTTAAGAACCTCCTGGAAGGGTTGTTCGGGATAGGTGAACGTTATCCTCAATCCAGTCACGGTATCCTGTTCGCTGCGCCAGTTATGATTCGAAACACGCGAATCCCGTTTTTAAAAAGTTTATTAATCTAATTACAATATTTGGTGATTGAATTTGGTAATTAAAAATTATACAAAAAAAATACGAAAATACAATAAATGAGCGTATTAGTTCCAAGGTGCGATACCATAGAGAACTGAATAACGACTGCCTGGTTTTCCTCATCCAGGGAAGGTGGAAGTCTCCCGTTGCATTTTATCAAAATGCGGAGCTTGCTGAATTACGTTTATAACTATATGTTTAAGTCAATATGTAACGCCATCTTATTCTTTTGTAGTGAGTCGCTCATCGCTTGTTATTTGCAAGCTTCAGGGCGCACTTCTGCATAGTGGAGAGATTCTGACGGCCGGTAGCTAATTACAACCCTAATTATTATAATAAAATATGAAGTTATTTATTACATGCATAATTAATAATGATTTTAAGATGTAACTGGGTCTTATTGTCAGTTTTGATCGGGTTTTATTATAGCACAATTGCCTGGCAATCAAAAGGTCCCGGGTTTGATGTGATCAAACGTATGCTAACGCTTTTTCAGTAACACTTTCTCCGTGTCTGCGCGAACATGTTAAAGAAATAAGTAAAAACAATATGTTTGCACAAAACTAATAACTACGTAATATAGCTTTTGTTTTGAACCCTACGATTGAAAATGGTGTGACATATGAATAATATGAAATGTATTTTTGCCCTCATATAATTTACTTCACAATTTTGCTGTGATCTTCAATATTCACTTGATTGCATAAATAAATTGGATATTAAATTTCCCTATTTACGCTAGTAACCAGTGGATCCAAAGTGTCTTTATATAAAATAGCACAACATAGGTAAGTACCGAATGATCATATTTTGAATTAAGTTTGTTACATTTTAGTATCTACGTTAGAACCTTAGGATGACGTCATTGTTACGTTTATACTTCCTAAGATAGAAAATACGAACAATTCTCTTTAACAGACACATAATAAAACGATTCGTAACTGTTAGCAAAAGAGAGAGCAAGTCCTCACACATAAAGCAGAAAAACTGATTTCCTGCTGACAACACGAAGATCACTACACGCGTTGAAGGTCCAGTTACACGGACCCGGTGTCGTAAAATCTGATTCTGGCAATATTTTGAGAAGTAAAAAGTGGCCGTGATATATCGCCTTGTAGGATCAGGGTTCGGACAGGCCGGGCAATCGATATCAGAAGCTCCGGAGGCTGTGTCACACGTGGTCCAGTTTATAGGATCACCCCTCGTGCAGGTCGGTCAAATCGCCTCCATAGCGATTCCTCAACTCGCGACCCAGGCCATCCCCGACGCGTTAATGAATAAAAGCGGGGTGTTTGGTTGTTCCACCGCGMGTTATTTGCGTAAGTCAAAAGATGGGCTAAAATTAAGTAACCTTCGTATTCTAGTATTCGTAAAGTATGTGTAGCAACAGAGAAAAATAACGCGWCTAGCGCATTGCATACAGCGCAGATATCCTTAAATTAAATAATAAGCCGTAGAAATGCAATAACCGTCTTTGGTTGGAATGGTGTCGTTATATACGTATGTTCCGTTCAATTGAGAACGACGAATATTACTGTCATTTATGACGCCATCAACCGTAAATATATGTTGTTGGCTAGCATGTTAGGACGTTTACAAACAGTTATTGTGGCGCATATATTGTCTTTAGACGTTGTGAGAGAGGATCGTTCATTATAGGTATAGTAAAGCACAATATAAACACGAATTTTGGATATATAAAATTCAAAAGAATTTTCACACTATTATAGCGCGTAGCTTATGCATTTAATTTAGATCTTCTTCCGTTACGTCAATTTCCAAAGCTGAAAAACTGGTATGTATGAATATATGTAAGTTGCGCGATATGAAAAAAATCGTCGTAGGAGAAACAAAACAACTGGCGCCACAACTTTTGGCATTGGCGTTACTCGAAATACTAACGAGCGTTCATTAACAAAAAAAAACACAGAAACACATARTTATCTAGAAAATTCAAGCAAAGATAAGATTTCGAGATAAACGATGATCGCGCATGTAGGCCAGACGCATGCGCAGTAAAGTTAATATGGGAACGTCATGGCAACATTACAACTAACAATAGGAGCGGCTAAATCTTAAAGTACGTTCCAACAAAGGCGTATGCGCTGGTGATGTATGCTACTGTGTATTGGCAGTTGTTTTAAACAGGAACGAGATTGCTGAATTACTTACCTACTTTATAACATCAAGTTTTCCTTACCAAGTAGTAAGTAAAACTGTCTGTCTTGGAAATATACATTATAAGCAATCAGAAATTCAGTCAGGTGAAAATTGGGTTTTAAATTCAACAATTTGCAACCTTGATTCATTTAATCTTTTGTCAATTAAAAATGCCGTGTTGTCTACACTAGACCTAAACTGCACTGATGAGCTGTAATGACAGCGAAATAGTACTATCTGCAGTTGGTTGAGGTGTAGACAGCACAGCATAGACATGCATTTTAACATAATTATATGGTTAGAAAATACCTAAATCATCAAGTTACACGTTTGAACTCCTTATCACAGCATGCGAAATTCAAGTAAAACTGAACTGTAATTATTCATATGTTAATTATAATCAGACCTCATCAGCCTTATCTAGATATGTATCTGGCTTGGATATCTGTAGCTATAGCTTAAAGTCGGGATAATGAGGATTCTATTGCAATAAAGACCTGTATTTTAAACATGCCTTTAAACTGATATACTGTTAACCTTATTTACAATTTATCGTATTCATATCATAATGTTGATGAAGTAGGTGTTTATGGAAGTATGTCTTCAGCTTCTCAGACTCTCCGATCGAGAGTCTTTTGTGTGTAATACCACGTCCTTTTGTTTCATTTTTTCTTTTAGTGGAACAGAAATTTATTTGCTTCGCTATTTTGTCACAGAAACACTGTCAGAAATAGAAAACCATGTATCTACAATAAATAACGCTTGTAGTAGTAGATCTCATTCAAAAAGTACACCTGTAGCACAGAGCCTGTTAACAAAAAATAATGAAGCAAACTTTCTGTTTGACTAAAAGAAAAAATAAAACAAGAGGACGAGGTTTTACATACAAGAAACCCTGCATAGGAGAGCCTGAACCTCTGAGGAAATCTTGGTTAACCTACTGACGAATTATATATTTCAATGGCTTCAGCTGAAGACCTTCACTATATAAGCATGCTTCCAGACATAGCTATCCAGCTTGTTATAACTACCAGGAAGGTTTTAAAGAAGAAAAATTATGTTGCTGAAGCAAAGGTGAGTTATATCTTTGATGTAAACCACTGAAGATGTTTAAAAGTATGATTTTTGTGTACCTATACTATTATGGCATACTGTACCTTTTTGCATATCCAATCCAGATTTATGGATCGAGCCTTCTGCGAATAAATCCGAATAATTCGGTTATACTTTAATTTAGCATTCTATTATAAGGAGTGCAATTGTGTTATTTGAAGAGTCATTTTTTTCCATCAGTATTTATTATCATTTATATAAGTACTTTGGCGATCTAGAATGGAACCAATTATAATGACTGAATTTGAAACATTCCTGTTTGAGATTTAGCCGCTCCTCTAACAATAGGATCTGCCGCACATCTCGCCACTCGTCATTCACTTGGTCGCACAGCTATTGCTAGCTATTGCGCAGACTGCTGCCCTACAAGCGAGCAACATGGCGACTTACTAGTCTTCACAACATTTTCTCGTGCATGACTTAAAGTTTAGCCGTCTAGATAAAAGATACGATGTATCTGTAAAAAGAGATGAAGCAAGCGATGGGTTTTTCTTTCTAACACGATCATAGTATAGTGCCTGTCGTTTAGATTAGTTGTACGAATCCATGCTAATTTGACGTACCTAATCCGTTGCAAAAAAGTTTACAAATTGAGGAACACCTTGTGGATAACCACAATACAAGTGTAAACTGCAAACGAAACTCGTTTGACAATCCTCGTAGTTCAGTTTGTTATACTGCGGCGTACGTTCATGACGAGAAAAACTCATGTTCTTACTTGACACGTTTCCTTTATGAATACCCGTTATTTACCTACAATATGTGCAAAAACGATGAATTTGAGAAAAATTGAAATTTTGATATTTTTTTTTATATTTCTCTAACCTGTACCTTTTCTGAATGAATTTGACATGAAGGATAAAATTATTTTAGCGATGTCTCTTCCAATAAATTGCAAAACTTAATTTCTGTGTATTAGAATACAGTTTGGAAAAATTACATGTCATTTACGTTACCCTATGGTTTTATGCTGAATGGAGTACACTTACACTGTTTAATTTTTAAATATTACCCTGAAGTTTCCGCGCTAAATAGCGAAACGGAAAATCCAAAAGATCTAAAAGAAAAATCAAGCATATATGAAATACCATGCAGTGTCTGGAAGATTTAATAAATAAATAAAATAAAAGTATTGAAGACACCTTACCCCAAAACCTATAAAACCCTAAAAGTAGCAAAACCAGTTTCCAAGAATACAGAACTTTACCTGTTTGAAACCTTTCCGAAATCGGCATTGTTCAAACCTTTCTGATAAGGTATTCCAATCAAGTGTGGGATTAACGCAGTGCAAATGATGGTCATACGTGATATTTTAATGGATTAACGGGCATATATATGAAGCGAGAAAGAATTGCCAGTTTTGACCGCGATTTGAACCCGGGACCTCTTGAATACTAGTTAAACGCTTTAACGAACTATCAAGGCTCTATTCAAAATCGAAGCCAAAGCGGTATATATACATCAAAGTTCTTACTTCGTGTAACGCTACTGAACACCATCCGGCGCATTTGCAGCTGAATTGCTCGTCGTTCAGTACGCTCCAGAGCGTAATTCGGACTGATAATTTGGTAAGGAAAAATATTAGAATAAATCACTTATTTTGCTTCTGCTGAAGATGACGGCTTAGCGACAGAAATACGTATTTATATTTCTTGGTCCCGAAATATTTGTTTTTCCTAGGCAACAATTTAGCAAATGCAGATTTTGGGTACTACGTTTTTGACTGCATATAATTGATAAAAATATTCCTGTGCAATTACCACATTACTACACAAGCACCACTCAATTTAGGGCTTTTATTCTTACTATAGAAAGAACATTTTAAAGCATTAATTTTGATACCCTTTAGGTCTGCAACTTTGTATCCTTTCAAAACGTTTTTAAATTCCAAGTTGGCTGCAGCCGCAATTCCTTCAACGGCGCTCACGCATGATTTACCCGCAGCTGCTGGGGTACTTACTGCAGCACGCTGAAATCTGAGATTCGCCAGCAGACCGAAAGGGGCCAGTTTATAGTAGGCAATTGAAATGAAAAGTGTTTCCACTCGTCTGTGATTTCGAATGCATTTTACGACCGATCCCTTCCACTTCCTTGATTTTTCATGCTCCGGGTGTGTTCTAAAACATGCTTGGATGGAGCACAAAGTCGTGTAGCGCCCTGTGTTTTCGGTACACTACAGTGCCACACCTGGAGGAACAGATAGGTATTGCTTTTAATTCGTTTGAACGTTTTAGCACACATTTCTCTCTATTCACATACGAGTTGATCAGCACTTATAATCCGCACTATATTTGATCTTAGTTAAGATTTTTACACATTCAACAGAACACATATAAAGAAAAGCGATTTGTCTTGGTCTGTTAACTATTCCTTGTCGAAAAAATTATTCCCATTCAGTTGTTTTTTTTGAGTCGAATTCTGTACAGTAATGGGCGTTTACGCGTAAATTATAATTTTCTACATTACCCGCGTAGAAAATGTAGATAAAGCATTTCGGCGTAGATTTTGAGTAGAAAATATGAGACGAGTATATTATGGCTATTGTATATTAAGTATATTGTGCAAATTATTTTGTTCTAATTTCCCTGTTTTATGGGTCAATTCTTAAAAATTTTTAAAGCACTGCAGTTTTTTAATATTTATATTACAAATTTGCATAACTTATTTTAGTAAGTCATCAGAATACCCAAACGGTTTTCTTACTTCTTTCGGACAAAACATGCGTTTCGAAGTCTTTTCTTCTACGAGTATATTAGGTATAATAGGTAGCATATGAAATAGCCAGTCTTCTTCCGTTTATAGACAAGAAAGATAATAAAATCATAGTTTACAGTCATTTAAGAACCCGTTGACCGATGAGGGCTCCAAAGTACGCTTGTGCCTTCTGACCCTAACAAATGTATGTCAAAACGAGTTATTGTTGTTTAACGTGGCTCTAGTTATTTTAATTACAACAAAGTAGTATTTTGATTAGTTAGGAAGCAACAACCAATGGAATCGTCCAAAATGAAAAAAAACGTTCTCCTATGATCAACTCCAGGTAGTTCCGATCGTGGTCCACGCGTAGTTCCAACCTACTGACGTTAGTGCACGGCGATCTGCAGCAACTTTGATGTCCTGTAACTTTTGAACGGTGAGAGTCTACAGCATAGGGCTCCGGATTGGAGCTCAGAAGGTCATGGGCTATTACCATACCAAGTTTGGTTGTGATCGGATCAACTCCGTTCCATTGAGTGATATATATAGTTCTCTTTTTCACGTACCTCGCGGTACGATCGATGGGAGAACGAAAATAATAATATACAAAATAATACTGTCGTTTGAGGCATTTGGAGCTGTTAAAAGTATAAATATTACTAGTTTGCTGTTTATCTACATAAAGTTATTTTCTACAGTAGACTTTTAAAGTAGAATATTACATAGTTTACGCGTAGATAATGGCGTAATCTACATGGAGTATTCTACGCGCCCATCACTGATTCTGTACCGATGATGTTAAATCTGGAGAAAACCGCGAGTGCTAAAACAATTATTACAACCAACTCCACCAGTTTTTCTTTGCAATTTAAGATTCCTGACCAGGGCAGCTGTCTTGAAAAAGAGTATCAATCATGAGTTAAAAAGACATCATTTATTCGATAGCTTTTATAGTAATAGAGAAACTGAGACCAACAAAAACAGGTAAAACTTGAGAACCGCTTGTGTATTTCAAACCCATCAAGTTAGCCAAGATAGATTTGTGATTGTGAGATATGCCTAATAAAAGAGGTGGCGATATCTGCATTGGTTTTTTTCTATCTCTTACCGTTAAGCCTGTAACCTGTCATCCCAATTGCATACAGACCCCATTCAGTTTGTTCAAAAATATATTCACCTTGCGATTTCTGACATACTTGAATGGCAGTATGATTTTAAAGATTTTAAAATCTGTTTTTACTGTCTTATCCTTGGTGGATACCTATTCGGAGACTATGACTTTTTTGTTCGACAATGGCAAAAGCAAAGCATTTAGCGAGACACTAAAATTGGAACACTAGACGACATTAAACACTAAACTATCAGTTCGTATTATCTTGGATTCTACATTAAACGTGTAGACGTTAATTGTGAATAAGCTCTGGTGTGCATGCTTATTGTATTAAAGTGAGTAAAACATTAAAGAGTAAACCAGAATTATTGTCTCATTCTACGTACTTGTACAGTACTAGGAAGTGCGCAAGAGCCAGATGGGGTCAGCCTTACATTTTCTTTATTTATTGTGTGATCTTGGTAACGGTGCGGTGCACATGTCTTTCCGCCCAAAATTTGACCATCATGCGAGACGAAATTCTATTCGGCGCTAAAGACAACATGTTATACACTGCTTATATTTCAAAAGGATAATTTGCCTTCTTTTAAACGAATTAAGAAGTTTGCAGAAATGTATATAATTTCATAATCGTAAAAATAGGTGTATTCAATCATAGCAAAGCCAACAATTTTTCCATTAAAAAATCCCGAAAAGTGGGATCCCCTAAAAATTTTGAGTATGCTTCTGGATTCAAAATAAAAATATTTATAAAAAATGTTTCCACAGTTATTTTGTGCCTACATCCCTAAGAGAGACATTTAGCCCATTGTCTAAAAGATTTAAAAGGTTCAAAACAAAAGCGATATAAAAATGGCGATGGTACATATCAATTCGCAACAATCGGGTAACCCTCTAACGTTAATAGTTGCCAAGATAACATACTATTTCAACGAAAATGAGACTCCCTGTCCAGACGACTACAATAATGATTTCGCGAACATTTCATGGATATCGGTAATGTTTAATTTTTAAGCGCCGGCTTTACAAACTACAACTTACGTACTTAAGGTCGCGGTCGATAACTACAGAAACCTATATTGCCGACTGTGCAATAAACGTTTGAGCCCATTGGAATAACCCAGTAAAACAAAATAACTCTGAATTAACTACTCCTCTACCAGGTGTCTAAGATAGATGTGTCTACGTCAAACTTACGCGTGTGACAATGGTTAATAAGTCATCTCGCGACGGCTTTATGAACTACGACGTCGGTTGGTACAGTCTGTAAGTACATATATCTACATAGCTGATTGTTTGATCACCAAATGAAATTGATAATGCGCATATAGCTGCGGCTTTCCGAATTACGAGGTTAATACGGTCGTAAATACAGATATCTACATTGATGACTACCCAATGAGCTAGCAATTGAGTCCATTGAAATATCCAGGGAAAGAAGAGCCCAGTGAAACAAAATGACTGAATGATTACCCTTTGTACTATTCATTTTAGCTTCATTGAAAATAGATGTATCAACATCAAACATGTGAGTGTATCAAAGATATAACCAACAGGTTTTTTTTTAATTAGTATTATATAAGATAATATGAGATTGCTCATTTAGATCAATTCAAAAGATAAATCTACAGACCATAACCAGAATGTGCTAGTGAGTTAAGGAATGGTCTTTGGGATAAGAATGCAAAACCCTAAATCCACTATGTAACAGTGTTGTTACAAAAATGCTCCTTGAAGGGAAATTGGTTACATGACAAGCGATTACACCGAAGGTCGGAGTGGGAGATGCTCGTATTTTTTGCAAGTCTGGCCAGCTATATGGCACGTCGGAAATAAGAAAGTTTTGCTCGACCACCCCGCGGTAATATTTTTATCGATAACGTCCGCATGAGGTTTTCGATGAAAAAACCCAGCAGTATGATAGCGCGCAGCATGATGGCCACGGCAACACCAAAAAAGGAGACGGTCATTAGTGTTCCGTTCTTGTAACGGAGATATTTTGCTCCGCGACGAGCAAAACATTGCCGTAGTATCAAATATTGTGCCAGCTGCTGTCGAAATTGTTGAACAAATCAATTTGTGCTCGTATAATGGAGTCTCGCCGTATTTCCTTGTTCTCATCCGTGCCTCGTTTCGACCGATTTTTATCTCGCAGTGAGCATCAAACTGAAATTACTTATCTGATTCGGATGTAATAAACGAGGGGCGAAACAAGATTTCGACACATAAATCTAATATATAGTTTATTGCGTTTTCGATAACAAACCGGTTAGAGGAACACGTGCATTCCCATTGTAACTATTGTTTTTCGATTTATTGCAGACGATACAAACTGCTGCATTCGTGTCGACTAGATCTTATTTCGAGTAAGCAAAATAGGAAGCACTTCTAGTGGAGACGATGACAGGCTAGTCATATATAAAGAAGTTGCCCTTGTTATTGCAACAGAAGGTTGCGCATTGCATGCAAATGAAAAGCTGAAAATATTTCTCGTTCTGTATGGAAGTCAAAATTGAATGCAGCATTTTATTTCTTTTATTTTCACATCGTTAACTCGGAGGTGCATAAACGATTCCATTTTTTTAGAATTTATCATACGTTCAGTATTTAAAGTATCTCAAATGAATAGTTAAACTGTACAACAAAGCCAAAATGATAATGACATTGATACATTCAGTCAGTGTGCACCGGCATTGCGTCAACATAATTAAACGTTTCAAGAAGCTTACTTTAATGAATATTCAGTCAAGCCTTACGTTTCCTAGCATAAATAACCAGTTGGTACAAGATTTAGTGCTGTCAACGTAGCTATTTAGATGGCAGGTTTTTTAAGTAAAATCAAATGAATTTTTGTTTATTAGTCACTGGGCTGGGGATCTTTGCCTAGATGTGCATATAGCCTAATAATAATTCGCTTTGCCTTTTTATTTTCATACAGGGTTTCTATAAATGATTCATGCAACACGCGGCCGGCGTTGATTTCTGAATTCTTTGTGCCGCCTTTTTGTTACTGCTGCCAAGCTACAATATGCACGGCGATAGCACTGAAGGTTGCAGATAAATGTCACGCCACGGCTCCGACATGTGAGGTTTCTGCAACCTAAAATTAATTATCCCACAAAACACTACATAATATGTTGAAATACTCCCTCCCAGACGTTTTCTCATATTAAAATATATCAAATAATTCAAAAATCGATAGATGACAAGTATACGTCACTTTCCTGATTGGCGGCAAATTGGTTTAATCCATAATTTCCATAAGCGCCCTGGATGCATGAATCATTTATAGAAACCCTGTGTAACCAATATGGTATTTTTAATACCAGATCATTGTACCCTTAACACTTATAACAATATTCGATACACGAGAAGATAATGTGGCTACACCATGCTATCTAGTTATATGATCCACCCGTCTCTGCGGGAACCTGTTACCTGAACAGTAGCCCACTTTCTGTGGGCGTTTAAAAACTTACGGTTTTTGCAAAGAGAGCAGTTCTCAAGCATGTTGGTTTTTAGACGCCCAAAACAAAGTGGATTACCGTTCAGGTCACAGATTCCCCGTAGAGACTGGTGGATAATGCTGTTAATTGTCACTGGATGGTATGGTGATATCCACATTATAACTCTCGCATACAGGTCGCCTATCTTGGTGTATGTATATAGGGAAAGCCAGATCTGTGCCGCGTTGTCTGCGTTGGAACTATAGCTGTTCTGAGGAAGCTTTATAAGGCGAAACAGCTGTCCACAGGTTGTCAAATGATGAGAGAAGTGCAAACGACTCAATATAAATACGCGATAGTAGCGACAGTAGAGTACTTTTAATCCACTTTTATGTTTAGTTTTTAAGGAAATTAATAGTTTGTTATATTTACCTATCTATTCTTCCTCTTAACCTAACATACCTGATATAATAATAACAATAAAAACTGAAGGACGATAAAAGAAAAAAGCATAGATGCAACTGAAAAATGGGCACCAATATACAACGTGATTTTGAAAGTGATGTCTTAAATTAAACTGCAGCATCTCAACAACGTATGAAAACAATATGTTGGTAGCATAATTCATTTTCTTAAAAAAGAAACCCAAAATCCGATCCCCATTTGACGTTACGGACCGCACTTAACCGTTTATCGGATTTAACTGAACAATAATCTAGTGCACTGAACGACTGATAAATTGCTAGGCGGCTGGATGCTTCAATACTTCAATAGACGTAAGCACACATTATCGCGTTTAAGTTCGGTCTCTTAATTTACAAACCATCTGCAATTTTGCTTAAATGTTATGAAGTATTATGGATTTTAGCAGAAATATCACTTTCGCAGTTACGTAGTACAGACAACAAGAACATGTAAGAAACAAAAACAAAAGAAAAAGATCAAGAAAGAAAAGTGAAATGCAGAGACACAAAAAGATCAAAGGCAGCAAAGTTGTGGAATAATTACTTATTGACAATTTAGGAAAGAAATAGTGAAAATGTCATTATGGTCGTAGCAGTTTTTGCTCAAGCTATAATTTATAAGCGTTGACGAATAGTGAAAACCCAACCATACCAAGATCATTCATCACAGACGCGATGTATATAAACAAAGTCACAGTAATTCAAATGTAAGAGCACAGGAGAGTCGCAAATAAACTTCTTCAAACCCATGTCTAGGCAGTGTCTCTGACTTTTTTTAACGATGCAAAGCTTTACGTAATATGTAGGTAACCTCAAGGTAATCTCAAGCCATAATCACTATATACACTCAAACTTTTACAATTTTACAGTCTTTTTACAGTTATCAAGACACTACTAACGGACCTGTTTGATTCTGCTGGTATAACAGACGAGTTGCTTAATTTTTGTGCAGGAATTAACCAGTGTCAACAATTTTAGGCTTATGCTAAAAAGCATACATAAGAACAATATCATAACGTTCCTCAAAGCTGAGAATTCCAGTAGGATAAATGAAATACCAGGTTTATATAGTTTAAAAAACATTTTATCGAAATGAGTCGCTTTACTGAAACCAGTTAATATAATCCGGGGCCAAGCTCTCTCTCTCACGAGACTCAAAATTAAATTTGATCTATAAATGATGCAATTAAGACCCAATTTGCAGTATAGTAAAATTTGCTATAGTAATTTAGCTTTCTGTGGCAAATATAAGAATTTTAGCCTATATCAATCAAGATTTAGGAAGAAACTGAGTTACCTCAGAATATAATCACACACCTAGAAGCCTGCATAAACAGAAGGAAATGCACTGCACTTCGGACTGTATCGACCATGTGATGGTATTATGCAAGCTAAGAGTCTTGCCAGTAATATCAGCAACTAACTGTATGATAATAGTGTTGTGCACTGATTCGATTAAATAATAATGTTTCTGTGTCAATGGCTAGCATAGTAGATATTTCGTTCTAWCTGCAGAAAAAAAAATTCGCTGGTATATAGAGTACCTTTAAAACCCTAGAAGCAAAAGAAGTTCTGTTATTTTACAAATATCAAATTAGTCTTACTTTGGAGTAATATAATTATACATGGTTTACATAAATGATTCACGCAAAGCGGGCGGCGTTGATTTCTAAATTCTTAGTGCCGACTTTTTGTAACTGATGCCAAACTATAGTAATCAATACACTGTACTCAAGTTTGCAGATTAAGCTATAGCCACGTAATTGATGGTTTGTCCGTCAATTTATGGTTCTATTTCCCTTTCAAAGGAAAGTAAAACAATTCCTTATTAATTAATTATTAAAATATATCAAATAATTCAGTAATCAACAGATGACATGTATCTGTCAAAGCAATAGTTGTATTCCCTTCCCTGTCGGGCAGCAAATTGATTTAATCGATAATTTCCATCAGCGCCTGGACGTATGAATCATGAATCATATAGAAACTATGTATGTAAGCATAATAAATTCTTTTTGTCTCCAAAACTTCTTTAATATTTTAAGGTGAACGGTTTAGAGGCAAAATGCTGCCTCATCGTCGGATCACAGGAATATGCGTTAAAGTATTAAATGTATTTTATCGTACTTTTTTATTTTACAACTTAGATCCCTGCATAGCCCAGGTGCTGTACTATTATTATCTCGTAAACGGTTACCCTATACAACTATTCACAACATCTAATAGTTAAGTTTTCCAATATGCTGTTTCAGCGCTACTACCTACATGAAATTAACTTTCATATAGGAACACAAATCCTCGCCAGCAATATTCTATTGAATAGAAGTCCTATATGTGGCAGTTCTGACGGTCCATCGCCCGCGTGATGCTGATACAGTTTATACAGATTACGAACCGTTGGTGAACGTGCCCTTTATGGTGTTGGTTTAGGAACTGGCGCAGTCGGGTAACACTTGCCAAGCTTACACCGCGGCAACTACAACTATAACTAACTTAATTACGCTTAATTGAATCTTAGAATGCGGAGACGGTGGGGCTTCCAGGAGTATTCAATTGCGTTAGGAAAATTTGCTTAGCCATCAGCTTCCTGTTTCGCTTGAAAGATTGGAAACAGATGACATACGTGATCGTGAACATGATGGGGGAGAGTGAAGAGTGACTACAGTGTGGGGAATCTAAAACTGAACAAAACTTGAATTTACTTTTAACTTTAACGTGTACACGAATATTTTAATGTCGAATAAGACGCGAACCATGCAGTTTTTGGGCATGTACTCCCCCATTATTCATTCGAAGGACGAATACGTTGATCATGTGTTGTACATCTACAAAACATCCAATGGGCTTATTCCACACAACCAGAAAACGAGAAAAAAGTAATTTTTGCGTCAAAGTACTTTGTGTTTGGAGTTGGATGAGCTATTTGATTGACTACCAAAATTGCTGCATAATCAATAATAAACGTTTAAAGTTTAAATAACTGTCTTACAGCGTTGTCACATGTAACACTTAATATGCACCATTATTTCCTTTCCACTTATTTTGAAATTCCACATTTACTTACTAGTGTAAAACAAAAAATATATTAATAATACATTAGAACGAAAATATAATAATATATTAACTGAAAAGTTCCGAATTTTTATGTTTAAAAAATACACTTATTTGTCAGCACATGTTGGCAACATTATTCGTCCCTGGAGTAGTTCCAATTAACAGCAAGCCAGTCGAGCAATCGCCCCCATAGGTGTTTATTATTTACAAACCTCAAATTTTGTTGTTTTTTGATTTGCATTGGTTTTTAACTGTTTTTCGGTGTTCTGCCTCCGGTTTCTTCGTCAAGAAGTGCAGTTAGTGAAGGTTCTTGCATGAAGGCACAAAAGAAAACTTTACACGAGACATCTTGTTGAGCTAGGTTACGCACGACAACAAAACAAAAACGCACGCGCAGAGCGCAATAGCTGCAGTACAAATGAACTACGAATCCTAATTCACATACGATTATACGAACTTTATATAATTTTTCCTTGCACTCCTATGAGAAATAAGAGAGATAATCTATCAAAGGTTTGTTAACCACTTGGAGCATATAGAGACGTATTTATTACGTCGCAAGCACCAATTTAAATTTCATTTAATTTTTTTTGTAATTTACGAAAGAACGAAAAAACAACGTGTTTTATCTATAGTTTTTGATATGCTCTTTCAGATGATGCAATAAAAAAAAGTCATGAAAATAGCCCATTAGTGTTGCTGCTAAGAGAAAATTTTTTGGTGTCGTTTCTACGTTGTCTCGAAATTTAAGATTGGGACTGACATTTTTACATCTCGAACGTTCGAGACTTTGCATCGAGAATCTCGATCTCGAAGACAGTTGAACGACAAAATAATGTAAATACGAGAGTGAATGGTTTCGACGTCCATAATGCCAACTATTTAAAACTTTAACTAGGAAAAACCAGTAGTTTCGTCAAAAATTCTTCAGACTTTCTTGACGTTATAAAAGGTTTAAGTATTTCAGAATTACTTGTTCTTAAAGCACGTGTAGCATAGGTCACACAAAAAAGTAGGTATGCGTTTGAAAGAAAACATACATACGTGCTACTAGGCTGTAACAGATAGATAATTCTTCAGTAGGTAGCTAAACACACATATTTGACTAAACACATGATTGACTTTGATAAAACAAAAATTTTACTTAGAGAAAATTATTATCACAAACGTCTAATAAAAGGAGCTGTAGAAATTTGTAGGAATACTAATAATTTTAATAGGGATTGTGGAAATTATAATTCAGGTGACCTTTGGAAGGCTATTTTGTAGTTATTTTTTATCAAGTAGTTCGTGTATATCTAGTAGGTCGGTAGTTAGTTTTTCGTCTTTAGGTTTATATTTTATCAGGTTGGCACGTTGTTTCTATGACAACTCGCTTCCTTTGTGATTTATTTATTTACTTCTCGCCCTTGACAAAGATTACAGACGTAATCGAAACGTCAGACTAATAACTTTCTGTTAGTGTTTTAAAGCGATCTTTCCGAAAACATATTACCTTAAATAATGTAAATATTTTGTTCATCGTTGATACTCATTTTAAAAATTTGTGCACTTGGAATAAAATTTGGTTAAGATTTAAACAAGGCATGATTCAACGAATTGAATTGAGCTGATGTTATTTCTCCGGAAACATTACATACTCAACTTGATGCATTTTAAGCATTTGCATGAGTTATAGCAGCTATCTTCCGTGAATAGCCCCACAATAACCTTCTTCTAAACTTCAGAACAACTCATCCACATAAATTCGTACAAGTACCTAATGTGAATAATGAGGGTGCTCTAAGTGCGTTCCCGATACCCTACTTACCCCACAAACAATAGGTCGCTTTGGGTAGTTGAGATTTATACGTCTGCCAAATTTCAAGATCATATATTAAGTCCTTCGAAAGTTATCGTGTCCACAAAGAAAACCACAGACACACACATAGACAAGAAATTTGTTTTTGCCCAAATTTTGTTTTTTTTGCGTTTTCGACCAATTTTAAAGCGAATGAGCAAATAAAAAATTTTGAAAATTTTTTTTCGCGATACAATACTTCCCATCCATTGGATGTGGAAGTAATTATTTACTAGTGGGGAAAACATAACTGATCATCCTGCAGATGTTCTCAGTAAGCTCAGTTTAATAATACGAAGAAATATTATGCATATTCCGCAAATAAGTAAAGTATGTTGTTTGGAAATATTGCTTCATAAACATTGTGTTTGCAATAACTGTAATATATACTTGGCATTTCACTGGATTTGTTGCGTTTACTTTTTTAACTCTAGCAAATACGTACTATCATTACATTTTGGTCTTCTATATATTTAAAAATTTCCAATGCTGTTTGAACTTATTTGTAAATATTTAGCTTATACACCGTATACGTTTTTCTACAACTGAGGTAAAAATTTAAATTCGCAACTAAAAGTCTGGACATGATTGCATTTTTTTAAATACTTGTCAAAATAACAACATAACAAAACACCGTCAGCTGCATTTTTCGTAGTGGGTTATAAGTCAGTTGCCCTTATGAATACTCCGCCTATCGTGCACATCCAATTGACAGCTTTATTAGGAATATGGTGTCTTAAAGACCCTAATGTGTTTCATTATATTAGCCCAAATCAACGAATCATGAAGTACTCTTTGTTTAGTTTCAGTAACAGATACCACCTAGTACATACCTACCGAAAACCGTTTTAACCAGTTGATTTATGCCCCATGTGCTTCAAATTAAAATGTAAACAATATTTAAAATATACACTTAATTTTTTACTTGGTGGGTTATTTCAGAATCATCATTTTAGTCGAACTAATCGGCAATCGGCCGTCTTTAATAATCCAATTCATATACATGGCTATTTTCAAAGTATTCAATCAAAGCCACGTATTTGTGAATGTGGATATCAGTAATGTAACGTAACTTTAATAAATACAGGTCTTAGCTTTCAACGACTCCCAGGTAAGAATGTCTTTCTGTTCATACACCGCTGGATTCCCTACGGCACTACTGACCTGGCGTCACACGAGCAGAAAATGTTGACATTCCAATTTCCCACTTTGCTATGAAATCTTAACGGTGTGCTTGCTCCGCATGTGGAAGAACGTTTCCATTTCGCGTTGTTGCATTCTCGTGTGCTTTTCTGCACCACACCACCTAAAAGCAATTATATTTGGTGTTCTTTAAGCGAACTCTTTCATGTTGATTTAATTACTGAGAGCAACTTCATCACCGCGGTAATTACGGAATTGCTGGAATGAGGCATCGCATTTCATACGAAAACTTTGTTTAGGAGCTCCCATTTTCAGTGCTCTGTATTTAAAAGCAGTGTAAAGTGTGCGGAGTAGCAGCGTTTATAGTAAAAACCGATCTGAAAGAACGGCTAATGATATTATGTGCCAGAGGATAGTGTGACGCCAAGTATGGACCAGAGCTGCAGGCATGCAGATGTGGTGTAAGAATGTCGACTATAGAAAAATCTAGAAATGTCTATAAGTGTTTTAAGTACTAGTGTGTGCGGTATTGTTGTATAAATAATGGTTTACTGAATCAGTAGTGTTATAGTAGTAGTGCTTTGAACTAGCTGTTTTTAGATTTAGTGTATTTTGGTAGTAGTGTTTAAATAAAGAACTCCGCAGTTTTCGAACTAGTGCTCCTAACGGCTGGTGACAAGGTGGGATTGTGAATTTCAAGAGTTCTGTGACCCGGACTGATGGTATGTGACCAATTTTAGAAGAGGAGAAGAACCGGATCGCATATGAAGTTCTGCCATAACCAACAGTCAGAAGCTGCAAASWCAAGTGGGTTAGCTGGAAGTTTAAGTATATGTCAGTAACGAGAAGCCAATATATCGACATGGACGTAAAATCAAAACAGCTAGTAGAACTCATACAAATGATGGATGCAGCCCCAGGAGTCGTTAAAATGAGATTAAAGATGAAAACCGAACTTGGAGCAACAAAGTAAAAAATCAGAAATGAGCTAGAAGCAATAAAAACTGAACTTAGAGCAATTAAACAATGAATAAAACTGAAAAGCGAAATACACGGAAGTCGATAGAATCGCTGATAAGAATAACACAACAGTCAAAAAAAGGGACCGATCACATCGGGAACGAGTTGATGGCATAGAAATAAACCTTGAGAACGCAATAGTGACTGTAAAAGTGGATTTGAAAAGACTGCAAACTCACAGAGCGTCGCTTTTGTCAGACTGGGAGCAGCAAAGTTAATCCACCACTGTATGTTGGTCAGACTTCATTCAAGACGTATAAAATGCAGTTCGAATCGGCTGGTAAGGTAAACAATTGGGACAAACGGAAGGAGACTATGACTTTAGCGCTCGCTCTTCGTGGACCAGCGCTTGACTTACTTCACACGCTACCTGCGGCCGAAAGAGTAAATTATTACAAGTTATGTGCAGCGCTAGCACTTCATTTTGAAGAACAACGCTTAAGGCGTTTGTTCCGTATGCATCTAAAGAATGACGATCAGAAAGTCGGCGAGAATTACTTTCTACCGCCGTGGGAAGCCAGGGCGCATAAAGAAGAACTGCAAAGTGGTGCTCCCAGCTGCCTCCAGAAATCAAGCGTAACGGTATGATTTCAAAATAGAGCATCATCCTGGAAAGCAAGTTGTATTCAGATGTCCATGTGGAGAATTCAGACATAACAAGTGGATAGAACAGCGCAAGGGACAAGTCAGTGTAAGGAGAGTCACCATGAAGAGGAGCGATGAATGCACTGCCAACTTCCGAAAGGCTCAGCTAGGAAACAGTGATAGTGATCTTAATACTTATGTAGAAAGGATACAACAGAAAACGACCTAGATGGAACGAGGTGTTACCGGACAGTCCAACCCCAAAGGCGATGTGGGCTCAGTGGGAATCTTTGCGGCTGGAGAACAGTGGGAACATGGGAAAGTGACGATGAGAAGCACGTTACCGTACCGTTAATAATACCCAGGAAGTACGTACCAAGGATACTGAAATAAATACATGGATTAGCATCTTTGGCAAAGGCACTCGAACGTTTCTACTGAGTGGCTTGTTGCGAAGATGGAGAAAAATGGAGCTGCAAGTGAACAAGTGGCGTAGCCACGAAGGTTCTATCAGAACGACTGAGGAAAAGGACGAAGAAGTAAGACGTGGGAGGTCCATTAGGAAAAACAGCCAGTGACCATGCGAAAGCTCGGTATTAAACAACGATCATTCACGGGAAGTTTAAGGAACGAGATCTGGTGTCGCTCTACAACCCACGAAAAAGGAAAAGACTCTCGCCTACATTGTTGCCATTCTGGGGACGACCCTGCAATACAGTGTAAAAGACTAACGATTTAATCTACAAAATTCAGCGCAGCCCAGGATCAAGAATGAAGGTTGTACATTTAAATCGTTTAAGCGAGTGCCGAGGAGATCCTGATGAATGGAACTGATCGAGACGATCGGAAGGAGGGGGAAATGTTACGCGGCAACAGATACTGTTATGCCATCAGCGCCATCTATGGAACATATTCGCAGGCATACAGATGTTGTGTTAATAGAACACTACAATACATTAGGCATTGATCTTAGTAACATATAAAAGAAGTGGGATATCCATTATAGAGAGGTCTAGAAACGCATAGGAAGATATATAGGCGCGGGCTCTGTTCTGAATTCGAAAAGCATTGAAACAAGCGAAATAAAAACGAAAGGCTAGCGAAACAAGTGTTTCAATATTTTGAGTTCTAGTGTGTGCACTACTGTATTCTGGACAATGGTTTACAGTTTTGAACTAGTTGTTTAGATTTGGTGTATTTCGCTAGTGGTGTTTAAATAAAGGGAGGTAAATTAGATGTCCGCAGTTTTCAAAACCGTACTCGTAACAATATGGAATGCGAGGTTCTTAAATGCCTTAAAAATTATTTATATAAATATAAATATGGCAATTCGTGGCCATCATACGATATGCGAACAACACAGTGTTGCAGAATCTCATGTAATACTTATACATAATTGATAAATACAAATTGTTGTGGGCAACGGAGAATACGAGAAATAATCGAAACAGTTAAAAAACGTAGAATTGTAAGCATTGTTAGATAAGGGTGACGACCAAACGGAACAACCCGTAGAAGAGAATAAAAGTTAGGTGTCCCATGAAGTCACGGAATGAATAAAAGAAAATTATTTCTGAGTCGAATCGTTAGTGATTATGAACAGTGGATATATTTTGAGAATGGCCAACCAGCCAACTCGCTAAGAAAATCAGAGTGATCTAATGTTTTATGAGTTTCTAAAACCAAGTGCTACTGATAATAGTGAACGCCACTAGAACGCCACCATTAATAGGCTTAAACCGTGATGTGCTCCTAAAACGACCAGAACGGCCAATGAAATAGTAGAGTTGCTTAGCTGGGAAGCGTTGACCCATTCGGCATATTCGTCAGACCTGTTTCCATCATCTGACTTGTTTTTATCGATGGGACACGTAATTGCTGAGCAGCACTTCCAATCATATAAAAATGTTGGACAATAAATTGATGGCGAGGCATTCACAACTTGCCTTATATTACTTTGATTTTTTTTGTCATTTTCATGTATTAAATAGGTATGCATTATCTACTAAAAATTATTCCGGTTTCATTGGTAAATGATTTATATAGATGCAATAATCTCTATTTGATTACAACATCAACTTTCGTGAGTACTTAGGCAATGATGTTGAAAAAGACCGTTTTCTTTCGAAATTAGCGTAGCTTAAATAACTTATCAATGTATTTGTTAGTAAACTAGAAAAAATGAGCATACATTGGAAAAACTAAACTGGCAGGTAAATGGTCTACTTTTTACGTAAGCGTAGTGTCGTTAACAATTTTCGCAACGAGGATAAGGTGCGGCCCTTCTGTAACCACTCCAAGCGGTCTCGTAGGAATTCATGTACGCGCCGCCCTCCTAACGCTACAGCAATTAAAACAACACGTACTGTAAGCGCCACTGATGTTAGCAAGGTGAAATTATTAGCCTCTAGAGGCGATACAAACGAAGCTCAGGTTTCAGACAGCAGAAAACATTACTATTCAGTGCATGGAGGAATGCATTTGTGGTTTCGCAATGTTACTGCTGTTCGGTGTGTTGTAGGTCAAATCCCCTTTGTAAGTGGGATTAACGCTCAGCATCGGCTAAAAGTTAAGCCCCAGGAACATAACTTCCAGCAATAAAAGTAGTATTCTGCATGCAGCTCTTTGGGGATTACGAACGTTTTTGTACGTGCATTGGATTTGGTAAAGCTGCGAGCTGCAACCAAAGCGAGAAAATGGAAGTGACGTAATGAAAAACTTGTATACTTTACATATGCAAATGAACACTGAACTTAGTATAAAGGTGTGAATTTTAGTTACACGGATAAAGGGAGCGGGCAACGCCATATTTACAGATTTAAATAGCATTATTTTTTTATTCTTCGTGAAAAACAAAGCAACGCAAACGATTACTGCATGCTATCCTTTTGTGTATGAGCTAACACCTGAAGCACTACTTATCCAAAGTATCTTGCAGTCCAATTGTTGCCGTCTCTTTTCGTATACCATAGGCCCGCGTTTTTTCCAATTTGGAAAGTTACAATCTTATTAGTTACCTTTGTGAGTTCTTTTCTCTCCTATTGCTTGCAAGCGTTTCAACAACTGTGATCGCATAACTGGCATCAACGCGCAGAGTGACCTTATGAATTCTTATATTTCACGAACTACTGTAATGCAAAATAGTAGGTTTTTATCACGTGACAGATTACAGAAATTATTGATTGATTTCAAATTACGTAGAGTTCTCTAATTGTTCCACCGCAATTCTTCAACGCGTTATGCTTTGAATATAAAACTGAGCGGAAGAAGTATGTGATTCGATTTGTGGAACCAAAATGGAGGTCACGTATGGCCGACTACTATTTACGCTTTGGCAGTGGCGTGAAATAATATGTTAGGGACAATAAATTATTGTATACTGTACCTTATATTAATAAAGAATGTCACTTACTATTATAATACCAATTTGCACAAGAGCAAAAGACGCGGACTAAACGCGTCAAAAATCGCCCCACAAAAAGGACACCTAAAATCTACTTGAAAACAC
This sequence comes from Rhyzopertha dominica, assembly GCA_025024175.1. Classification (NCBI taxonomy): domain Eukaryota; kingdom Metazoa; phylum Arthropoda; class Insecta; order Coleoptera; family Bostrichidae; genus Rhyzopertha; species Rhyzopertha dominica. The sequence goes on from QCXZ01000138.1 coordinate 13,510,186, forward strand.
TCGCGCAGGACGGTCGGACGTTATGAAGGATACCACACAGGACGCATACGGATGAACACCGTGCGTACACAAAGCAGTTACGTTTATAAACGCGAACTTTTCAAAAACTTGGCACAACCGCAAAAAATTATTTCAGATTCATGTTCAGGAAGTTATCCTCTAGGATTGTGTAAAATTCCCAGCTACATAACCTGTATTCTAAATAATTATTACTTTTAGTTGGCTACAGTTATGCATACTACGTGACTTGCTACTTCAGTTTTGAAATCTTTAAAGTTTCACTCAATCGAAATATTCCAAAGTGTTTGAAAAATTTAGTATTAAGAACACTCACCTATGAAATGTTGCTGCTGAATATTATTTACTGGTGTTTGAGAACAACCACGATAAATTAAAGTAAAACCATCACACTATATTTTTGACATAAGGAATATGTATGTGAGGAGAACTATTTGTTACTTCGGTAGACAGAAATCAGCCGATACTTTAGCCTAAGGCGTTTAGAAAGTACTTTTTAAGCAGATGCATAATTCTCTCACATGTTGAGGAATTACGAATGGATTTCTACAAACAAAAAAAAACGCCTTCAGCAAGTGAAAGACTTATTAATACAGTTACTTATAGAACCGAGAACCGTTAGGGCGAAGTTTATTTCACGGCTCTACTACAAAAAAGCACTAATTGTGTTAGGCGGAAAAGATACGAAGCACGCGAAATTTTAGTTGAGTATCGTGTCCCAAGGGTCAATGTGGACTTCAGCTCCAATATCTGACGATAACTGGATATCGATTGCTTCTAAAGGTATCGCCTCTCCTAACAGATGGACTCCTAACGCTTCGCCACGACATCAGAAATTGAAGATAATTAACTGTAACATATATGAAACTGGACCAACACCTATACGTTAGGTAGAAAGAGTTCGCTTGCTGTACAGAATGGTGTAGAATAAGTTGCACCTAAATTAAAATAAACGCTTGGAGCAGTATTTGATAAAGCCGCATGATTGTCCAGGTTATAAGCTCTTCAGAGCTAGTAATTGTCTCAAAAACTGTGCCACATTTAAATCATCCATAATTAATTACTACTTTGTGTGAAATAACCATTTGCATGTAATAGATATAGACGGTGGCGGAGTAGTTAAATGGGCCTAATTTGAACTTAAAGAAACAATAACTAGGATAAGGACTGGATAATAAAAAAACTCAAAGCTTCATCCTAAAAATTTGGTATAAAATAAAAACCACTTTTATAACTGAGTCAAAATAATCATATTTAAGCACAAACTATTTCTGTCGGCCAATCAAATAGCGTGGACGTAATAACAATAATACAACAATGGCGACCATTGATGCTGCCGTTTCGGAGAAACTACTTATAGGTAATAAAGAAACGATATAACCCAAACGAAAAAGCATATTGACATTTTGATTTTACATCACATTTTCGTACCACAGAACAATAGGGGAACACTACCCAATATACTTGTTAGTATGTGCTCTTAAGGGAGAATTTTTGGATGCAGTCCCAACTTATAAGAGAAAGTATACAGCGTACCTATATCACAAACTACCTACGTTTCTTTCACAATTGTACTAGTATATCTCACGAAGCTCTAAAATGTGTAGGAAATCGTCATTCAACATCAGAATATACAATATATAATATAAATAATAATAATAATAATAATAATAATAATAATAATAATAATAATAATATAATTTAAAGCTGCTTATTTATTTAATGAAATACAAAATTAAAAGCGGATTTTTTTTGTGACAAATGTTCTAGTGACTATTTAAAATTAACAGTTGGTGATATTGTCAGAGTGGTAGTATTGGTTGGCGGTTTTGAAATTTGAATTTGAATTTGAATTTGACAATACGTCTTATAAAACAATTTCGTACAGAATTTTCCATAATTATAGTAGAACAGTGTTAAATAACTATCACTAATAATCTCAAATTTCCTGTAAGTAACACCATTGTATTTATTAATAGTAGGTAACTTTGTCTTGTATTATATTGTAGTTGTCCTGATAAAGATCTAAATTAAAGATCGAAAGCTTGACTTTGGATAAAAGAGTGTACTAATTAAATAAAAAGGGTCGAATAGCCCCAAAATTTAAAAGCAAAAAAAAATACAATATAATATATCATCCTTCTACTGATATATTGAAACTGTGAAATTAATATACGGCATCGACATAATTAATTCCCAGTCAGAAGCATAAACTTGCAATTTTTGCCCGGCCATTATTTTAGCCAGAGAACAACAAGAATTCTCTGCTGGGAAGTGTAAATATGAACTGATTGCTTAATAAATGAAAGTACKAGATTAAAAGAAATTGAAATATAAAGCTGATGTGTTTAAAACTAGTAGAAAAGCGYTGTMTAAATTAAAATATGAACATATAAATGCTCATAAATATTTTAGCAGCTATATGGTAATACCCAAGGATGTGTTTAAACATATGCGGCAAATTTTGTAAAATAAGACGGTGAAACACCTTCTAAAGGTACTGGCCGCAAATTTAACTCAGATCATGGGTGATCGGTTAGTTGGGATACAAATTCTGTAACAACTGTCTCATGGTTTAGTTTAACTAAGTTAAGCTAAACCATCAGTTTAAATAATTACAATTGCAGCTATTACTTCCCGCCCTTCTTCCCATTCTTAGTTCTGACAATTATCACTATTTTATTTTTATTTATTACTACCTAATTCAAGTATTTAAAGCTTCTATTATCTGCACTTGAACTGAACCGAAACAGCATCAGTCAATTCATTAGCCTTTGATATGGGGCAGATCAAAATCAAGAGTCCACAAATCTTTATTCTTGGTTTATTTCTTTATACAGGCACACAGTCGTATTTTCTTGTCTTAACGCAATAACAATTGTTTTGTTATAGCGCCATCTTTTATTTTATGTAGTAGGGGCACACTACAATTGCGCTGAACAAAGCGCGAAGTGTACTCGTGTGTTTGTTTATTTTAAACTTTAATGCCACCGAATGGAGGCAGTTCACTTAGCCGTGGTTCTAGAAATATACTGAAAATAATACGTTATGGCATATATATCCACCACGCTGTCAGAACACTATTCGATCAGGTCCTCGACGATAAGTCGCTTTTTACATTTCCTTTTCGATGCCATATCGGACGCAAAAATCGACATTTAGATAAAAAACACGCAAAAACTACATCTACCTTAAACGACATCATGGACGCGATGAGAAAATTGTCAAGAAATGTAGATTGGCGTCGCTAACGTAGCATTGTTGACGAAGGATTGAGAAGCTGTCAATAAGATATATCACCGCACGACGGGTTGCCAAGCAAATGCAATATTCGGTTTCATAAGACCCAAAAAGGTGATAGAATGTAAATTCACAGTTATACTGAAGGCACAGGTACGTAGTATCAGTTTTTATGTAGTTGTATACAAATCATGAGATACTCAACTGTTAACTGTACATCTAAAATGAGGATTAACAAAGATGTACAACTGTAAAGAAGAGTAAAATATCGTAAAAAAGCTGCAAAAACCAAATACATATAGATAAAGGGTGTGTCCTTTCCTGCTTATGGACTTTGTAAACAATGACAGATACATCAACAGTTAAATGAAGGCAAAGTTTGTAAATTTAGTGCTCTTTGAATGAAAATTTTTGCCAACTCGTAGTTTATAAAAAGAAAATCAAAACTATTTTAATAAGCAAGATAACAGTAAACGGAAATCACATACTGAAGTCATCGTTCGTGCTAATGTGCCCCATATTAAGAAACAGCGCCATTAGGTAAACATTTTTTCTGATTGAATTGATTTGTTTTACATAAATAAGTATAAAACCAAAACAAAAACTGTTTAATAAGAAAATGCGGTAAGATGTAGTGGTTGTCAAAAACAAGTAGGCACCAGAATTTCAAATATTGAAACAGATGACCAAACTGGCTAAAAAAACCATTCGAGGCTGTGGCTTCAATACGCCAATAATCATTCAGTGATTTAATTTCACTGGGCCATTCTTTGCTGGACTTTTCCAATGAACACAAACGCTCATTGTATTTTCGCAAAATGAACGGAAAACAGGCAGTCTCTGTACTTAATGACTGTACCAATATACGTCGTAGTTCGTCACCGCCGTTTGGATATACAGCGGTATTTTGACCTATTATTGTTACTTTCTCTATTTTCCGTTCTTAATGAAATCATTATAAAACGGAAATTATGTGCCATTAAGAAAAGGATTTTTTTATTTTCTAATGTTGGTATCAGTAAACAACTCTTAGGGCCGGTTGCACAAACGTGGATCAAAGTTAATCCGGGTTTAATCTGCGGTCGTTGCCTAGCAATGTCATGAATCCGAGGTTCTGATTGGTGTTGCTATAGCAACGACCGCGGATTAAACCAGAATCAAATTTGATCCACGTTTGTGCAACAGGACCTTAGAGAATCTTAAACAAGGAAATATAGGGATGCGTAACTAAGCGTTTAGCGCATATGCCGAAAGTGATACAAAAAAAACAAACGCCTGCCATTTCAAGTGCTCCTGACAGGACTTGTCAAACACCGTAGATTTTGCCAGATATTCTGCAACAATAGGTTTTTCCCAAACGAAGGCAATGGTGTAACATTGTTTATGTGCAGCTTGTAGAGGTAAAGGTTCGAGTGAAAAAACTGGTTTCCATGGGTAGGAATTGAATTCAGTTCACGGCACGCTTTCAGGGGCGTCCTTATTTCTGCTAACTAGATACCCTACACACATGCTGGTACGCCACTGCCGATCTGTGCCGGTATTACCACTTTAGCTTATTACTACGGTGTCCATTTTTTCCTCGTCAAAGGAGGGAACAGTAAATAAACTACAACTGATACGTGCCCAACTTAAGCACGACAGATTAAAATTACCAAAATTTTTTAAGGTTAAATCTCCCCTATTGTTTTGTGTAGAATACGGATACCACGCAGAATAGGAAAAATTGTATAAAAAAACCTCTTTACAAGGCTCTCATCCTATTCAAATTCGCCTTCGGCTCGTTCTGCAAATGTTGGATTCGTGCGATGAAACGGCGCCTTATAAAACTAGTTTTTTGATATACTACTTTCCAGTCAGCCTAAAATATAACATTTCTAATATCGTTTTTAAGAAATGAGGTTGACATTATTGCACATACCTGAGAAAGAAAAGTTGCTTTAGAAAGACGAGTCATCTTTTATTATACGGCAAATATAATAAAAATAAGTGCGACACGACTTGATTTTCCAATTTTTAGCTTTTGAAACTAATTAAAACACTGGTATTCACATTCGTATATCTTGAAATGTAAGGGTATAGAGCAACGCCTTGCGCATGCTCCCCATCAAATTTTATATCAACCGTTTCAATCCTATTTTTGCACTTGTAAGTCAAGTTTTGTAGCAAAAATATATTAATAAAGTAGTTATTTTGCAGCGGACTGAATAAAATGCAATTAATACAAAAGCTTTTTGTCAGTTCTATACTTCGTAAATTAAGAGTCTGGAGTTATTGAAGATTTTGTATTCTTCTGACACAACCGACGGCCTTTGAAAGAGTACGTATCAGAAAAATATTCAAAGCTAACTGAACAAATAAAAAATGAACGAACGAATAAATGTTAAGCGCTCGTAGCAGATGCGTAACATCACCTAAGCTACTGTCTGGACGCTAGCAATCGAGGTCAAACTGCTTATGAGTGAGAGTTTTAAATTTTAATGGGAAGTTTGAAAAAACACTATTGATATAATTTTCCAATGCACACCTTACTATGATTACTTATATTAGTTAGCCTGGCACATTAAACAAGAGTATTCTTTTTTATATTTTAAGCGCTGAATGTGATTTGACAGTTTCAGGTTCAGGAAATATTTATGACCAGCACTATATCAAATCAAAGACGCGTGTTTGTCGACTTTTCATGTAACGTATAATCAAAAGCTTCTATTGTGCTGCACAGCGGTATTTGCTTCGCCTACATAATATTGACTGCACCACTGATTTCCATACATTACCCCACAACATGTAAACAGGTTAGCAATGCTTCGAATTCAAACGATCGTCACTCATAATTTATTGTTCCAGATGAAAGTCTGACAAAAATGCGCTTACTCGTTTGAAAACGTTTCAATAGCATCGGCATCAGGCAACTAAAGGAGCAACTGCAATTTCGCGTTTTCGCTACAACTCACTGGTTTGAAAATATTCACGATTGATTTCTAGCAAGAAGCCCTATAGGTGTGGCGCTCAACCGCCGCTTTTGTGCTATATTTTCGAGGTTCTGTGTTGCTCAATACTTTCGCAAATATTTGCTTGGAAAGTAACTATATTTTTAAATTAACAAAAGCGCGATGTGGCATCTACTCAAAAAACTTAAACAAACTTCGATGTGTTGATCACTGGCTAGCTATAAATATTATTAAATATGATGTTAGAGTCAAAGCACTATTATGCCATAATCTTCATTTCATTATTATTCATTTCAGTATGAACTGCCTGCGAACTCTTAAGCACGTAATTAATATGTGTGCAGCAATTTGTGAGTGATCTGTACCAGAAAATAAAGCAAACTAATGAAACTCTCAGCTATAATGACTAAGTACCGACCATCGAATCAAGTATCTTCCGTGACGAGAGCGTTTCAAATCTTTGAATCCTCTCTTGTTCGGACAACGTTAAATTGATGTAAACAACGTTTTGGAGGAAGGTGGCTCCTTGCAGAGAATGATTTTGGACTACTGAGATCCTGGGAGCCTTGAAACTGGCCTCAGTTTCTACGATTCCTGGCAAAGCATGAAATGGAGCAATACAAAACTGTCTGATGCTTCCCGAAATAAAAAAAAAATGAGTAACTGCTAACCTAATCAATTCCTACCTGTATTTTGGTACTTGCTATAATGAACTATGGCCTCCCTGTACCTCTTGGCGATGTCTTCAGGTGGTAAAGCGTTTGGGACATGTTTCTTAACTGGCATTTCAATGCTTACTGTTGTAATAGAGTTTGATCTTTTAGGTGAACCTTCTTGTAGACTAGAATTTCTATGTAACGGCATGTTCCTTTGTATGTTTGGATATAACACGAGAGCTGAAGCGGCACACAGACCTTCGTATGCAGCACCAAGCCATAACCAGTCGTTCACTGATTTTAACGGTAGTCAAACAATTTTTCTAACAACGATACCAGATGATGTGTGAAACTGTACGTCGATAAAGTGTACAAAACCTTTGTCAATAACCTAAAGACATCAAATTTAATTGTTGCAAACATTCTGAACTGCATATAGGAACAAATACCCGAAAATGCACATTTATTAGTACAATAGTAAAACAAATTTTCTTCGACAATAAGAGATTACATTTGAACTGAAACTATACCAGCAAGTGAAAAAGTAATAACTGGTGAGAAGGGTCAATTTTACCTTCAAAAGGTAATCACATTATTTTCTTGGCCTTAAAGTTATGTCTGTATCCCCTCTAGTCTCCTTCAAAAAATGTAAACAGCCGCCATGTTTTCTTTTTTTAATTTGAACGATTCTAAACAAGGCCTAAATTACTGCTATATGAAACAAAATTAGTTATAAAAACATAATTCAATTTAAAAATGTCTCAAAATGTCCCCTCCAATTTTCATACAGCAGCGTATAATCGATTTCCAAAAGCTTGTCTAACGTCTTTTGCTATTTTCGGCGTGATCAAACAGCACCTTGCGACGATTTTTCTCGAAACACTTGAAGAGATTCTGATAGCGGCCTTTGATTTTAAGTGAATTTTAAGGCATTTAGGTGTAACTTTCACTTAAAATGGGTTGGTATTACCATAATAACGACAAGTATACCTGTTTACTTCAACATTCAACATAAGTGCAGTTTCATTGCAGAAACACTCAAACCTAAGTAAAATTTTCGAAAAATTGTTAACATCTATACGGAATACGGTGATTTAATTTTGAAAAAGTTTTGGCATACGTGTTATCCTCATGGTGGAATTTTACTAGCTTATTTCTTTGTTCTGTACTATAAACGATTTAAAAATTGGGAATATTTATTGATCTCTTAGTTAGAACGAAATTAGTTTATGGAATCAAGATAATAATTTTACCAACCTCAGTATATGACATTTCTTTGTTTCCAATTTAAAAATTTCTGGGAGTTATAAATAATCCCGTGATTATAAAAAAGGTATCTTTCAAATTTGAAAAAAATATGATTGTATAGGTAGTGAAAGCCGCTACAAAATAATGAATCACTCAACTCCTATTTACCTTTTAAATTTTTAAGAGGTGGCTCTGGGTGCTAGGATAAAATTTCCCCACATCCTCAAATTCATTAAAATCGTACCATTTTACCCGAACTTGAACAAAATCCAAGATGACAACACGATGACTTAAAACTTTAGCTAGCTACAAACAATCTTGCTTTTTACTGGCTTGCGGACTATGACGCGTATTCAAAATTTTAAAAGTTTATTTCGACGTTGCAAAAATAAGTTATATGAAACTAGTTGTTGTGAGATACAAAAACAGTGGCAAAGTTCGATATGTTATGTGGACACACCGAGAAAAATTGATTGTTACCAACAACAAATTTTTATTTGTTAGAGATTAATTTGCTGATGTAGTAAAGAATTGTTCGTTGTAAATACCAAACAATTTTTGCTTGTTGTTTGCGTTTGCAAAAATCCTATCGTTGTTAGTACCAAACTAAACTTTGTTACCACACATAACATTTTTAAGCAAATATTTAATATTATACATTTGTGGAACATTTATGAAAAAATATTTGACTTTCAATATTTATGTATCATTTGCATATGCATTTTGAAATATTTAAGCCCTTCGTTACTATTATAATAATAATAAATTTTGTTCTACCATTCCCATTTAATAGGTCTCATATGCTATTTGCTTCAAAACTGTATATCTACATTAATAATAAAGATATTGGCGTGAATAAAAAAGGAAAATGTTCAGGATAGATAGGGCTAGTTTAATTCCAGTTGACATCTGCAGTTGTAGCTGGTTCCTTTCTCAAGGAATTGTAAATTTAAATACCCTGTAGATACTGAAGACTAATATTTGAATGAATATTTTGAAAACAACATCATTACTGAGCAATATAACTACAACTGAAGCCAAAAATTATCAAATTGACAATTCTGTGCAATAGTATTCTTTGAGTACCACCAGCATATTTTTGATTCTTTGGCCACACTTCTGATTATTATTTATATTTACTTGATCAAATCTATTAACACCTTCATATCATTTTTAATACTCAAATTGATCGTAAAATGCTCCTTAATTTTCAATACCAAAAAATATCAGAAATATTGTCTCCAGCTTTTCTTCGAAAGGTTGTTTAACCACCAATGCACCTTTCTGAGAAATTTTATTTACTCTTAACTTTTTACAAACAGTGCTTCTTTATTAACAGACTTTAGAATTGTCGGATAGGCAGTGTTGGCTCTAAATCCCATTAACTTTTAATTATTTTCATATCAGCCCAAAATTTTTAAATTAGATTGAAGCATTTTTAACACACCTTGCAAAAGAAATACGTGCATCGACAAAAAAAAATCTGTTTACCAAGCGCGCCGCTCATTTTTGTTACATAAGTGTTTGTTAACCTCAACAGTGATGAACTGCATAGTTATACAACACCCGAACCACCTAGAATTGGTACAATTAGTCATTTTCGTTTTCAACTTCGACTAAAGGGGTTGGGTGCCTGATACGGATAGCTATTCGTTGATATCTGGGAGAGGACATCAAGCGTAAGTGTGTTTTGCTAGTCGATTGTAATCTATTATTCCATAATTTCTTATTTAAACTTAGTCAACTGAATTCAACCAAACGCGGACATCCATGGTCGAGGCAACCATTTCCATTGATCCATTAAGATCATTATATAAATTAAATCAAGTCAGATATTACAAACTTTGTTCTGTTGGACCACTGCAATATTAGATTTAGTATTCACCAAACAAGTTAAAAGGTGTACAAAATCAGTTCGTGTCCCGAGCAGTACGATTCTCTAGAAGGATCTGTGAGGTTCGATCATTCCCGAAGTTAACGAACACACCTATCCTTTCCCAGTTAAACCGGGATATCTACAGATCGTGACCACGTTGACCTGGCGCAATTGCATACTGCGGGTGCTTTGTTAGCTGCAGTGGCATGATTGTTGGGATATCCCGTTTCCCATATTTCCCCGTCGTGCGTAATTAGGGGATGGTTTGGAAATTGCAGCCAGTTCGGCTAGGGAATTTTACTGCTCCGCTTTAGACTCTGTCGCCCTCCTTTCTTTGATTGCATCACTCATTACTTCCCAATTTTAAATTCTTCACTAATTAATCAAAACTTGAAGTCCCTTTGTCGCGGTGGACTCTCGTTGGCACCTTGGTGTATCATTAGCTCTGTCTACCAAAGGCACGATATTCACACTCTGTTGTGACAGGGGTGGCATACAAGGCAAACCGATGGAGATATCTAGATGAGAACCCACACCCATTGAAGCCAACACACTAAAATTATTTGTTCTCTTGTCGTTCTTATAGGTTTCGTATATTGGTTTTCGTGCACTTCAGTTTGCACTCTTTACTTTACGATATCGCTGGTTATTCATTAATTTAATAATTTACTAATAATATAAAGCTAATATTAATCATTAGTACCTGCTGTTTCCGTGAGTTTTGTTTTGTCTTTAAAGGTAAAGCAAAATATTGCAGTGGTCCTTGGAAAATCTCTTAAACAAATTAAATAGCTCGTTGACTAGATTAGTACTGCTTTCTTTTATATTTTATATGCTATAATTACTGTACTTCTAGAACACAAAGATGTTTAGAAACATTTATGTGTTTTAGACTGCTAACCGTCCATTTATATTTTTAATTTGTCACTGTAATGTTGTTATGGACAACGAGCAGGGAGGACAAGGTGAAGTTTCTGTAAAGCGAATGTAATTGCAGAAGCTTTCTCCTCTTCAGCCTACACGTGTATGATCCAGCGTTGTCCTAAAGTTGATATCTGTAACTATTTGGATTACCGGCGTCCTCTGTTGAAATAACAAATAATTTTTTGTTATTGAGCCAATTAAGAAAAATTTAGATGTAGGTTAATTCAAATATTTATATCCCTCTCACCATCGATTGTTAATTAATCAGGAGAATTAATTATTGTATTTAATAAACTAATAAACTAGTTATAGAAATAATCGAACAACGTTAATAGTACAGATTTAGAAACAGATATTACAATAAGGACACTAATAAGATGTTAACAAGTTTATGCTTGTATCTTGTCAAAATTGACAGGTAGACATTTTATTTAAGTAAATATTTACATAATATTAAACAGGGTGGTGCTAAAGTTATTTGTAAATATTCTAGAAAAGAACATTTAATGAATATTTGATATAAAGTCTCCACACCTAATAGAAAATGTAGGAGTTCATCGGCAGCTTTGTTAGGGTTAAACACTTACTTATAATAAGCTAAAACAAAAAACCAACCAACAAAAAGTTAGATATTGTATCGAGCCCTATCTGAAAGTTGTAACATAGCAGTAAGTTATATAGGTACTTATTTTATTGTGCGTAATTCTTCAATGATCCCAGATTGACTAGAACTATAAACACAATAAACATACGTCGTGTTAAATAAATGTTTGTATCTGCTTAAAATTCTTTATTTGGGAGGACGGCTTTTACAATTATCATGTAAAGAATTAAAAACCGTTGAAATTTGGGATAGTTTTTTTATGATTTCATTTTAGGACTGTAGACAATATAATTGTTGCTACAATGTACATGTCAAAATTAATCCTCGGAATCTGAATCCAACGATTGTAAACGCCGCCTTAGAGAAAAATATATAGAATTAAATTATAAATATAAGAAACCACTGTAAATACTTAAAGTTGCAAATTAGATATATATAATTACTCGGATCATAATCACATACGCGGCGCACGGTGCAGCCATATTGATGCCGTGTTGCTGAGTAGAGTAAATTTTTCGGGATGACCCGGACAAATATGATTTTAGATAATTAATAATTTTTTGGTAATATGAAAGATACCCACTGTTTAAAATTATTTAAACATATTGAAACAAAATATACTAATAAATATGAAAAACAAAGAATTATTCTTAAAAACAAAATTGTTGCCGTCACTGTTTAATGGTCAGTACATAACAAATTAATATAGCTTTGGTGTTTTATGAAAGCAGAATTAACGTTTAATAAAACAATGAAGTTATTTTGTGACTAGACCCTCGTATCGAAATAGCGGCACGTTGAGAGGTTAATAAAAAATACTATCCAATAATATTCAACAATTTGAAAAGGGCTCTCAATTTTCTATATGTTGCATAAAATTCGCGGAAAAGCTTATTTAGGGTAATCTAAAACCAATAGGTCCTCGTTTAAAATACGTTCCAAATAAAATTTCTTGTAATAATTTTGAACTGCCTTCCTAAGGTGGGTCTTCCCTTCCGCGTTTTTAAACCGAACAGACAGCAAGCAATTTGCATGCCATCCATGAAAATTTCATACGATACATCCAAACCGTTCCCGTGAGCCCCTCAACCGCCGTTCCAATATCTCCGGCATCAGCAAAACTGTCACTCGGCGTAAAACAGCGGCCTCAACTATTCCGCACGGAAAACTGCAACATTGTTGGACGATCTATAACGCCGTAAATTTTATGGAGTCTTGCTGAAATCAGCGCGCGTCACTCACCTTTTACATCATCTTCGCCCTCATTATGTACTGCCGTACGCGTTTACGATGGCCATTTTATTTTGTAGCCAAGATATACTTTCATAAATTCGCACTTTATAAAAGCTCCTTTGTTAGTTCGCAACAATGGGCGTTTATTAGCTCTGAAAAGCTCGAAACGCTCTCAACTGCGCAGAATGTTTTGCTCTTTTATCAAACAGTAACCCCGGTGAAGTGCAATTGATTATTTCTGTATAGCTGGCGACGGGGCGTTTCATAAGTCGCTACACAATAGATTACCGGTAGCGATAAGCCGGTTATCGTTTTTGCATGTACCCGAGAAGAGGAACGTCGTCATGATATTCCGAAGGGGAAGCACCAATTTTGTTACCATAGAAACGTTGTCTGGGCCTTAAGACGCTTCAGATCGCTTATATTTACACCTTACTATTCCAGCATGGACAAAATCCTTAAATTACGTGGATTATGTATATTTACTAAAGCGTAGTAGGGCTACGTATATTTTTACTTTTTAATTCCAAATTAAGTCTCAGATCTGAAATTAATCTTGGAATTCCGCCTCTAATGTTAGAATTCCAAGGTTAATCTAGGAATTCTGACTTTAATCTCAGGATTCCGCTTTTAATCTCGGAATTCCGACTTTAACCTCAAAGTAGGAATTCCGAGATTAATCTCGCAACTCCGACTTTAAATACGGAATAGGGTCGTCCCACAATTGTTTTTATTTTACATTTAAAATGTACATAAAAATGATGCACAAAGACATTTTTTCTGTTTTTTTCCAGTTCTTGTTTGCCGAGAAAAAATGTGATAGTATGGATTTTCAATATCCGTTTGAAATGCCTCGATATTCCGCCACGGCGATGACGCAAAAGGTTTTGATGCTGACGAAAGCGAGAAACACCAATGATAGCCAGTGCTCTAGCGGCATTGCCAGTAATACTTGTTTACATTTTTTTGATATGGGGTTTTCGTGAGTCAACTTAAGGCGTATTTGTAAAAATGAATTAAATCACCCTTCAGTCAGTTTATTCTATAATGAATAGTTCAACATCATCATAGCTTTGATAGTGTTGGTAAATTGTTCTTAACACTCCCTAAGGATACAAATCGCCGACTTCGATAGTTTTTAGCAGTATGTACCTCAATCGCTGAACGGCAGTTACAACTTTACGAGTTACGAGTTAAAAAAATCTGAAAGCAAAATAGATGCGTGGCACTAGTATTCATGATGTAAGCAATAAAAGGCATAGTTTAAACTATCAAATTTTAATATACGGCATGACCCTATTACAATCTTAATATCGGAATTCTGACTTTAATCTCGGATTTCTGATATTCAACTTTGAACTCCGAGTCGTAGTCTGAATTAAAAAAATATATATAAAATATGCGTGGCCCTTTTACACATTTGGCAACTAATAAAGTGATCTAGATTAATCCAAAATGATCTAGAATCATTGTTAGCGAGTTCATTTCGTACGGGATCAGTTTCCCTACAACGTTAAAGCACAGGATAAACAAATATCTAACCAGAATACGCAGTCGCCGTAACACCATTGTAGCAAAATGGTTGGTTTTAGAACATACGTGGATAAATTTTTAACATTATTTTGCAGCAACTGGGTAAATTTTGTTAATTCTGTTCGTTTCGGATGATGTCATAAAATTGTCAGGCAATAGTGCATTGTTAAAAAGACTCGGTTATTGCAGTTCAGTCGGGATATTTTATTGCAACCAGATGGAGAAAAGTTGGTCCTGTTCCTAGAAGGATCTGACCGTTGCGGCTCTTTTGTGTTTGGGGTACACGGCCTAAAACTTACGATGGTTAACGCGGGAAATCTTTTAGTTTATACTTTATAGTACATTCGGCAATAGTTGATTAGAATGATTGATTCGATTGCTCAATCTCCTCAGTATAATAAATACAGGTTTAGTTACGATTGGTAACCATGTAAAGTTTTTTCTGAAGTTTTCTTTACATGTTGCATATTGAAAGGAAGAATGTTGATATTAGTAATCAAAGTCGTTGCCATATCGCGTGGTATCTTAACTTCAGCTTGGGGATATCCACGAGTTAGTTAGGTCTGATTAGCTATTTAGCTGTTTAGCTTTGGTTAGCTTTGATTTTGATTTTAATAATTGGACAAGTGTTTGTCAACGAAAATATGACCAGTGCCGCGCTTAGAGGATAGCAAGTGGGGGTAGTTTTGACCAATCCGGTCTCAGTTCAGAAAATCCAGCAAGTAACGTATTTTGTTGAAAATTTAGAATCTTCAGTCTACGTTCCATCCTCTTAGATCTCGGAAGCAATGTAATTTCTAGTCTAGCTCGCGATGTACAGAGTAATTTTAAGTAAAGTCAGTTAGCAAGTCTTGAAAGTGAGATTAAATAGTATAGTTTAAAGATGGGTTAGTCACGCGTCCCGGTATTTTCATTGTTAATCAGTTTAAAGTCGCGTTTAGGTCAAAATTGTTAATTTATAGGTTGAGGTCATATTCTCGTTTTAAAGAGTATAGTATTGTAAGGAATACTGAAAAGATTAGGACATACAATTTTTGTTGAATACCTTTTATTTTGTTCATTATTTCCATTAATTAACTATTGTTAAATATATTTGTTGTTTGAAACGTAGCTCTTTCGTTCTTACGTAAAATGATTATAGTGCTCATGTGTAAGTTTGGTAGTAGCGTCCGCATAAAGGTAAGATACACACTTTTATTAAGTTTTGATATAGTCAGTTACAATTGAATTAGATTCCACGCAATTACTAGAATCCGCGAATTCGTTAATCAGTAAGCATCCCCAGTAATTAGTATCGGCCAACCATTGTGTTTTGTGACGGGGATCCTTGTATTGGCATTTAGAGCTTGCAGTGTTAAATTGGTAGATCCGCTCGCTGTAAATTTTAATCGGTAAGCAAGCATAATAATTCGGCCACATTAAATTTGATGTTAGGCCTGCTACACCATAGACTTTTTTGTCTCCAGCAATCGCCCTTTTGTCAGGATATAAAGCTGCATTTATTTGCACGATTGTAATAACGGTTGCTTTGCACTTCTGCCACATAAGTTTCCTTTGTGAATCTGTTGTTGTGTTATCCATGTGTACTGTTAAAATATCAACATTTATTTTTCATATGACTGCATTAATTATGTAATTACGTACCAGCAAACACCTTCAATTTTTGATCACCTTCGAAACTTGTGCATAACGTCCAAGGAAGTACTTTGTGTGTTTATGGCAAGTGGTGTAAGTGAATGAATAAGCATGAATGGTACTGCATTAGGCTGTAAACGGTTGTGTGAATCATTAAGAAAGACTTTCTCTTCGAAATGTTAGCTGTACTTTCTATACCCTCTATGAAGATTTTCCACATATTCCATTAGGATATCGCGAAGATGCGCCGTTGACCATTGTTTAACTCCCGCAATAACAAACCTCTAAACATCCTTCGGAAGGCTAGAAAACGTAGTTTTTTTCCAACGTTGCAGTGCATTACAGCACAAACACTTCCGCCAACACTACCTTGCATTATTACAAATTATAACAATCACCCAAAAGTGATAAAAACTAACAAAACACAAAATTAAAATGAGTAATTTACAAAACACATTCCTAATCGGTTAACGGCAGTGAGTGGTTGACACTAGTCAGTCAGTGTCAGTTTCTACTAAACGTGGCGAACTGAAACTGGGACACCCTTCCTCAATTTTAACGTGGACACTTCTGATGTATTGTATACATTACATAACATAAATAGCTATTATATGTACTTACTCGTTGAATAATTTTGCAAGTTGCATCCTTCATTTTCATGAAAGGCAACGATATTTGATTTTTTAATGTTGCTCACAATTCACAAATAGTAAGCACCGACAGCTTTTATCCACAAATCACGAGATTTTTCGTATTTTCACACCTGTAACGCTACAATCTGGAGTTTCACACTTTATCGGAATGATTAGTTTGTTTAAAATTAAAATGTAATGAAGTAACCGATGTGTCTTAAATTATACTTGCAAACAGACATGAACATATTTTAAGAATATTTTGGAAGCATTGGAACCAGTCAACTCATTTAAGACTTGGAGGAAACCAGTTGACGAATACACTCCGCCTCTGTGGTGCATCTCATGCTTCCTCCCGTGCCGAAGTACCCAAACACCTTTGCCTCTACCGTTGTCTGAATATTTTAGTAATAAAATGAAGTAAACTAGCAATTTTTCATAAGGACTTTGGACCAAGTAGCGCTAAATGGTAATTGTTAACTTAATTTTTTTAAATCATCAAAGGGTCGCTTTAGTATTTAAAGCCAGCAACAGGAAGGATGTAAGAAATTATCGTACAATTTCAACAATTTCTATCTTCGTTTAGTTGGTCGAAATCATACTATTCAATCGTGCACACTCACTGGTTAGAAATTCAAAGACCATCAGTCAGCACGGATTTATGGATAGGCATTCTACTATCACAAACTTAACAATCTTCAAACAATAAGTGTCTGAGGTCATTGACAGGAGCGGTCAACTAGATGTTATGTACCTGGACTTTGCGGAGGCCCTTGACAAAGTAGATCATAAACTACTATTGCATAAACTGGCAGTTTGACTTCGATAGTAAGACATTTTTGCTGTTTCAATCTTATTTAAGTGATATAGAGTCCAATATGTATCGTATAATAGTCATAGTTATAAATTACATGTACAAACATCAGATGTACCGCAAGGTTCTAATTTGGGCCCGCTGTGATTAATTTTTTTAATGGTACCAATGTCCATTATGATTATAGTACACTGCTCCACAAAAATATACGTCCACTTGAAAATTTCGTATTTTTTCCAAAAAAGCGTGACATTATACATTTTTTAATGAAGTAAGTTACTCTGGAGCAAAATATCATATTTCAGACAAAAAGTCGTAAATCCATACAAAATGGCGCCCAAAGACATATGTATACCGCAATTGGTTTGCACAAAAATATACGTCCAGTCAAAGGAAACTGTTAAATTTATTTAATACCGAACAAAATAACAAAAAAATAACTTTTAATAGTATGTGGCACCTCCGTTGCGCTGTATGACTTGAAATAGACGGTTGTCCATAGACGCAACTAGGCGCCTTAGTAAATCATCTTCCAGATTGTCCCAGGTGGACAGTATCGCTTCTTTTAATTCTCGTACACTTTGGTATTGGCGATTATGGGCATAAACTCGACGCGCAAGGATTCCCCAAATGTTTTAAATAATATTTAAATCTGGCGAACGCGCTGGGCATTGCACAAGTGACACTTGCGCGGCGGCGAACCAGTTTAATGTGMTTCTGGACACATAATCGGCGCGTTGTCTTGCTGGAAACTTAAGGGCACGTCCAGGTGAGCCTCTAGAAATGGCACTAAACAACCCTCTAGCAGTTCCTGATACTCTTCGGAGTTCATCCGGGCCGATGGAAATGCCAAACGCAATTTTCCGTGGGCGCTAAATGCCGCCCAAACCATCACGGTTCCGCCACCAAAATTGCGCCGGGAAAAAATTCGCGGTTCTTTCCGCAAGTCCCTCCAGTAGGAGTTACATCCATCAGGCCCGTCTAAATTTCATTTTTTCTCATCRGACCAAATAAACTAAATTGAAAATGKGTAAAAATAACGAGGTAGACAATAAAACTTAAGTGACATTACCAGAGTGAAATCTGTCCGAAGATTTTGCCGCGCGAACTCCAACCGCCGCATTTTGTGAATGTCTGTCAGTGCAGGAGCGGTAAGCACTTTCGATCTTTTAATTACACCACTGTTATGAATAGTACGTCTTACCGTTTCGCGTGACACATTGAGTTCTAGCAGATTTCTTATTTCTGCACAAGAAAGCATCGAATTTGAAGCAGCAGTCACAACACGTCGTTTTTCTCGGCCGCTAAGTTTCTGTGGCCGCCCAGGCGACTTCTTTGTCCCATATTCGTCAGGGTTCTTCAAAAACGAATTAATGACATCATGACTTCGATTTAGTTTCCTTGCTATCCAGCGATTTGAGCGTCCGTATCCGTGATGAATGAGTATCTCGGTCTTTTCAACCTCAGAAAGTAACTTTCCTCGTGCCATTTTAATATAAAATGACAGGAGGAAACAAAACATTATTGCCGAGCTTGATCATGGCTAGGCCGATCCTTGCGCTCATGTTTAGGATACGTATCGCTAATATTAATTTGCCTGAATTGAGTTTTTTAGAACTGGACGTATATTTTTGTGCAAGCCAATTGCGGTATAAACATGTCTTTCAGCGCCATTTTGTATGTACTTACGACTTTTTGTCTGAAATACAATATTTTGCTTCAAAGTAACTCACTGAATTAAAAATATGTATAATGTTACACTTTTTTTGGAAAATATACGAAATTTTCAAGTGGACGTATATTTTTGTGGAGCAGTGTATGTTATCAGAGTAATAATTGTAATACATGATTTGGGAATGACGTTCGACTTACGCTTGACTTTTTCCAGACAACCATTACAAACGGCAATAAAATCCGTTATGGGATATTGATTTCTTGTTAGAAACTGTAGAAATTTGACTATCTGTAAAATTTGAGGATATGTTGAGCATGTATATTCACCTAGTTATTTTAATGTAGCTTGTTAACTACCAGCGCAAACATGTTATATCTCCTACGTTTGATCTACAGGGAAGTTTGCCGCCTCCCAGGAAAGTGAGCACAACTATCGCTATGACAGATACTTGTCATCTGTTAATTGTCAAATTATTTTATATATTGCAGTACCAGAAAACGCGTGAGAGCGTCTATTTTCATGATTGCTGTAGTGCTTTATGGGATAATGAAATTTAAGATTGGAGAAAGCTTAGATTCCGGAGCTGTGGTTTAGTATAACTTTTTAGTTTTGCATGCGTTTATGAGGTAGGGGTTACAGTAAGCCTGCTAAATGTGATGTGATGCGATGGACTAAAAGATGTTTTTAGTTTGCCGCAATGGTAAACTTCACAGTAAGGATCTGTACGAAGTAACGATGACGATAACTGCTTACCGAGTATTCTAGGGGGAAGTGTCTTAACCTAGAAGAGTTAAACAGCTAAATTGTGGTGGCGCAATGCTAGCCCCAAAGGAAATGCGCAAACATGAAAATAGATAAAAGACTGAGATTGAGGGCGAAATAATGTTATGACGGACGCAGTTGTGTACATTAATATTGTGTAGTTCCGTTCAAACAAATTATTGATATTATACGTACCTATAAAATAGAAAATCTATACAAAACCATCAATTTCATGGCTATAACTATAACAACCTTCAGTACAGTATATAAAGACGCGACGCAAAGAATGTGGAAGCTAACGCCGCCTTCGTCGCATGAATCATTTATAGAAACCCTGCATATTATAAAACGAAGCATTACTCTCCTGATTTTATTTAATATTTATTTCGTTGTTCATTATGTTTTTCATTATTACATCCACCTTTTCACTCTAATACAGTTTGTTGTATCTCATGCGGAAGTAATGTCTTCTATTAAAAGCGAAATTAAAAGTAATTCATATTTTTATTAAGTTTTATTACTGAGGACTAGTTTCCTGGGATTACTACAATCTTCTTTAATTAGTAAGCATCCCCTAGTAATATGTGATAGATAGACACTGATATGAAAATGGGATCTAGCAACTGGCAATCGGAAATTACAGTTTCTATTTGTTTAGATTCCTTCCATATTAACAGTGATCTGTAAGTAGGCGCACTACAATTCCAAAAATCCTTTGGTTCATGTTGTATTACCCCAAATATTAAATATATATTGTACAGATATTTTAGTGCTCTTTAAAATAAAATTCTATTCAACCCCTATTCCGATGAAAATAATGTATGCTGCTCCTGGGCTACTGCTTAGGGGTTAAATGGTGCGAACGTGCACCCCTTGAATACAAGTTGAACTGTTCGAATGTTTTCTTTTTTTGATAAATTGAGTCTAAGTATATAACAGTATAACTCTTTATTACCTCCCACGGCAGTATCCAGGTATTTGTGCATTAATCGACGCAACTTTCACAAAAATGCGGTTTAGCCATCAGTGGCAGGATCCGAACCTAAACAATTTCGACTATGCACTCGTTATTCAAGAGGAATTCATTAATACCCGTCACGCAAAGTAAATTCTCAAATAACAACCAGAGTTATTTATCAAGAAAACGATGGACTGAAAATGCAATCTACAGTTGCCAGCGCATACACGCTGAAACGGATCTAACACGAAACGGAAAACAGTCCTGCTATCTGTTTCGCAAAAAGCATACGTTCTGTTTACGGGGCAGAATCTAGAACGAAATTTAAATCCCAAAGAAAACTCGGGCATTTGCATTTCCTTGTTTCCTCCGCTGAACTGCGTCAGTTTTATCCGATATATCCGACGCGCGGGGTCAAGCCATTGATTGAAAT
The DNA here is from genome assembly GCA_025024175.1 of Rhyzopertha dominica. NCBI lineage: Eukaryota > Metazoa > Arthropoda > Insecta > Coleoptera > Bostrichidae > Rhyzopertha > Rhyzopertha dominica. Next base: position 13,531,375 of record QCXZ01000138.1, read on the forward strand.
TCATGATGCGCCCCAAGTGTTATTGAGTAGGGAAAGTACATCCAACACTCTAAAGTACATCTCTACAAGTGGTCCTGACTTTGAGGGAAGCACTCGCGGACCTGCTTGCGAACGCCAATTTTTCAAACGGTGTTTTCAAGCATCGAAATTTATTGGTGAAGTTGAGGGTTTTCTAGTTGAACTTTAATTAAGTGTAGCAGTTGGAAAAATAAAGTTTTAATTCTGAACGTTACCGGCCCCGTCGTGATTTATACTTCTCTTCTGAAAGTTCAGTTAATAAAATAAGCTGCTAAGTTTTTAAGTGGATTTCGGGTTTTAATTGTAATTAATTTCGCAGAAGCAATTAGACCATAATTTTCGTAGTTTGGAAGGCAATGAACTGAAACGTTTAAGGCGTCGTGGGTACAAACAGGATCCTTAAATACATGAATATGCAGTGCGCGTCTAAACTCTATTTCTCACTCTCTCTTGTGAATCGCTGTCATTACTGTCATTGTTATTTCTGTAGCTATTGTCTTTTTCACCCAGACAAAGCATTTTCAAAAGCATAGGGGGACGGTAAGATTTTAAACGAGCACAGTTCAAATTCGCAAGATAACTGTTGCAAGAATAAATTGTGACGGAGTACAATATAATTCATTATGGTGGAAAAAATGTATTTAGTCTCTAGTATTTAGTACTACTGAAATCACACCTACCATCCAATAAACACAATATAGTGTAATATGCGTATACAGTATTGGAAGATGGTCGTGTAAGTACACCAGATATATGTATGATCATATAGGATATTTAACCACTATTGAGGAGGTAATTTCCTTGTATTGTATTGTATGAACTATTATATTCGTATAATTTGTAATATAAACGTACCTACGTATCCAAAGAATAGTATTCGTTATTGACATGAAACCATGTCATGTCTAGTATATTCGTATACGTAGTAAGCTATTTAGACAATAAATGCTTCTTACAAATATAATTAACTCTTTAATATACCTAATTCTCAAAATGAAACACAATGCACAAATGAGCGATCAAATAAAAAACTATAGAACGGAGCAACTCAAATCACTTTAAAATCAAATAAAKTCCAACTGACGGCCTCACTAATAGCGTCTTGTAGTAAGATTATCCAGGCTGCTGGGCCGTGGTTCAAAGTTGTTCCTTCCAAAGCTTTCAGCTGCAACTTCGGTGTCCAACTTCAGTGGTGTTCTATGTTAAAGCGTAGGGAAAAGGGGTCCCGAATGCCTCGCGCTACTGGAATCTTGCACACTGCACTCGAACGGACCGAAGACTGAACGCCATTTTTGAGCGTCAGGGCTCCCTCACCGTTGACGCAGCTCTTCTTCTTTCCTGTAGAAGTTGTTGCTGTCTTTGAAGATCTCAATTATTAGATACTAAATAGGATTTGCTGTTCGTCCTGTTAGGCAATCTCTATTATTATTAATATATTTAACATCAAGCAGTAATTCTCCTAAATAATTTCAGAGTGAAGTTTATGTGACAAAGTATATTTGGAGTATATTAGTATGCGTATATAATTACTGGACAGAGATACTAAGCATTTCAAAAACACGTAGTTAAGTACAGTAAATTAAATGATTTAATATAACATTGCACGTACTCACGAAAGAATTTGACATGGTACTAATTTTATCATGACATTAAAAAATTTATATTTAGGAATATAGACATATGTATAATGTTAGTTGTTACTATCCAAATCAGGAAAGAACCAACGTTCGTCATCAGTTTAGTGACCAGCGACATTGGTTCTAATCGCGAATATTTCTTCTTAACGTCTATGCTACAGACTGTAGACGTATGTCGTAAATCGACAATAAACTGATAACGAAAGTTGGTTCTTTTCCGATTTGGATATTAGGTATCCTAATATCAAATATGTATCACTTCTCCGTACATATAGCAATGCGTGTTTACAGAAAAATGTAGTATATTAGTATTCTTATATAATTAATATAACGGTATTCCAAGGATTTCCAAATCACGTATAGTTTAACATAGTAATAGAAATTATTTATTACAACATTGCACATACAAAATAATTCAACATAAAACTAATTACTTCCACATCCAACGGATGGGAAGTATTGTATCGCGAAAAAAATTTTCAAAAATTATTATTTGCTCATTCGCTTTAAAATGGTCGAAAACGCAAAAAAAAACAAAATTTTAGCAAAAAAATTCTTGTCTGTGTGTTTGTGGTATTGTTTGTGGACACGATAACTTTCGAGATCCTTAATATATGAACTTGAAATTTGGCAAACGCATAAATCTCAACTACCCAAAGCAATCTATTGTTTGTGGGGTAAGTAGGGTATCGGGAAGGGGGCAAAACTGGGGGGTAACTACCCCTTTTGCAAATTTTTATTTTTTATATTTTTTTTCGTTTTAGTATGTAATTATTAGTATAACTGCGAGTATCATCAGTTCTTATAAATTTTTGGTACAGCAAACTGTTTAGAAGATATTAGCAAAAAAGCGTCACTTAAAGAAAACGGTTTTTCTTAAATATCTCCGAATATATTTAATATATTAAAAAAATGAAAATGCCATCAGGTGGGAAATTATATTTCTCACAAAAAATGTCTTAGAAAATTTATCCAAAATTTTGTAATTTTCGAAATATTTCCAAAAACCTATTTTGGACCCTGCTCGTATTTTGGTATTATATATAAAATCAAATTTCTGATCAGAAAGCGCTCTTGTAATTTTTTGTTAAGTTCATAATTTTCGAGTTATTTGGAAAAAAACGATTTTAAAAATGTATTTATTTTTGCTAATATAACGAGAACTGTTTGTCTTAGAAAAAATGTGTAGAGAGGGAAAATGCTCAAAACCTGATTTAATGATTGATTTGCAGCGGTTTTTTATTGTGATATTTCAAGGAGTTATATATAGGGATACGAAAAAACATATAATATAAATTGCTAGATATCCTGACATCAAATATATACTAGTTCCACGTATATTAAACCGTATATATACCAATGTGTGTTTACTGGACACTAATGGTAATGTTTCGCTTTTTCCTGTATTATTACATTTCATTAAATGAGTAGGAGAGCGATTTGTTAAAGAAGTGCGTAAAGTTTGCAACAAAATACTCATACTTGTTTTCTTGGTAACTGAGGCATTCTAACTGGCAATTTCTGAATGAGACTTTGGATTGTCATCCTCCGAAGGGAATTAAAGATTGTGCCTAGTGTATTAAATCTCTTTGTCAGTCGAAAAAATATCTAGTTTTGCATATTGGTTCCAGCACAGTTTTTGTACTTTACTATAATATTATATCCGTGTCAAAACGTCGTCTAACAATAACATTTTGGACTAGTAGTTATTAAGTGTTATGGATTTGTCTGTCTGACAACAGCTGCAATTAGTGAATCAAACAAACTAGAGGTTTTCATTTGTTTATTTGACATAAATGTCGTCTGTGTCAAGAGCAATATGTGTCGACGGTCGAAGTGGATAATTTAAAAAGGTGAATGACAAAACAAGAAATTTGAATGTAGAATTTGCCGGATAATTGCTTCACGTTATGGTTTGGGACTGCCGCAATATGATGGCCTAAAGTGTATATTTCGAGCACAATACCGGCTCATTCTTAGGACTAGCTAACCGCTAATGTTAGGATAAAAATTCTAGAAGAAAAGCAGCTAAAACATGCCCAACATGTGGCAAGTAAGAAGTACACATTCACATACTAACAACTAAACATTTTCAATTGGCTCAAGAGCTTTACATAAAGTCAACATATGGTATCACACTTTTTTAACACTAGCAGTAACACTAGCAAGCCCTCACAAAGAGCTTGTGCTTGAAATATAAGCTTTAGTTTCGCTTTTCATTGCCCATCATATAGCGGCAGACCCAAATCACACTGTAAAACAAGAAATAACACAACTTTATTGTTATGTATTATATTACAATCCCAGGACGCAGTAGTACATTATTGAGGGTCTCGACGTTCTAAGGCTTTTAGGCGCATGCAAATAAAAAAAAGTTTACTTGGCAATGCGCACTTCATATCTCTGCGTTAAAATAAAGAATTGTCAATTCAGCTACTGATATGAATCGATATACATTACACAAAGCGAGCTTTATAGTAAAGTACGAAACGTTTAGAATAGAGATATACGACTCTGCAAAACATGCGCTGCTAATGCGACTTTTTCTTCATGTACTGTTGACCATTTTAAGTACCAGCACAACTGCGCTGTGTAAGTGCATGCGTCCTACATCGTTAACCAAACTAGGAGCAGCGCGGTCATACATAAATTATCCTGCTATTTTCCCAATAAATTAAGTTTGCAAATAAAAAAAAATATATGTTAACATAAAAGTTGAAACAGCGATTGATTTACAACACAGGCTAGTGCAATATGACGTGCAAGTAGCAAGTGCAAGGTAGCAGGGGCATAGTTGTGCGACGTACGTACGGCACAAGAAAAGTCGTTCATTTTAGAGTGCGATACGAAATGTGCTAGCACCGATTTTAGCCAACGCGCAACGCTTTAAATTCTAAATTTTCATCACATAATTGCATATTGTACCTGAATTCTACAACTTAAATGTGTATTGGCTAGTACACAAACTTAAAATGGTCAACTCTACATATGTACATATTAATAGCAACCTTCATTAGGTGATAAACTAAGGCTATAGATAATTTAAGGTTATCAAAAAGTGATGAATTTAAATAACCTAAAGTATATAAATTATTTACCTATAGTACTACTCAATACAAAATGAACTGCAATTTTTTTGAGTATTAATAAACATGTTTTATTAAAATAAAGATTTCAAACTTGTTCTTTTAAACGAAATTTGTCACTGACTTCACCTCCCACCCTGCAAATAAAGGGGTTTCCCGCAGTATTCAGTTGATATTTTTTGGTAAGGTGCTTCTGCTTTAAAAAGTGACAAATTGTTTCTTAACAATGACTTTTATTGTTTTGCAAAATTCCTTCGTGTTTGCTTTCCGTAGAGTGGTTTAGCACTCACAATTCATAGGCTGATTGCGCTTTCCTAATTGAAAATGCAAATTAATGCAGCTTGTGACTATCATTGTAAAACGTAAATTAGAATACAGAGTTGCTTGGATTGTCATTGCTGTTACATACCCAAATTATCAATACTTGGCAATTCCCGTTGKCTTTAAAGAATGTTTATACATTATTTAATAGGTCCATAAGTATTAATATATATGGTTATATTATTACCAGCGATATATGTCGTTGGGATTAATTCGTAAGACATGGTTTAGGTACCTTGACTGTGCAATGAAATGTTCTCCTAACAGACAGATGTCATATTAATCCGAAGAAAAGTCACAAATCTCTACTATGAATATCTATACTAACTTATTAATGATGTGCATAAGATCCATTTACTATATCTTTATGCATAATCTTTAATCATCGTGAGGGAATATAAATAACTTAAATCCTTTCCTCACATCTTAGAGAAAATCATTCTGAACAGCCTTCCTCCATAGTAGTACTTGCCACAATTAATTCTTTAAACATGGATAACATGACCGTGTAGCGCTGCATGTCAAACGTACTGTACGCAATATTACTCTGCAAACTCAAACTTAAAAAAACTCACCCTATCGTTCACGTTGAGCTCTCGTCTGATTCATGCATGTTCGCGGTCCATGTACCTGCAAATAAACATGTAAAGTTACAACACATTTCAGCAACAAACCTCGAGAGCGATTTCAGCAAAATAAAAGTAGACAACACCCTAAGAGCAGCAATTTCAGTATGGTCTCGAGTTCAATCGTCCCTTTATTAAGGACGTTCACGGTTATCAGCGGGATCAAATATTGAGATTTCTTTGACCTCGGAATCCATTCAATTCCGTCCCTTGAAGATTATAACGATTGCCGAAGTAATTGAGTGCAATGCCCTTTTTAGGTGTTAGATAACTATTATCTACCTCCCTATGGAATATAGCGATTTATTAAAAATGTAATAGAAATATCAATTTGTGTCCTCCAGTGATCAATAAACTTCATAATAGGCTGAATATGATTTACTGTTTATACTACAGTATTTACCAGGGGGAGCAGCCCAAACAGCTCTGCTATGCAATATGTTGGACATACCACCAATACGAATGGATCTAACCAAAATCACATATGCGCCTAGGCTCAACTCTGCAAACGTTGTTTTAAGGTCACAAACTAAATAAAATGGTTTTACATCTTGAAATACTAAAACAATTTCCAAATTCTTTCACTTACCTAGGATTATAAAAATATCATAACAAAAAAAAGAGCGCGAAATACAGCTCCTACCTAATATATTTTGTCATATTATGGGTACTAACGGCAATATCATCCTACAATTTCTCTGGTGCTACGATCAAGCACATCAATTCAATATTCTTTCTGCAATATTCTCTTGAAGTTGTTGTTGATTTTGCACTGGTTCTTTTGCAGAATAAATCATTTATTTATATGATTTCTCTTGACCAATATTGATATTACAAAAATTCAAATAACATTATTGGTATTTTTAACAGCTTTGAAGAGTTTGTATATCCGCGGGGATGTATTTCAGGATGTAGACGTACTAATAATTATACCGACTTTGTTATGTTTTAAGAACCTTCTTAGTCAGCTGCAGTACTGCAAATTTGTATAATCTTCTTCTTTCACTTTGTATATAAATTTCAACCTACAGATATGTTCTATACTCAAAAAAAAATAACAGGGGAACACTTTTTACACTCTGTCGTTTACTTTCTGATTGGCAGACTGCATGTTTTATTGCTGCTTATTTGCTTAGCAAGATGTAACACCAACTTAAGTCTTAATGAATAGCTAAACATGATTAAGGTCAAAAACTTGCACACGATGCTAAAAACTAAATGTGTTGACCGCTACCGACAGTTAAAGTTTTACTTCTATTGCTGATGAAAGTCAACCAAGTCGTAAATGTCCTCCATGAGCACAGTGGCCTCGCCAGGGGTGGGCCATGGTGAGCACAGTGGCCTCGCCAGGGGTGGGCCAGGGTGGGCACAGGCCCACCCAGAAAAAGTCCAAACCCACCCTGGTGCCCACCCAAAAAAATCAACATTTGAGACTGCAATGTCATACCTATAAAGATACAAAATGAATAGCAATAAAATATTAATTTTTGAGGTTCCTTCTAGTAGTTCTATTGTAGTGAGTAACCGTTAAGTACTGATTCGGGAGTGACGACATAATTTTAAGATTTCTTAGGTAGAGTCCAAATAGAACTTTCTAGAGCATTCTTCAAAAATCACCAATAAGGTTATTTTTTTAAAGACTGATAGATCGGTCAAAACAAACTTTCAATACCTCTTTCAGTTTTCGAATAGAATTTTCTACAAAATTCGCATAAAATCACCAAGGGGCTTAGTTTTTAAGGACTGGATCGATCAGTGCGGACATATTTTCAATATTTTTTTCAGTTTCGAATAATGGAACTTTCTAGAACAATCTAGAAAAATCACTTACGGTAAATTTATTATCAAAATTATATTTTCAATACATTTTTTTGGAAAAATTATATTTTATATCATTTTCGGTTTCCAAATAGAACTTTTGTAGAACACTTTTGAAAAATTACTAGAAAGGTACTTTCGGTCGAGCTTTGGGTTCACAAAGTTAAAGAGGGGTAATTCTATGTTTTCAAACTAAAAGTTTTCAAATCAAGTTAATGGTAATATAGAGATCAGCTGTTGAAATTCTAGGAGATGACATCACAAGAAAATAAAACTCAAGGACCTTGTATGGTACTATTGGTACTCGTGAGGAGCTATAAAGTCCTTAATAACTGGRATTTCCTTTTTTGGAAGAATTTTGTTTTTCCAGGAAAAACTCCTGTACAGCTTAACTCAAAAGGACAATTTTTATTTAAGGTACAAATCTTTATGCAAATCGCTAGGATTGTTCTTGAGATAGCAAAGCACATATTTCTATACAAGAATTGCTCATTTAGAAGATATAATCATAGCCTTTTTATCAATGTTACGGGTACAGAACACAGAACACCCAAGTTCAATCGACAGAATACCCCTTGATAGAATGTTGTTTAAGATGGCGTTGATATTAGTCGATTTTACGCGAATAAAAATGCATAACTCAGGCAGTAAAATTCATAGACGTCGTATATGAGGAGCTCCAAATCAAAACGCACTTTTCGACCAAAACTCAGTTTTTGAGTTATAGATGGCAATCGATACTTGAACATGATTGTAAGCAGATGGTGCTTGTTTTTGAACTGAAAACGCTGTATTTCCCCWTTAAAAGTACACTCGTTGTAGGACGTTCGAATCAAAACGAAGTCTTTGGAATAATTAATTTGTTTCAAAATGCAATATTTTACTTAAAAAAGATGAAATCTAATGTATTGGTATCTGTAAGCAGTACGGGAAGCAGAAAGAGGGTTAAAGGGGAAGCTAAAAGGTAAAAACAAATGGCTTTGAGGTAAAAGTAGTTATAAGTTAGATCAAAATTAGAGTTTTTCTTTTTCGCTATTATAGATATTTAAACCAGTTTCCTAATTTAGTAAATCAGATGGTAAATATCTGAAGAACCGGACATCCGGTTATCTGATTCCAATTTGGAGCTTTAATTCTAAGATTGAGAAGTTTCATTTATTAAATTTGAATCAAAACGTATTTTTAATTTTGATTTCTTCTACTTTTTGGATAGCCAACTTGTTCAATATTTCTAATTGTAACCTAAACCTGACCATAGTGGTTGCAATAACATAACTTGATCAAAATTCGGTTTTAAAATAACATTTTCAAGCTAGTGTAAAAATTTCTCATTTTTTGACATTTTCATAATTTTCAAATACTGCGTTTGGATTTGGAGCTCCTCATATATTCTCTCTCTCCATTCTACAAAGAAAATTTTACTTCGCGTAAAATCGTAGTGTGATTTTAAAATATCGATGCACAGCACTACCCATGCATTACCCACACTTAATAAATAGTGGACTGTATTTTTATATTATTTTATTGTAAAATTATTGTTGAATTTACTGAAGTCTATTGTCTTGTTTTTAAAATATATACAAAATTTTTTATTATAAACATCGCCCCACATAATATTTAGAGTGCTCACTCACATTTTGAAGTCTGGCGACGCCACTGCATGAGCACTGATTACAGCCTGACACAGTGGCGGCAAGCTTCGGACAAGATTGTTTTTTTCATCCTGTAGAATGCTCAGCTAATTGTTGCATACCTTGTGGTGCAACAGGACGCTTCCTAATACGCCTGTCCAGTATATCCCAGACATGCTCAATGGGATTTAGTTTTGGACCCATGGCAGGCCACTTCATTACTTGGATTCCATTTTCCTTAAGGAAGTTTATTGTAACATTTACTGTGTGTATTCTACAATTGTCCTTCCCCGAAATAAATTAATTACCAAGACTGTTCGAGAATGGCAAAACAAAACCTCGTAATATAATTATCTACGATAACTCTAACACTTAAACGTTAGGAAACGGCGACCAAGTCCGTGCGGTCGTCTATATCTATATGTCACCCGCAAACCTTCACCGAGCCACCTGGGAATCTGTTAACTTCCTGTATAGTGTCATCACTGTAATGCTCACATGGACATCTGTGTACTCTAACAGTCTAACACGACCATCTCAACGCGTAAGAGAAAACCGCGACCCATTAGTAAAGAGCACAGTCCTCCAGTGTCAAAGCTGTCATTGCTCATGCTTACGAGCAAATGCTAAACGGACAATTTTATTGTTTCTCGTTAAGCGACGAGCTCCGACAGGTCAACGGGGTGTTAAATCAGCTTTTTTCAGTGTACTCTTGACAGTTTGGTCAGAAACCTTCACGACAATGTCATCCCGAAGATGATTTTGTATGTCACGGGCAGTAGCACTGCGTTGGCGAAAAAAAGATGTAATAGTATACATTTCATCTCTAACGTTTGCTTTTCGTTATCAACCTTACTCAGGTCTTTTACAAGTTGCTTGGTAGCTATGCTAAAGTCTGCAAATAACTGATGAACTAGGTCGGAACGCATTTGCTACGTAGCGCATAGAACGTCCATCCTCAAGCAATGCATCGGCTTGTGCTACTTAAACTTCATTTAGAAAACGCATTCTTCGCTTATACATACACTTAATCAAAAAGTGACATTTACTTTTTTCTTGTTTTTTTTTCCGATGTGTTAAGTGGTCTGTGGTAGTTTCTTTTTAGATAACTTCTTTCACATTTTGACCAATGCATTATAAATAAGCTGAATAATAACCAACGTTTTATTTGATATTTGAAACTAAAACTCTAAAGAGTAATAAACCAGTATAAAACTCCAATCTATCAAAAAAATAATAACACATTACCAACCTCCCCCCCATTTTTGGAGATGTGTACATAAACGCTAATGACATGTTGTTTTCCGGGTTGCTTCCCACGTTGCTTATTTGAGCTTGACGTTTCGACACTCATGTCGGTGTCTTTCTTAAAAGTAGCTCTGAAACTGAAATGTCCTAGTCCGGTCCGGTATTTATACTCGTCCGGTTCACTGATGCGTGGGCGTTGTTACGCATGGTTATAATTKTGCGGWTTCTTCTGGATTTCGATGGCTTCCTTGTACAGTCTCGGTCAGAATCTCGCTTCCCTTGACCGCATTTGTGCCTCCTCGAATTTGATGACGTGGCCGGTCCTTATCCGATGTTCTTCTGCAGCCGCCCTATCACATTGCCGGTCTCTGGTGTCCCAGATGTGCTCCTTGATTCTCGTGCTGATGTAAACCTCCCGACAGCTGCATGGGATGCTATACATACCTGGCGTTTGTAGCACCTCAGTCGTCGAGCGATATTTTGGAAAGGCGTTAGCTCTCTTTTCCGGGGCGATGAAGATGGTGTTTATCTGATGTCTTCTCAGCAACCGTCCGATCTTATCTGTACATTCATTGACGTACGGTAAGTATGCTGCAGCATACCACATCCGTGGTCGCATGTTGATAGCCTTTTCAATCTGTGCCTTAGGATATCCGTTCTTCTGTAGTGCTCTGCGTAGGTGTTCTAATTCCTCTTCTAGCTAAAAATGCTAATGTATCTAGATAGCTTTATACTAATAATGGCAATGTGACTGGTAATAACATTAACTTCATTACGCATATGGGCCTCTCCTAACAGCTTTTTTATAACGCTGGAACTTCTGGTGATGTGAGTTAACCTGAAGAAACTCTATGTTGGATTAAATTAATGCATTAGAATAATTTCATCATGTAACTCAAGTATTAAACAAAGCGTTAACAGTACTTTTGTTGGAAACTTCCGTTGCTGACGACTACGTCACACCAATAACACGCATCCAAAAACAAAACGTTTCATCTTGAGCAAACACGTTGTATAAGATTATTTTTGTCACATATCAACTGTTCCTAAGTAGCAGCTGTAAAACTAAAGTTCCTGATCTGTCTGATGAATGCAAATCGAAATGACTGAATGCTGATAAAAGGTATATCAGCGACTAGCTCGCTGAAAACAAGCCACCCGAGTTTTTCATACTGAATTTATCACAAAACGCTCGACAGATCAAAGCTGTATTCAAGGGGACACTCAGATGTGTACTTCGCGTTGGCACCACTTCAACGCATTAAGAGGGGCTGCATGTATTGTTTTTTAACGGGAACAGGTGCTAAATTGTTTTTTAATTCAAAATCCATTAAAATCTCCACAAAACAATATTTTTTACTAGATATAATAGTTAACAAGAAATCACGTTATATACATTAAATTTCATTTATTGAATTAAATGCTCGAAATAACTACCACCTAGTCAACATCATAATCGCTAATCGAAATATTCGCGTACATTTTGGAGAATATCAGACATAATTTAATACGCTGCATTATAAAGAGTTTGGTTGAGCGGAGTAACATATATATCCAAATTCTGTAACTTCGCGGGTCATTTGGTGGTGGTTCTTCCTCCTATATCGATTCAGGAACTCTTCATTTAATAACAGTCTCACGGGTAACGCCTAAGGAACAGCGTCATCTTGTTGAAACTTGATCTCGAATGCAATAATCCCTATTTTCTATAAATTAGTACAATTGGATCAACATTTTGTCACAAATCAAAGTACAATTCTCCCGTGAGGTCATCAGGTAAAAAAAATATCCAACAATAGATACGACATCTAAAAAAGCATATTTGGCGTATTTTAAATTGACACTTCGAGATCGAGGTTACAACACGGGTTTTGCGTAAAAAGTGCAAAAATGCCAGGAAGTTCTTTGTTTGTGCTTTAAGGATATTAAGACACAATTCGTCCTTGCATTCCTGATATGAACAGAAAAATCACACAATAGATTGCCATTTCTGTTCGTTAAATGTGAAATAATTAATAAAAATAAATAAAACCATAACCCTGACTCAGCTATTCGTCCAGTGTCCCATGGTTCTTAAATACTAGTTCTACAGCCACCTTTTAACTTAGATGACATCCTGAGTGAGTTAGAGGACTCGGACGCATTAGTTTCTCAGAAGGAATCTATAGTTTAAGCTTTTCTGTTGACTAGGAAAGTAGGGACCTCAACTATTTTCTCAGAATGAGCTCAGCGACCTACCAAGACACCTAGGTTCTTTAATGCAGCCGAATAACAACGGTCAAAACTAAAAAAACAAATATTTGCTATCATATGGGGGCTCATTTTCGTGCAGTTTTTCCCCAAATTCGTCTTAGACTAGCCTGGAAACCATCTTGCTACATAATGGGAAAACTATAAAAGCTTGCCTACGATTCTTCAAACAATAAAAAATCAAGAGCATCAATGGATAGTCTGTGGGGATTAAAAAATACTCTATTAACCTTGCTGTTGGATTAGGCAGTTTAATATTCTTGGCTTCTTCTGGCCTCCTCGGGACACCCAGTGAGAAAAATTTTACCAAACTTATCACAGTACTGCCAAGAGAAGGGAACGGTTGGAGATATTTGTGTTTCAAGTTCCCGAAACTGTCTGAACGAAGTTGAAAGAGGGATTAGTTCACTGGCGATGTCATAAGAAAACTTCTAATTTATCTCCTATTTATGGAAATAATGGAAGACTTAAAAAACCTAAAAACCGTAGTGCAACGCATGCTAGCAGCGTACAGCGTAAATGTACAGCGTACAGCGTAAATTTGTCTCTATCTTACAAGAATCCCACACACCCGAAACAGAAGACCTATGCAGACCTATGTTATTTACACATCATGTAATAGTTGAAGAGAAATAGTACGTAGAGTGATTGGCAAAAAAACGGGTAAGGGGGAGTCCAGTTGATTGGTTTGTTTATTCATGTGTTATATTATCTTGAGAAATACTTAGGTGCAATCACAGTATTGTGGCAGGCTCAACATCAAACTTAGTGTGGCTGAATTATCATGCTTGCTTACCGATTAAAATTGAGAACGAGCGGACAAACCAATTTCGCAATGCAAGCTCTCAATACCAATACTAAGATCCCCGTCACAAAACACAATGGTGGCCGATACTAACTACTGGGGATGATTACTGATTAAACGAATTCTAGTAATTGCGTGGCATCTAATTCAGTTGTAAATGAACTACAACAAAACTTAAAAAAAATGTGTTTTACCTTTATTCGAACGCTGCTACCAGATTCACACGCGGGTACAATAACATATTCGTCGCAAGAATGAAAGAGCTACGTTTCAAACAACGAATATATTTGACAATTAATTAATAAGAATAATGAACATAATGATAATAAAACGTAATCAACAAAACTGGTGTACATACCTCCCAAATATTCTTTACAATATGAAACTCAATGAACGAGAATAAGACCTTGACCCGTAAAATTAACAATTTTGACCTACACGCGAGTTTAATCTAATTAACGATGAATTTCCAAAAACACTGAGACGCGTGACTAATTCATCTTTTAATCTAACTTTCACGACTTGTTAACTGACTTTACTCAACATTACTCTATACGTCGCGAGCTGTACTATAAATTACATTTCTTCTGGTATCTAAGAGGATGGAACGCAGACTTTAGATTAGTAATCAGGTTTTGAGCATTTTTTCTCTCTACACATTTTTTCTAAGGCAGTCCTCGTGATATTAGCAAAAATATATAAATTTTTAAAATCGTTTTTTTCAAATAACTCGAAAATTATTGACTTAACAAAAAATTATATAATACTTAAAAAAATCGTACAAGCGGGGTCTAAAATAGGTTTTTTGGAAATATTTCGAAATTGTCAAAATTTTGGATAAATTTTCTGTCACTTTTTGTGGGAAATTTTATTTCCTATCTGACGGTATTTTAATTTTTTTGAATATATATTAAATATATTCGGAGATATTTAGGAAAAACCGTTTTCTTTAAGTGAAGCTTATTTGCTAATATCTTCCAAACAGTTTGCTGCACCGAAAATTTATTAGAGTGAATAATACTCGCAGTTATACTAAAACGAAAAAAAAATAAAAATTTGCAAAAAGGGTAGTTACCCCCAAATTTTGTCCCCTTCCCGATGCCCTACTTACCCCACAAACAACAGGCCGCTTTGGGTAGTTGAGATTTATACGTTTACCAAATTTCAAGTTCATATATTAAGTCTTTCGAAAGTTATCGTGTCCACAAACAAAACCACAGACACACAGACAAGAAATTTGTTTTTGCACAAATTTTCCGTTTTCGACCATTTTAAAGCGAATGAGCAAATAAAAATCTTTGGAATTTTTTTTCGCGATAGGATACTTCCCATCCGTTGGATGTGGAAGTAAAATACGTTATTGCTGGAGTTTCTGAACTGGGATCTGATTGGTCAAACTTACCCCAACTTGCTATTTTCTACGCGCGGCACTGGTCATATTCTCGTTGACAAACAACTGTCAAGTTATCAAAATCTAAATCAAAACTAACCAGACCTTCTGGCTAATTGTCATATCCTGACAAAAGCCAATAACCCAAACAACAACAAACAACAACTAACCAGACCTATATAACTCGTGGATATCCCGAACCTGAAGTTAAGATACCACGTGATATGGCAACGACTTGGACTACTATAACAAAACATCCTTCATTTCAATATGCAACATGTGAAGAAACTTAAGGAAAAACTTCACATGGTTGCCAATCATAACTAAATCCTTACTTAATATTCTGAGGGGATTGAGCAATCGAATCAACCATTTCTATTGACTATTGCCGAATCTAATATAAAACAAGAGGTTTCGCGCGCTAGCCATCGTAATTTTTAAGTCGTGTACCCCAGTCGCAAAAAGAACTGGAACGGCTACACATCCTTCTAGGTTGCAATAAAATATCCCGTCTGAACTGCAATAACTGCTTGACAATTTTATGAGAGTACTCGAAACGAAAATACTTAACAAAATTTACACCCTTGCTGCAAAATAATGTTAAAATGTATTCACGTATGTTCTGAAACCAACCATTTTGCATTACGCACATTAAAGTTAAAAAAGTTGATATTTTTACAATAATTTTTGTACTCGATTACCTAATAAGTAAAGCTTTCAGTCGAAGATTTTCCGCGTCAAAACTTTATTGGGTATGTCTTCCAGAAACATAAAACCGAACGAAACCAACAGCTTTCCATAATTTTGACAGTCACAATC
Organism: Rhyzopertha dominica; assembly: GCA_025024175.1. Classification (NCBI taxonomy): domain Eukaryota; kingdom Metazoa; phylum Arthropoda; class Insecta; order Coleoptera; family Bostrichidae; genus Rhyzopertha; species Rhyzopertha dominica. Next base: position 13,547,024 of record QCXZ01000138.1, read on the forward strand.
TATTTTAATTTAAAAAAATCGCAAAAGAGATTTACTTTCAATCGGCCTGAAATTACGACGTTAAATTTCCTACTTGAGCACGAGAAAAGCCCCAGATCGATAGAATGTGCTTCGAGCCTGAAACACTATCTTTCATTTGCCGTGGAAAAAGGGCCTAGTTTACTTAGCAAACATTTTGAAGTGTACTGACCCGGAACATTCCTCAGCTCGTGACCATTCGCTATCGTCCTGGTATTCGAAGCTAGCGGATATCTTGAGAGGAGGGCGCACAATGCATCTAAAGGTGGAACGATAGCATTTACAATATTCTTCGTGGAAGTGTAGCTCTCCCGGCGATGTCGGGGGTTAACAGTGCGCAAAGCTAAATTCGTTTTGCTCCGGTTATTTGATAAAGCAATCCGGAGGTACCGGCTGCAATTGCTACCGGACCGCTGTTCGCAGGGCACGATGGCTTCATTAGCCTTGGAAAAGGGTAGGCCAAAGAAATTCGTCAGAGAGTGGATTGACGCTTTCCTGTCTGCGAGAAAATATTGTTGGACGTACGAAGCGCACGTGCAGGACTGATTTCATTTTGTCGGCGCCGTAGAAATTACACGAGCTTTTCCAGAAAAGGGTTTGGTACCCTGCAGAAGGTCGTTGACTTACTCTGCTCTGTGTTAAACAGTGTGAGTATTAAAGTCTCTCAAGTCCCCACTTATTCACCTATGAGCGTGTAAAATTAAGAAAGTCCAGATATAATGGGGATGAGGTTGTTCAAAAATGACTTATTTTTACAGCAAATGTGTTTCTGTCAAAAACCAGGATTGCACCACGACCAACTTTTCTTGCGGCGCGTTTTTCTCTAAATTCCATTTTTATCGGGCGGAAAACACTTAACTTTTGATCGCACATGCGGAGGTGAACAGTCACTTTTTTCGACTAATTTGGCATATCGGCTTAGCCGGAGTATTTCGGGTAATCTGGAGCGCTTATCTAACTAACCGCTTAGCGGGATTATATCACCTCGCGACTACATGTGCATAGTTTTCCACCAACTACCCCGATCATCCGGTAAAGAAAAGGTAGGCCTTTTGTTGCGTCGTTTGCGTCTGTCTGGTATTCATTGTTCCTTTGTTTATGCAATAGGCCTTTTCTTTCAACCACCGTTTTATTTGCATACGGATTGTGAGGCGATTGCATCACCCTTAGCAAATTGAGCAGTTTCTTTTGGATATTTCTTCGCCGTGGTCATACATTGTTTCCGGAGGAGATTGTTAGGGTTAATACGTCATTACTGGAGGAAATTGTGGCTGAATGTAATGCCTCTGGTCTTGGCTGATGCGAAATCGAGTCGTAGAGAAGACGCGTATAAGGGCACCACCAGGGCTTCCTGCTAGATTAAGTGATAAGTACCTACAGTATAAGACATTTACCGCCTAAGTGTACATGATACAATTCTGCCGCGTCGAATATTAGTCTTACAAAATCGGTTAGCAGTCATTTTGTCATTTCTTATCGCACTTCTTTAGCCGGTGCTGGGCAAATTTACGTTCCTGCCATGATGCGTCGTACGCGAAATAATCTTATTGCTTTCTACAACACGACTGATATTTATCAACTAATTTTGTATTAAATGTTGACGATCATAGAGTTTATTTAAAATTATCTTTTGTTAAATATTAATACTTTAATATTTCTCTTGTCTGAGTTTATTTCCAACATTAACTTTATGTAGCCTTAAATTACAGTCTTGCTATACTTATACGTTCAAAAATTCATCTTATTTTTTGTGATATTGCATTTTTTTTAATATTAAGCCTACTTAATATTGGATAATCAAATATGCAAAGAATTTAACCATAATTGAACGATTAGCTGTTCTTAATTGCTGAATGTTGTTTTAGAATTTAATTTGAAGTGTATTTATGTTGTGTAAGGGAGCGATTGCCCAATCAAACCTAAGTTTGATCTTCATAGTCAATTATTATTGAGTATCGGTTCTAGAGATAGCTACATTTTATTCTGGTTTCGGTTTAGAGTTTATTACAACTCATTTATATTGCATTTCTTTTGCTATGAATTTATTTTAATAAACAAAGAGTTCTAAGGTATTCAGTTTTTTTCTTTTCTTTAGTGCATTGTAATTTCAGTGATCAACACATTATTATATCTGCCTTCAATTTTGCTTTGTGACAGTCTGAACCAAATAATACGCTGAGTGCAGGGTAAGACTGTCTGGCGCCCATTTATACATAATTTTCTTTTAAGATAATCTAAAAACGATAATGTTTTATTTGCTTAAAAGCTTTAGGTACGGATAACATGAAAGCTAATAAATGGAAGAAGTATTTAGAAACATTGGTCAAATTGGACAAACCACGTGATTTTTTTTAGAAAAACACATCATTTAAAGAACAAAATTCAAATTATTCTGTGTTGGCAATAAATAAGAAAGCTTTCTTGGCATTGTAGAAAGTCGCTTATAAAGTAGTTTCTAAATGTAAAAAGCCATAGATATTGTAGAAACAAATTTTAGTGAAAGCTGTGATAAACGACTTAACAATATTCTTCTGTGAAACGATGCAACCTGTGGGCGAATTAACAATGCATCTCTTGATATACAACATCAGCTGTTGACTAGAGAATTATTTGCTGTACAACTTGATGACGCAACTATTTTAACGGAACCTGTACTGATCCTCAGCTAAAAGTTGATGAGAATATAAGTTAGCAAATTTAAGGTTATAAAGTAAATATACCATACCCAATAAATCGGAATAGATAAATGGGAAACGCGTCGATCTTATATTAACTGCATACTGTATAACCCAAAAAAATTTTTTGCTGAAGTTTTTCAATAATAAGGGGCACAAAAAGCTTTGGTGCCAAACACTTATGACGTCATAAGTGCTGGAATTTCCAAAGGTGGAGAAAATGTGCTATGCTACTGTGCATGAGAGCGCTGAACGCCTATTAGTTGTCACTGCTGTCATGTTTGTGTGCGGTGTTTGCGCTTTTACGAAACGGATGTTTGCATTTATTTTTCACAATTAGGCGAAAAGTTACAAAAGGCACACACAAAATATTTATACTCTTAACAGCTGGCAGCGTCTCTTGCGGCCCATGATGTCTTTGAATCTTTAATGCATAAGAACATCGTCAAATGCATTAATAATTTTATATCACCATTTCAGCATGGCTTTATGCCCAAGAGGTCAGGTCCACTGTGTCCAACTTTGCCTGCTTCAGCCAACTTGTTTCTGAAGTACTTGACTGTCAAGATCAAGTTGGCGTCATATTTACTGATTTTCGAAAGGCGTTTGATGGAGTTGATCATTACATTTGGTTGCATTCCTGCACTTATTCAACTGATTAAATTATATCTTATTGGGAGAGAAAATAGGGTTCGCTATGATAACTTTGTCTCTAATTTTGGTGAAACGCTGGTGTTTTCCTCAAGGATCCGATTTAGGTCCCCTTTTGTTTCTTCTATTTATCAACGACCTACCAGACTCATTAAATTGTTATAAAGTATTGTTTGCAGACGACTTTAAATTATTCACTAACATTTCTTCTTCAGACTACTGTTTAATCCTTCAAAACGACTTAAATTCTTTAACAACGTGATGTGATCTGAATAGATTTGGTTTAAATATTCCAAAAAGCAATGTGCTTTAATTCACTTGTAGACATAATATATTACTTTATCAATACCAAATCAATAATGAAGTACTAAATAGAATCAATAAGTTTAAGGATTTCGGGGTCGTGTTTGATCAAAAGTTTACGTTTAACGACCATATCTTAGATATAATTGCAAAATCATACAATTCTTATGGTTTCATTTATAGAAATTGTAATGAATTCACTAATTTACGCACTTTACAATTATTATATTGTTCCATTATTCGTACTAGGCTAGAATACGCGGCGTTAATACGGTTTCCTATTTATAGATGTTATATAGATCAACTCGAATATGTACAAAAAAAAATCTCAAATTTTTGTCATTTTTAGCGGATGGTTTTTATCCGCCGAGAGGCACTGATCACCAAATTCTTTTTTAAGCAGGTTTAATTTTGCTTCACTAGAAACTGGCCGTACTTGTATTATTGTCGCATTTCTTTATAATCTAGTTAACCATAATTTAGATTGTAGTTGGTTGCTTGAGAAGATTAACTATGCTGTGGCCCGTGTCGGTTCTCGTCAGAACCTAACCTTTTCCTATTCCACTGAATAATTGTTGAATATTATTATTATTATTATTATTATTATTATTATTATTATTATTATTATTATTATTATTATTATTATTATTATTATTATTATTATTATTATTATTATTATTATTATTATTATTATTATTATTATTATTATTATTATAATGTTGCCACATCCTTGGCAATTTGGAAATCTGTTCAGTATTTTAAGCGCTTTCTCTTTTTGATTTGATTGATTAAACCAGCATACGGTAGGCATTTCTGCTGCTCCCGGGTATACGTCGGCTACGTCTACGCTGGGTTGGAGGGGTGACACGCTTAATAATAATTTCCTTTTATGTTATCAGGAATAAACAATTTTTCATCACCACTATCTTTTAACAAAAATACATACTCAGATATAAAACGACGGAAAATGCCTGTCACAAATGTAAGTTGCCGTCAGACCTCTCGGATAAGTATTCAGAGAAAACTAATAGTTTTTACACTATTTGAATAACACATGCAAAATAATGTTAGTTCTAAAATGCAAGAGCAGTTAGCTATTCTAAAATAAAAACAGCCCTTAACTTTGAAATCCCACAATTTGTATTAATTTTTTCCGCCTTTTGAGTTTGAGTTTTTACGTGTAACATTTACTCAAGTTCGATATTACCTGATCGGCGGCATAAAAATCTTGCACTTCTGAAGGTAAAACATTTATAACTTCACAGCTAAAATGAATCCACATAGCCACTTATTTGAGTTTGCTCTTGGTCTGGCATTTTCCATTACATAATTATGACAAATTATTTATTTACATACTTTTAGAGTTGAATATGCAGCTCGCCGCCAAATGTGATATTATTACATCTTTTATGTTACTTAATGGCACACTCTGGGATCAGTAACTCCTGAAGTAATAATTGTAACCGTGACAGAAAAGCACACTAACGTAATCTGTCGACACGACACTACTGCGAAGTGTGCTTCATCCTACTGCAGAGTAATTTGAATTTTATGAAAAAAGAAACACCCAAAGCAAAGATGATTAGCAAGTGACATCTGTTTTGATTATTCAATCGCCACTCATGAGTTTGACTCTTTTTCAGTTTGCCAGAAGGAAATGCCGACTAAATAACCAATACAGCATTAAGTACAAAATCGTGACTACATTAGGGTGGGGAAAAAGCACAGCAACGCCATCTAACAGTTTTCTTCTATTAGGAATCAAAGTACCCTGCAGTAGCAGATTTACATCCCCCCCATAGTGGTAATTTTATGGTTTCGTGCTTAGTGAGGACCATCTGTATCGTTTCAGCCAGTGTGCTCAACTGACGAGCTGTGAAATTAATTTAATCACTTCTGTAATTCTATTCATTCATTAAACGCTTATATTACTAAACAATTTATTATATTACCTATGTATATTCATAGTTTGATACTGATGAAAATTATTGGCTAGCAATGAGAGAAATTGATAATTTCATATGTAAAATTTGTTCTGGCAGAATTAGGTTTACAGAATAATTTTTAATATTTTTCTATACGCTTGGGTTAGGTAGTTGCTGAAAATGTAAGGCTACTTTGCTGAATATTAACAGTCCGATAACTAGAAACAATAGCCTGCGTCGCACAATAACAATATACTGAATTGTGAATTGGAAATGTCTTCATCTCGAAGTAACACATCAAGCTTTCAAATTAATTAGAGTTAAAAAATAAAAGTTGTATAATCCGTAGAAAACGTACGATAAAAATTATATATTCCACACCGAACCATTTCCTATTGTTGAGTAAAATAACTTATCAAAAGGTATACAACAATATTCAATAGAAAACCGTTTACGAAGAAGAATTAAGCATACGTATATTCCCGTTCAGATACTCCATTTTCATTTAAATTGTAAACCAGCAACTTTATTTCAAAGCTGCATATGTAATCATTTGCCGTTTCTAATTGTACATCTCTCGGTTTCAAATTCCATACAGTGAAAGGCCAATCTCATACAAGTTCTCAAACTGCACTTCCACTCTGGTGCATAATACATGCGTTTATAAATAATCTAACAATGCACAGTCCATAGTGTGGAGTTTGCTCTAAAACCAACGTTCCACAGCGTGAACTCAAACACAGCTCTGTACTGATTAAATTACCATATCCAACATCGGCTGTAACCGAGTAGAAACTACAAACCGGGGCTTTTGTTACCTGAATTTCTATCAAGATTAACGTGTCGTATGCAGCGACTCACTTAAAATTGTGAAGTTTCGAGTACGCCGGTAAGCAGGATTGAATTATATTGACGACATCTGGTAAGTACACTAATATCGTTAGTGAGCTAGACTAATCCAAATGATAAGTTCCTGACTTAAACACCTCAATGTCTAAAATCAAAATCACATATACATTTAATGCAATGTGCATAAAGTATTTGTGTTAGAAGAACATTTGTCTTGGTCGGAAAAGCACTCCTATTGCTTTCAAATGTTATCATTTTTTAGCACTAGCAAAAAATAGTAGTATGATGAAATTAAATCTCCAGAATAGATCTGCTGGTTAAGCAATTCAATGCCTACTTAATCAAGTTTTTGAAATATAATCGACGATTTATGAGTAAGAGCGATATGTTGCAGCAAAAAGTGCACATTTTGGTAAGTTACACAGTGTATCTCCACATTCCTTTTAAGTAATGCGCCTCTATATTATTACAAATGTTATTTTGCAATTATGTCAACTTCTTGAAAGAAAAACTGAAGCAAGAAAGCTTCTGATGTTTCGCTAATAGAAACAAATCGACCAAAACAACTTGACAAATATTCAAAACACGATAGTTTTCCTTAAATGTGTTGGCCATCAAATAGTCTTTGTAACGACCCCTTATTATATGTATAGTGGCCTACTTGAAAAGGGCTAACGTTGAGGTCTGGTGAACTACCGAAGTATGAAATTAATCTATTCTGAAGAAGAAAGACGGAGAGCAATACGCACTTACAAGTTCAAGGTATTTCCGTTTGAGAGTTTTATAAGGACGTTGAAGGTTATTTTGGGATCACAAATTATCATTTTTCGCAGAGACATATGTTGAAGATATATTCATATTTTCAAAAACTGCTGAACATCTTGAACATTTTAATAAGATATTTCTAAAGAAATGTGCTTTGGGAGATCTGTAAATTTGATAAAAAGCATACGACTTACATGTCGGGATATGAAAGATGCCAGTGAACGAAAATAACTTCCTATCTAAGGAGTGAAATGAATTCCCAAGGGTCCTAATTGGCATCAGTTTATCCTTTAAAAAAGGCAAGTTCGCGAATTATACTTTCTAAATTACACAATGATTATTATCGTCGAGTAGTACACCCAAATTTATACTAACGGACAATAGTTCGCAATTTCTCAATAAATGGGAAGTAAAGCAGCAGATTCGTCATCATTACTCACACGGTAACCCAACAGTTTTATAGAAAAATTATACAAATATTAGATACTTATGTCACGATAAATATACTAAATGGGCAGCACACTTTAAACTTGGGAAATAAGGGCTAAACAATATGTATGTATGACCACGATGTAACAGGTTTTACTACAATGGAAATACATTATGTACGAGAATCAGAAAACGTCGTAGCCAAACTATTTCGGATTAATTAAAAAATAATAATATAATAATCCTGACGCTTGACTACGAGCGCCTAGTAACAAAAGCTGTTTGGGCCAGAGCACATCCGCAAAACGTGCGACAATTATTCTTGTTGTATATGAAATAAGCGATCACCAAGATCAAGTTATTGGTCGTTATAATTTGCACACCTTAAAAGTCTTCTCCATTCTTAAAAAATCGGCATTGTTAAATTCACCTGCATATTATTTGTATTTTGTCCGTTATTGTTAAAGTTGATTTTTATCCAAGAACTTAAAAAAAACAATACCTACTTTCTCTAAAATCAAGGAGGGTTAATGCAACGAGCCCTTATTTGTAATCATCATATACCTAACAAAGATTAAAAAAGGAAGCTGAAAAAAGGTTGTCAAGAAAACAGCTAGGGCTGTCAGAGAAGGGATGTCTTATGTTTCTTAACGGTATAGTGGCTTGGTGGAGGACGGCAGACTTTGAGCGCTGTCCACGACTGGTGACCTGCCGAAGTATTTGCGAGGCTGCTAAACCAGTCTGCGGGCCTATTGAGCACATGATAGAGATTGCCGTGTAGAGCTGACAGCTGCTACAATCGTCTAGGTAGCATAAGCAACAAATGATCCAAGTTGCGCGCGCAATATACTCGTCGGTAACGCGGGAGCTTAAAGCTAGTAAAGGCAGCATTAAGGCACGGATAATTGGAATTCGACAATTGGGGTTTCTGATTAAGACCGCAGCTCCACGGCAAATTATTACGAACTGCTAACCTATTGTAAATGATTTTTAACTCACAATGAGATCGCATCCAGAGCTTTTTTCTAAAATGTACCTAACTTTTAGCTATACGAACTGTGTTGAATTTAGAAATAAACGACCCAAGCATTTAGATAACTTAATGAAAAACCAAGAACTTTCCACAACCGACATAACATGTTTTTTTTCACACGGTTCGTCTTAGGTTACATTTTTTGCTAATAAAGAGACCCTTAATTTTTAATTCTAACTAACAAGGTTAACATGCTTTTGGCATAACTGCTAGTGACAGCAATTTAAAAATTATTTAAATCGAATGCATCCCTCTAAAACATTGATATTTTGATGTTAATAAGATAACTTTCATTGATTAATGCGACATGTTCTGGTACCTACGTTGGATTTCTATTAAATAGCACAAAAATAAGATAAGATAAGGTAAGAACCTTTACCACGCCCTGATCACTAATTATACCGTATTTCTAGTGTGGTTGGTAGGTCCATTAAAGATACTCGCAACTGTATGTTGTTTTCTTACCCGAACGCGGAGCTAACGTGGTAAATTACAACCTTGATCAGCATTCATTTATTTTATAATCTACTTTGACCGAAGGCTTCCTCACGCTAGTGATGCGTACTATCGAATGAATTACTAATCTGCAAGTATTCGAATTATCGAATATTATTTAAAGAACAGCCATACCTCAGACCGCTTCGTCAATCTTCTAAAGCCATATCGTTGAAGAGTCGAATAAAAGTCCTTGTACTCTCATAGAATATTTATTTGTTATCTGTATATCAGGCTCAGGCGACGCGTTTCGACAGCAACATAACTGTCATCTTCGGGCTCTACAAGAATTTCTTCCTCAGTACATATAATAAGCAGTATATTTATATTAAAATAACTGACGTCTAAAGTCAAATTCTCACACTGKACCCACCTCCATCAAAACCCTCACACCATTGGAGGATTTGTCTTTATTATTGAGCTTTTCAAAATTTGTTGTGTATAATTGGTATGTTGATATCCAAAAGATGATCACGTTTGTGGTATTTTATTTCTTAAGGAGTTTTTGCTGTTTGACATACACTTGACCTTGTTAGTCGCTCCATTTTGTCTGTTCTAGATGGATATTTATGTAAGAATTTGACTTTAGACGTAATATAAATATAATATAAAGTACTGTATATTATAAGTAGTGAGGAAGAAATTCTTATAGCGCCCGAAGATGACAGTTGTGTTGCTGTCGAACGCGTCGGCCGAGCCTGATATACAGATAAATAAATATTCTATGAGAGCACAAGGACTTTTATTCGACTCTTCAACAATTAATATGACTCTCACATTGGATAAAATTATTAAGATTAAAGTCATATCATTCACTTGATTGCAGAACTAGTTGTCCCATAACTCTTGTAAACAGAAAAAAAAACTTTACCATTTCGTTTACTAATTGTTCGATATGGATTACTGATATCTTATTTATTACCCCCCTTTTCCATTACTCTAATGCTTACGTAGACATAGCCGTGCGGTTTTATTAGGAGGCTGAAGGTAAGATATTTCTCCATTGCTCAATACCAATAAAAGTCTACTTAATTAAGTGTAAAGGTTCTTTCACAATAATGCGTCGTAGATATTGTATTCTCGTGAAATACGATAAATTCCATCAAGATTAGTTAAAAATTAATGATAAACACAAAGTCCGCGCTTTATAATGTACCAAAGCAGACCTTCTTAAGCCGAGGTTTTTAGTCTAAATGCTGCCATCGCCAGTTATGTTTTGTCGTTTTGCTGTGAATGCAATTTTAATGAGAACACCTCGCTAACCACCTCCTCATAACAACCCTGAAGGCGGGCACCCCTCGAACAAAGAAAAATAGTTCTGCTCTTTGCTGTCCTTCCTGTTCCCACATCCATAAAGAAGACTGTGACAGCAATGGCAATTTGTTCCGTCTCGCCGGCTCATTAGTGCCGTGATGACGGTTCCAGCTCGGTCGAACAAGAAAGATTTCGGTTACTTTATCCGAAATTGACTGGATGAAAACATCCGGGTGTGCCAGTAAAGAAAGCACCGTTGTTAATGTGACTGCTGATGACCAACATTAGCATCAGAACTGGGGACGGGTATAGTGGAAGCGATTTAGTTTATCCGTTCGATTGGGCTTCGCTAATAGTTTTATGGATCAAAGGAAAAGTTCTCAAGATTCGATAGTGGGAGCCTTTGAAATCTTTCATCCAACATGTGGCGAGCTTGCTTTTTGAATAGCTGAAAACATAAAAAAATGTCAAGCATGCGCGTTATAAGGTGTGCTCGATAACTAGGTGACTATATTTAACACGCTGTGACGCAAAAAAAAATAACAAATATATTAGCAGTAAATACGCAACAAAATTTTACTCAAGACCTACCGGTTGCACGGTACAAAAAAGTGCGTGAACGCCACTTGGTTTAACTACCCCCTTGCGTAGCGGAACAAACCAAGAAATTTTCAGGTGGGTACAAACGAGTTGAAATTGCTAATAAAAACACTGGTAATATTTAATTACATTTAATATTTCCAGAAAAATAAAGTTATGATGACAGGTAAGTATAAAATTAAATATTAGGACGTTAATTATAAGTCAGAATAAACAAAAATAACTTATCCGTGGCGCAAATCGACGAATCAATTACTAAAAATCGTATAAATAATTACCGAAAAAAAAACAAACGCGTCAGAAAAAAAATCTCAATCAATTTGACTTCTCGGATATATAACTATAAATTGCGTTAATACGCTTCCGACGGATAAAAAGAACAAAAAGATCAATGGGGTTACCGAACATGTACACGTGCATTCACAAGTAAAAATATTTTTCTAATTACTAAATAAATTGCATAAATACAAATAGTTAAACGATTTCAATAAACCAAAAAAAATAGCTAATTTAGTTAATTTCAAATGTCCGAAAATATTATGTTTTTACGAATAGTAAGTAAAAAACTGAAGAATATATCTAGCATGCGACTTATTTGGCTCCTTCTTTACTTGCGGCTATGACCCTCTAGATGGCTTAGGGATGTACAGGAATGACGATCGTCCTTCTCCTTGTGTTACGGTGACCCAGTCCTTCAGGATACCCCACAGAATCGAGCACGAGAGTTCAGACGATCAACACGGGAACGGAATTATACCTCCTTGATAAAGGCCCCAAAAATTATCACGAAGTAAATGCAAATTTATGGCGGAATTACAAACCCTAAAATAGAATAAACGATGCGTTTTGGAACTAGGCACAAGAATGAATGAAAAACATGAAATCATTACCTCTTCTGTCGAGGGTTTTGACTCGAATACGTTATTGGGCTGTGATTTCAGTTCGTGAACTTTAATCCTGCCGAACGGCAGATCCAGGAACTCAATCTCAACAAAAACAACCAATTGGACACTTCGTCGAGCGTATAGAGTAGTATTTCCCTTAACAGCAAGGAATTTTAGTAAAGATTTTACACTTGCCCTATCGCCATTCACGTTGAACCACAACGCTGTTTAAGATTCTAATTTTAAAGCGTTTGCCTGCTGAATGCTGGTTTATCATCCCGCAAAAAGAGCCGAGCGAAGACAGAAAAAGTCCAAGTTCCCAAACGAGCCATCTTTCTCGCGAAGAAGCATTCGCACAGATAATGAAACAGTTAATTTAAATTGAATTGAGATTTTTAAATGCTATGATATCTTTAATAATAGTGTTAATAAGCTATACCTTTGCTTCCCTCGATTTTTTAACCGGTACAACGCCAACTCTATCGCAAAATATTTGATGCAAATAAAATTTTCCATTGTTCCCAGTAAGGAGTGTTTCAAAGGCGACAATCACAGGAGCAAGCTCCACTAAGAATGCTATGTGTCATGCAAATAATTCATTAAGTACATGGAATTTGTATACATAGTTTACGGTATTCACTTATCAAAGATTCTGTCCTGCCATGTTATGTTAAATGTGAGCATCACACCTTCCGAATTTGTAAAGATTTGAATCATCGGACTACCAATGGTATTCAAAAGTCTACGGTCAACTTGCACGTGGTTATCCAACAACATGAAAGCCTCATCATCATCTGATTGTCATGGAAAGTCGATCATCAATGGCCACCTTCGAAATAAGTAAATAAGTCACATTATTCAATCTTTTTTTTATGTGCAACTATTAAGTCCTGCAAAGTAAGTGCCGTATGCTCTCTTCTTGTTCAGGGATATCTGTAGGTATAAAACATTGAAAACACCGATTATACTAATCGCGATTGTGCAATATTTACTACCTGTCACAACACAGTTTACACATAACATGGGATGCTATCATTTCTTCATTTTCCACACTAGGCCGAGCATTAATCTGATTCACTCGAATTTGTTGTAATTTTGTTTTTTGACTTAAGAGTAGGTAAAGGTCAAGTTGTACATACATCTATGACAAAAACACATTAATGTGTTTGACTCATGCTACCAAAAAAATTGTTCAAGACAATAATGAAGTTAAATTGATTAACATAGGTAATTAAAACAATTACTTCTTAAACAGAAAGTCTGATTAGCAAACTCTGTTTCCATATCCTAACATACACTGTAAAATTCAAAAGAAGACGTTGCGTGAAATCGTATTCGCATAAAAGGTTATGGTGAAGAACCCTCAGAATTGAAGTAATCTCAAGCTAATAAACCAGATTTTGAAGAAGTATTAAATTTTTTTGGCATCATGATTGTCAGTATCGAATTATATTAAAATAAGTTCAGCAGCAATGGCTCAATCCGCTACATCAAATGTTCCCCAAGCGCCTATTTTTGGACTATTGTCAGATTTCGCATATTTCGCATATTGATTCTGTTGTGGATTGTGCACTGAGAACTCTCAGTTATATTTTTCGAAATTGTAGTTACTTTTAATCTATCAAATCTATTAAGGCATTACATCAAGCTTTTGTTCTTAGCAAACTAAGTTTTGCCAGTGTGTTTTGGAGTCCGCAGTATAAATGCAACAAAGATAGAATAGAAAAAATCCAAAACAAACTAATTTGATGTCTAAGATATAAACAAAATTGCATAATTCCTGACCGATCTATTTCAACTGCAAGACGTCGTCACTTTCACTTCATTTCACTAGAAAATAGAAGAACTTCATCGAATATTGCGGTTCTTTACAAAATACTTAACCACATGTATGAATCCCCAGAATTATTATCCCAAATTACAATAAATATACAATCCAGACCGTTACGAAACGTCAGCATTTTTGTAATTCCATCTAGAAAAAAAACTGTTCAAGAAACTCACCTCTATGTCGTGCAGCAGTACAACATGCCAATGCACAAGGTTCACGCGTACATTTATTTGGAATGTTGCAATTATGAAGCGTCACTTTTTGGAAATATAAACACATGACGGCAATTTGTTCTACTTTTACTTCTTATTATACTTTTTTCATACATTTTTAAACAATTTTCTATGTATTCTTTGTATGCTTGATCTGTCACTTTTGTCCTTGTTTAATTTTAACTTTTTCGACTAAACTTAAAAGGCAATATTACTATTTTCTGCTATAATTAATCTGTCTTTTATTACATGCTGTATCAACAAAAACGTCTTCTGTATTAATTTGATTGTATAATTCGCATAATTGTTGATTTTATTTTATTTGCTTCTGGCTTTTCCTATTGTTAATTTATAATATTTGATTGCGAATAAGTATATGGTTTTGTCGAACTGCTTATCGCTTGCTATATCAACAAATACCATCTTGTTTTCATTTGATTACCAATGATGTACTTATTTATTTCAAAATGTTATTACGAATGCTATTTTAGGTTTATAACTTGTTTGTATTTCTACGCATAGAAGAAATGAATAAATAAACACCTCAACAAAAAATGCAAACCAAGCTGTATTTGGAAAACTTTGACTACGATTCACTTAGGAACTACGGGATGATGAATTTCATAAGCCTTAATTGTCTCAATCTAACCGATTTTTTCAACGGATTAAAAAAAACTGTCTGTGTGTATTCTTCCGTGGAATAACCTTTGTGGTAGATTTTGTGACATTCATCTTTCAAAACGTAAGGGAGGTCCTTAACCCGTCAATCGTTTCCCTACGGAAAGCAAAATCGTCTAGCGGGATACGCAAACAAAGCACCTCCGATAACATGAGTAGGCGATAAACTGGCATTAGTATTAAAACCGAGAACAGCTGAAGTGGAAGCGATTAAGTTTCAGTTTACTGATGCGATTTGGGCCAGGGCAGCCCGATTATTTTTATTGTTGGGCTACAGAGAAAAGCGCTTTAGGCGTAAGTCGGACATACCCCTGGCAGTTAGAGCTAACGTCGGTAATTGAAAGTGATGTGGGCACAAATGTTTTTGCAGGGTTGAATTGCCCACGAGATATTATAAGGGTCTGGTTGAGTTGTAATAGAAATTGATTCATCTTACGGACCCGCTTCAAATTCAGACGGATTGGCAATGAGCGCCTGAGCTTGAAATTGATGCTATCAGCAGTAATATCTCCCTTTGAAGTCTTTATGTCGTACAAGAGCTCGTATTTAACCTTAAAGGCCGTTCATCTAGCTGGCGCACATTGGCAGGATAAAATTGAATCGCATTTGGAACCTGCTCGGTTGACTATATAGGTTACACTATAAAGTGTACGAAGTAATTACGTTGTATAATAATTTAAAACTGCATGGTGGCATTCCTCCTTTTGCATAAAACTCTCGCATGACATATTTATTATAATTATAAACTTGAGACCTTACTTACGAACCAACCTATTTTTATTTACCAATGCCCCTACATACTCATAGAATACATACATATAATTAACTAACCTAAAGGAGAATAAAAAGGGTCGACAAGGAGGAATGTTGATAAATTTCATGATGCTCTTGAATTTGAATTACATGTTAATACAACGATTTTTATGCGCAAAACCTATAGTCCATCATTTAACTTTAAGTTTGCCGATTATATTGGCATTAATGATAACATGAACGAAATAGATTGGCATAGTGAGTTCCAAGCCTTGGACACAAATGAGTCACTTCAGGAACTTTATTCTGTACTGTATCGCTTATTTGATGAATATGGACGGGGGAAGTATCTCATTAACAATGACTATAGGAATTATATTGAAACTGTTGAAAGAAAAATTGGCGTGGAGCCAAAACAATTCTGGTCGTGTGGGTATAATAAACGAAAAGCATGTGCCGGCATTCCTACTGTTATGAATGATTGTCATGGTTTGAAGGGTTCCGTGGTTGTTGTCGATGACATGTTGTTTTCCAGGCTGGTTCCCACGTTGGTTATTTGACCTTGACGTTTCGACATGAGTGTCGAAACGTGGGAACCAGCCCGGAAAACAACATGTCATGATTGTAATGATGTAGCATTTAATTATTTTGATATGTCAGCGTTTTTCCAAGTACTTTTCATCTCGATTGGCTACAAATAATTATGTATGTGCTCCCTCAATAACTGCGGGCGATATTAGGAAAAAAGTACAAGCTCTTTCAAAACAAGGAATAGGCCCTGATATGATACCAGTCATTTTTATAAAGGGATGCATGGATAATCTGTTGACTCCTCTTCAGATAATTCTCAATAAATCATTAGGAGAAGGTGTCTTTCCTAGAATCTGGAAAACTAATGCGGTTTCACCTATCTTTAAATCAGGCAATAGGAGTTTTGTTGCTAGTTATCGCCCAGTGTCAAAGCTGTGCATTTTTGCTAAAATTTTTGAATCAATTATATACGGTCATGTCCTCTTCCACGTAAAATTTCTGATTTGTCCTTCTCAGCACGGTTTCATGAGTGGTTTCTAACTTGTTTGTGTACACAGAATTTTTATTACAACAAATGGACAGTCAACAACAGGTTGATAGCATTTACACTGATCTCAACAAAGCGTTTGACAAAATTGATCATTTTATAATGCTTAATAAATTGGAAGACATTGGTGTGTGATTCTCTTCTTGCGTGATGTGAATCATATTTGTTTGATAGGAGTCAGTTTGTGAAGATTGGTAGGGTTAAGTCTGATCAAGTAGGAATAAATTCAGGTGTTCCTCAAGGATCACATCTATGTCCTTTGTTGTTTAATATCTATATAAATTACATTTCCAATTGTTTCAAACATTCTTTTTTAATGTATGCCGATGATTTAAAAATCTATCGTTGTGTTTCTTCTACAGACAACTAACTGCAAGCTTCTCCAGGAGGATATTGAAAGGCTGAAAACGTACTGCCAGAGTAATAGCCTTTTTTTAACATTGATAAATGTTGCACGATATCATTTACCAGGAATAAGAGCATTATAAAATTTGATTATAGTATAAGCTTGTTGAATAGGGTAAATTCAATTAGAGACTTGGGTGTTGTATTTGATTCAAGGATGCTATTTGGTAAATATATTTCCTATATTGTAAGAAAGGCAAATGATAGTGTAGGATTTATTTTTGGAGTTTGCCCTGAATTTAGAAAATGGAAATCTTTTAATTCTTTGTCTTGGCTTACGTCAATAGTATTCTGAACTATGCTTCGGTTATTTGGAATCCCCAATATATTGTGTACATTAATAGCCTTGGAAGGATTCAGAACAAATTCCTTAGATATGTTGCTTATAAACTTCGTATGGATCTGCAGAGTACTGATCTTATACGTGAACACTTTCGCACGCTGCCTCAGGAGCAGCGACGAAGTTTTTTAGATCTCCGTTATCTGCGCGGCGTTTGCAATGGTCCGGTGGACTTGACAGTTATTTTGAGTATGTTGAATATTTCGGTGCTTCTGTGTATAACACTAGGTCTCATAATTTGTTTTATGTACCAGCGCATTTGACTAATGCATATGCAAACTCCCCACTTCTTATAAGTATGAAGTCCTACAATTCATTAAGCAGGCTAACTAATCCATCACTTGAAGTTGATATATTTAGTGATTCTGTATGCTCATTTCGAAGAAAAATGTTTAAAGTGCTTCACCAATAAATTCTTCCTTTTCCTTTCGTATTTTGATAGTTTACTTCTTAGGTGTTAATTAGGTATTAATTTTACATTTTAATAGTTTCTGTTTTGCGGTGTGGTTTATTCTATACTATGTTAATTTCATTATTGAATAAGTTGTAAGCACTGTTTTAGGTTCGTACTGTTTGTGCTTCTGTATATAAATAAATAAATATCCTTAGTAGGGACGTAAAACGTCATATACATCTTTGGGACAGGTGCGCTAAAACACCTGAATGATAAGTGCAATAAGCACAAATTTAACATAATGGCTGCTATACAAATAAAGTAATTCAAGAATTAGGATTTGGAATTGAACGGTGGCAGGAATGTAATGTTGGGAACATAGCTCGTAAAGGGTATCAGCGTACAAAGCCACGCAGTCTTTGAGAAGGACAGCCATTGGCAAGGAATGCAAGCTAACGAACGCGATCTACCAAGTTCGCCAGAATTGTTATAGAAAGTGTTTAAAACAAACACAATCTTAAGAGCTGCTCTGATGTTAGCAGCATAGCACATGCACCTAAATTTTTCGTACAGCCTGTCCTATTTACGGTTAAGAGGAATGATGTTCTTGCTGAACATCCATGTAACATGAGAGGATACAGAAGTGTAAGTGAAAAGCTTTTTTAACAAGTTGAGTAAAGTGTATGAGTAATTTCATAAAAATGCCATTAAAAGAGCATTGGCGAGTGCAAGTGCGAAAAATGCTAAAGATGCTTTCTTTTACTCAAAACCTTTGCGCCATCATTTTTTATCGAGAGATTAAATCTTCTTTGAGAAAATCCAAAATTTTATATTTTGTTTCCCTTGGAAATCAAAGGACTAAGTGACAGGGAAGATTTAGCTCATCGCCTTGAAGGAAATGGTTGCTTAGAACGGAACAAAACAGTTTTTAAGGATGTCGTTTCGATACCTCATCGCGTCTTTTTCACGCGATAAATTTTTGCCTGTTTTGTTTGTGTGACATGGTCACTGAATGAAGAACTGAGCCTCTTAAGCTAAAACTCATCATTGGAAGAAGATAATAAAGTATAGACACATCGAGACCAGTTTTAAAAGTGTTTTATTCTATCCCAAGTAACCGTGTTCTACAACAATTAATAAAGGCGTAGTAAGCTTTTTGTTCTCGTCATGTATTTGTTGTATTTATTTATTCCACATGATTTGTTTTTACAATATTTGGTATAACTTGCTTCTCTTGCTGATCTGTCTGGCAGCTTTTCCACATGTTCGTCGTATTTCATAAACGCCATATTACTCAGAATCAGTGATGGGCGTACACGCGTATATTATAATTTTCTACATTACACTCGTAGAAAATGCAGATAAAACATTTTGGCGTAGATTTTAAGTAGAAAATATAAAACGAGTACATTGAGGCTAACGTGTATTAGGTACACGCTAAAACTAAATGGAAAATATTTTTGTTTCTAGTCCTCCTGGTCTGTAGGCTTCGCCATGTGTCGAATTCCTTACAATTACAATTACAAACTTGCACAACAAATTTTAGTAATTGGTAATTCATATCATGGTATCCATACGGTTTCCATTTCATTTCATGACTACGTATATTAAGTATAATTCAATTTTTTCTATTTTTTACATGCCATCAAATTCAGAACCACTTACTTCCGAAATACAAGTTGATTTTCTCCAAAGATATTTACTATAACCAATTATTAGATGATACTTGCTGATTTGCAACAATGTGCATATTTCAGCAATGAGAACTGTTTGTATACCCTTTTAATATAGTACAATAAAATTGACTTGTGATTAAAAAGATTGCGATAAAAAAAGACAGCGACATGGGTGTCGAGACCAGTAACGCAGTAATTACGGCGGAGTCAGTAAAATCAGATTGGTTTCTCCAATTGTTTGTTTGGAATAAAATTTAAAAGTATTCAAAAATCCAGTGCAGCAGTCTTTCCAAAAATAATCAGTATAATACTGTATTAGTCAAATGTCTAGCTATCCATCTCACACAAGAGCATATTTGTGATGCACTAATCAACTTACACAGGACTCCGTAATTAACGGCCTTTTCCTAACACCTAGGACCTAGGTGGACATATCGGCTGTACTCAATTAAGGAGCGGTGCGATCAAAGTGCTGCTCTTAATACATATCTCGAAAGTTATCAGCACCATGCCGCTGTTTTATCAGATAAATGGGACTGACCACACCGCAACTTCATTAACTCGATTAATGAAGTGTCTGGTGTTTACACAGTTTACTGTTCCCGATAGGCATGTACCGTCGTCATTTCTGAACGCGCATCGTAATAAAGCGTTATTTTTAGAAAACTCCTTCAAATTCACGTTAACCCCAGATGCCGCATTCTCATATATGGGGCAATAAACGTATGCAGCATGAGAACAATAATATCTTTCATCCCTACGTTTTGAAGGCTTCTGTTTAATATTGATATATTCGCCAACGCAGAAACCTTGCGTTCACATACGTTGATAGTCCTTGCTGTAAGATAGATCTTTTTTGTATACAGGTTATTCACCTGTCAACCACCTACACAGCACGCCCGCATGTATTAATTTCCTCCCCGTACGCCGTTCTTGAGGAATTCTCATATATCAGTCGACACCGAAGGAAGTTGTGGAGCAAACTTTAACACAGACGCGTGCCAAMACACGAAACTTGTAACAGATTAAAGCTAGMATGCATGATATGTCAAATGTTATTTATCATCATATTGTAAATTATATTTGAACTGCTCAAGATGGATTGATGAAAGGTCGATCTACAGTCACAAATTTGTATGACTTTGTTCAGTTCGCGTCAAAAGCTTTAAACCAACGTTTGCAAGTAGATGCCATGTACACCGTGCTTACTAGAGCATTTGATCGAGTTCATCACTGTAGGTTATTACGAAAATTAAGAATTTTTGGCTTCTGCAATGGACTCGTTCATTTGATAAGCTCTAAATCTACTAGTAAACACAAAGAAGTCAGTTCATCTGAATTTAATGTTGTTGGATGGTTTAGCAATAAATAGTAACTGTTCCATTGAAATGTATATCCATGCTGTGCTGTCTGCACCGCAACCAACTGCAGATAGATATATTTTGCTATCATTATAGCTCATCACTGCAGTTTAGGTCTAGTCCAGTCAGTCCGGCACTTCCTTCGGTACTGGTCACTTCCTTTAGGAAGTAGTTTCCATAATGGCAGCTGGGTGGCTTTGTTATCATGTCAGTGTAATGCTGACAAATGGCACTGCCATCTAAATTTCTACTGGCAGCATACCAAGCCCTTACTATATAGGCAAAACCATTTCTATGCCATGTTGTCTGCACTAGACCTAAACTACACTGATGAGCTATAATGATAGCGAAATAGATCTATCTGCAGTTGGTTGCGGGTTAGCCACCTCGGCATAGACATGCTTTTTAATGTATGTAGGTTATTACCAGCTTGCAAAATGTGCCGTGGGGCCTGCTGTCAAGTCAGTGTATGCAGGTGCATGCCAACTTCTGCTACAGGTCACTTCCTTTAGGAAGTAGTTCCCATAATGCCAGCTGGGTGGCTTTGTCATTATGTAAGTGTAATGCTGACAGATGGCATTGCCATCTAAATTTTTGCTTAGTAACTGTTACATATGTGATTTAAAACTAGTTGAAATGGTTAAATCGCTTGATGATTGTTTACCTTACAGCAGGTTATAGATAGGTTAATTTCATGGTGTCGTAACATTTAAATGTAAGAAAATTACTAAAAGTAGTAGGATCACCTAACAGGTGAAGTGATCATGTGTCACCTATCACGTGATCGCAACCCCTTCTCTTCCGAAAAGCCCAACTTAAACTGCACACTAAATTTTATCATTTTAATACTTTGCAACAACAAAGTTTACTCAAAGATGCCACATGGCAATATCTTACAATTAAACCACCCAAGAACAGAGATTTGCAATTTTAATTGGCATGTAACATGAATGGTCGAATTTCGTTCGATCGGTAAGGGTGGCTAGTGTAAAACGGTGTTGAAACAGATCTCCCTCGGTTGCGAAGAACCAGTAGGAAATCTGCGTTTAAAAATCACGTGATGATCACACGTCTTTATTACACCTCTTGGGTGATCCAACTATAGCTACTGGTATCTGTTGATTTTTGTTACAATTCAAACGGAATGCCTTTAATCGCTTGCGCTGAGTTTTCAGATCTTGGTGCGTCTTTCGTTTCTTCCACATATTGAAAATGTCACTAATAGTGAACTGAAAATATTAGCTTTCATTATAAAAAATGCATCAGATTTTAGTAACATTACTCTATTCAACTTTTGTTTAACTGTCTTGTAAGGCCCAAATGGGAACCCACATTATCAGGTTTGTATCAATTTAGTTGAAAGTGTGTTGGGGAGATTCTGCAAATACATATATTTTAAGTTGTTTAAATATTTTCATACAAGACACTGCGATCAGTGGCTATACATTTTTAATGCCTTTAATGAAGCATCGCCTCAATCTATAGACGCAACCTGTATAGTCTGATTTCTCTACATATGATTGTACGCTGTGGTATATGTATGGAAGAAACTAATAATGTTTTCAAATGAGGTATTCCTAGACTTAATAATAGAAATCCATTAAGATTCTCTTATAGTACCCCTAGCACTAGTCATCACGCGCTTTGATCACAGTATTTTGACTTTATAATTGTCTTCCATTTGACGATTTTGATATATTTTATGATACGTTAATGGTTATAGAATAAAAATTAAAATATTCTCTAATAGTTTTACCTTTTCTCATATAGAGTGAGTGCATGCGCACTTGGCATCGTAAGACTGCTAGTCAATTTAAAATTTATCTATAATCCGGCATCTGCGAATTACTGGCGTTATTTTGAACATTTTGTAATGTTATTACAGTGCTGTTTTTCCATTTTAGCAGCTGCCTTCTGGAGTTTGAAGAGCCTCAAATTCATATGAACTGAAAATACAAAATGCATAATTAGGTATATACATATTTACCTTTACATGAACCGTGTGTTCAATAAATAATGTTAAAGTTTAACAATTTAAACCTCAAAAGTAGAATATTTGTTTTGTACTGTACCGAGCATTATGAAGTGAAAAAGAAAATGTTTTACAGCAACGTGTACTACATAATATTAAAATGATATACATATCACCAGATATATAGAATGACACACAAAATATGCGAAGGAATAAATTAGGAAAAAGCCGTTGCCAAAGAAAAAATATACACAAAAGCATTTAACATGACACATTCGTCATTCATGCACCAGTACGTTTCGATATAACAAAATTATGTATTCTTTGTATTTGAATAAAAATTCTCGCTAAAATAAGTCATAGGTACTTGACTTTGGACTTATTAGGCATGATATTATATGACATCTACCTTTATAACATGGTTTTGACTATATTTGGGTTTACTTGTTACGATCAAATGTTTAAAATATCACAATTATGTACAAGTTGAGCTTGGGACAGCTGATTTAAATTCTTTACCTCCGGTATTGTGATCCTGTTGTACATGTTGGGTATTTTTGTGGCTGTACTGGATTCCAGGTATTTTCCTTTTAGGCTCAGTTTGGCGGTTACTATTATTGTTTTTGTGTTCTGAAAAGTTTGGTTAGATTGATTACATGGCCGCCACATTTATATCGTCTTTCACAATCAATCATTCGGAAAACGTTCGTTGACAAATCATATAAAATGATATATTACCCAGAAGTGCTATTTGTTGAGAGACAAAGATAGCTACCTAATTAATATTTTTTATGAAACTCTTCTTTACACTTGTAATAATATTTAAATTTTATAAATAATACGAAAACACGGGACTTTATACATTTAAAATTAGTAAATATTACTAGATATATTATGTTAATTACCTTATTGGTAAGACGAAATTGGAGTTATCTGCCTCTCTGTGCGTACCCGTTTTAAGAGAACTATACAGAATGATGTTGACATTTCGTTGTATGTTCCTATATTCAGTGGCTTATTCTTTACCAATATACCAATTTATTAATCTTAAAGGAAGTAAAAAGATGCTTCTAAACCACAAGGTCAGTGTTACGAAGTAAATCGTTCATGAAAATATCATTGGAGCTTAAGAATGGATTTGTAATGGTGCAAATACTGACAAAAAACTTTTGCTGTCAATGGCGATAATAATCCGCACACAATACCCTTGGTTGGCATTTTAATAATTAATTTAATTAGAGGTCCTCTTGAAGGCCACCTAAATCACCAGATCTACCACTAAATCATTTATTTCTTAGGGGTAATTTGAAATTCGTAGTCTACAAAACCCAACCTGGCATAATTGAGGAATTGCTTTACATAATTATCCAGGAATGTTAGAATATTCCAAACCAAACATTTGGTAATGTCCGCCAGGAGTTCGAAAACGGAATCTATCATTGTTTAGACCAGAACAGAAATCACATTAAACATTTGTATGAAAAATCTGAGTACCTAATTCTCTTTTTTTTAGTTTTGACCTCATGCATTCACTACTTGAGCTCTGAGTTACCTTTCTGCTTCTTGTTATTTTCGGTTGCTAAGTTCAGGTTTCTTCTATCCCAAGTGATAGAATACATCTGCATCTACGATGCTAGCGTATGGCTGATAAAATTTCAGTAATGCGTCAAACCGATTAGAGCTAAGCCTCAAATGCAAATTTGATTCAAATTCCGTTGTCTTTGTGAGGAAATAATGTGCCTACATTTCTGGGGGAGAAGTTCTAATTAGTATTTGATTCAGTTCTTCAAACTGAACTAAACTCCGGTTCGGAATTCCTATCCAGTGATGTAATAAAGTATAATGAACTCTAAGAAAGAGCAACGCCCCCTGGCCGGTCTAGGTAGCATGACATTGTTATGCAATCACTACTATAGATAGTTTACCAAGTGGATGCGATTGTTAAAGCCGAATATATCTGTTATGCTCAAATACTTATTATCAGTATCAAATTGCTGAAATATGCTATTAAAACTACCAGAGAGAATTTTGTAGTAGTTCTATAATTTGACTTTAGGGAAGGACGGTGGTTTTATACTGTACAAGCAGAAAGCATAACTCCCAGGGCAATGCTAAACAAAGGCTACAAGCTACAATAAGATTAAAGCAGCAACCTTTTCTGCACAATAAAACCGCATATTCGGGTGAAAACTGTTATAGTTCGGCACCACATAATGCTGTACCCTTTTAGTTGTTTTGCAAAACTTCACACTGAAAGTATGGTTATGCATGCCAGTGGCGGGCTCTGTATCACACTATATGCCATCTCTTACTATACTTGTCTCTCCCATGCTGACTACAAATCTGGACCACAATTGGGTATTATCACTTTTTTTGAAAATTACGTAAAACGAACCTTGAGGTGCATATATATCGTACGCCGTGTTAAGAAAAACAAAAAAATACTTGTAGGTAGAGAATTTCAGGTTTGAAATTCGAATCTTAGGAGTCATCGCCAAAACGCTTCTATCCAAGGTTAATCAACTCGTGACGTCAAGTGTCACGTAAACATTACAGAGGAGCGTGCTGTTTAATGGTGTATTATCAGTCTTGTATTGGAAAAGCTTTTGTGTGGTGTTTATTGGAAGGACGGTGTAAGAGGTCGCACCAAAAAGTGATTTGTGTAGTTTTACAAGCATCTATTATGTATGGAAAACAAAACTAGTGTTGTTTTGTACATTGTTATAAAACTACTTCAGTCAGTACAGCTAACAAAATTTTTGTAACCGTTCCTCGAGATTATCAACGTATAAAAAAGCTGTTTAAGGCCTCTAGGCGTGATATGCCGAAATCGCAAAGTTTGTTATACGTGTTTACCATTCTGTTTCCATTTGGTTATAGCTTGAAGAGGATGTGAAAAATTATATGCGTTTTAAGTTGATAGAGGGAAATGTTATAATAAAAAACGACGTTGTTCTCCATTTATTCGACTGTTAGACAGACCGGAAACGAGCCGCAAGAACCCCGAAAATAAATGGTAATTTATATTTATTCTAACCTCCAAAACTAATGTCAAATTTAGGGTACGTTTTTGATTCTTACATTTGTATGTTTCCAACAACCCACTGTGATCAAATCACTTTTTCTTGACGTATTTTAATTCGCTTGTCACAAAATGAACGCAAACAACAAACTGATAAATTGACGGGCTGAGGCTGACGCGTGACGCGCTGACCCCAGATGTAAACAAGCGGCCATTTACAAGACACCTGACGTCACGGCCAATATGTTCACGTTTTGGCGGTCCCTTTAAATATTCACATTTTTAATATTAAAAATACACCTTGCAATCCATTTTTTCGAATTTATAAGCTGTCACAGCTGTTTTATGGATTAGATGCTACCTATTAATATGCAATTTAATAAAATATAAATACATGACAAATACCCAACTGTATACAGTGTAGCATTTTTATTTTCTTGCAATCAAACAAAGTAACACAAAAGCGGTATATTTATTATTAATCCATCGTATACTAGTAATGCAGTCTATCATACTGCCGTAAAGCATTTCCTGAAAGTAAAATAGGTTAATTTTAATAGTAATTTCATTAATAATAATTACAATATTGCAACTTACCTCTTTAAGCAACTTGGGTTGCCTGCATATTTTTAAAGGTCCATGTCATTTTATCTTAATCGTATCTCCGTGGCCTCCGTGCATTGGTAAAAACAGGCATTCTGTGGCTGGCATCAGAAGGCAATAGCACGAGTACCATTCGCCTCTGAAACCATCAAATTTATTTTGTCCAATAAGACTTACCTGATTTAGCAGCCAATAAGCTTCACCACACATTAATATATCTACATTTGTAACAATCCAACTTATTCGGGAAAGACCTTCGACGATCGAGGTAATTATTGTGTTCGAACTATTCATGTACACTCATCTAAACAATTGAATAGGGTTTTACGTACGGGGCACATCCCAGAAGTGCCGACCATTTTTTCTTGTAGTCCAGAACTCGGATCTGATCTATGGAATACATCCGGGAGACCGTGAGAGCTCTCCTCCAGGCAGAACACCGAAAGTACGGCCATTCCACTATAGCGAATCGAAGGAGATCAGATAAGTTGCGACAATTAAAACACCGAGCGGTTACTATTTTCATTATTTGTTTTACACATTACTTACATTACACCATACATTGGTTGTAAGCTCACGCAAAGCTTTGCATGGGAGAACCGCGTTTGTCCATTTTTTTTATGTACATCACTACATAACTTATTATCTGATTTGTACCGTTCTCCTCAATATATGCTGATAGAGATTTGTAAGAATTATCGCTTTATTAACGTCCATAAACAGAATTTCCAATTTTGAGTGTCTTTATAAAATTGGTGGCGCCCTTTTTAATCTAATTAAAATTCGAACCACGGATCCCGCYCTACCCGGCGTAAAAGCTGCCGTTAGCTAGTGTAAMMTAATTTTATGTCACAACAGTTACCAGCCGGCCGTGCGAATAACTTCTATCTACTATCGTGGTATTAAGACAGGTGAAACTTTGTACGCGTTATTTTGGGACGCCCTATACAAACACCTTAAAGTGAAGAAGATGCCACTGAGAATCCGCTGAACCGGTCTCCCAGGCTAGTTACATCACAATAACAGAAAAAAACGGTCATCTTGCCTTTTAACCCCTGCGTTCATCGCACCGTGATAACCTAATCGACAACCCCACCTATAAATATCTCCAACCACTTAAAATTTCGTTAAACCTAACTGAAATCCGTCCCTAATGAGATTTTCCGTGGCGACCTGGTGTCGGTGCATGCATCAGAGGAATAAAACCTTTCGGCTAATCCCCGACATAATCTGCGGCTTACAAACTCCCGCACAAAAAATCTCCATAACGTTATTCCTCTGTTAATGTTTGGCGGGGGTGGAAACTGCAAACCCGGAACGACGAATGAGCCTTAATACCGGCCGGAGCTCAGCGGTTATTAGGCAGAGACGCCCGCCTGCATATTTTACTTCCGCACCTTGCAGAGAACGTGAAAGTACAGTACAGGAATTGGACATCGAATGTGGACTGTGCAAGAATCTTTTTCTTGATTCTCAGTCATTTAGTGATTGTTTATTTCGTATAAGTTATGTTTTGTATAAGATGTGTTTCCATTACCATTCTAACATACCCGTGAACGCCGTAGAGAATGGGCCTAAAGAACATTTAATTTGGCATCAGTAGGCAAGGTTGTCATGCTCTCAAATATTTTTCTTTGACATTGACATTCGATTTTCTGCTCATTAGCACGTGTTTTCAAAGATTTTCCTTCCGTATTGGAAGATGGCAGCTTAGCTGCAGAAGTACGTATTTAGTTAGTACAAATTAATGAGGTAAGGGCTTTCTCGTGTATCATTTAGAATGTAATAAAACCACACTCAGCCCGCCTTTTATTTAGCGTAAGTTGGTTCAACAACAGTTCTTCTGAAACCTACTTATTTTGGGATAAAATGTATGAGACGTTAAACTGCAACCGCAGAGCTAAGCAAATGGTATTTTTCTTATAACCTACTTTGAGGAAGAACTACAGAACGCGGGACCATTATTGCCACTAAAGTCTATCAAATAAGTGAATGTGCAATTGCTTCCTCCGTGATTGTATAAATACTTAAGGTCTGACATATTTTGCAGTGTGTGTTAAACGCTTTGGACATACATTTGTCTATAGTCAATAATTTGTTATCGATGGCTAACAGTAATCTTTAGTCGTAGTCCGAAGAGGAAGCGATTTTTTAGAAATACGTAGCCTTACCCAAGTTTTCTACGGGATTGAAAGAAAGCCTATTTACTTTGAAGCAAATCGTCGCTGTGGAGGTTATTAATACCGATTTGCTACACATACATTAAGGATGACTCTCGTTGAGATTTAGTCGAGCTTCATAGTATTGCTTTGAAGCGTGTACATTTTTTTCCATACAATTTGTTATTAAATTCTCACACATCGCTATCTTAGGATTAAAAATTTTGACGAGATCCACCACGAACATTTAAAACATCGCAGCCGCCTTCCATATATGGTGAGTAAGAAACCATCTAATCGAACGTTTGTTAATTCCCTCTGGTCTCATTTTAGGGTTCGTTAGCTTTGGTAACAACTATACAGTCTATTTGCCCAGAAAATCTTCACAGTTGACGACACCACTATTTCAGCTTCCAATTCGAAAACTAATCGGTAAGAAAATAGCTGAGGAACTTCTTGTTTTCTGTTCCAAAAATCAGCCTTCCACCGCGCAAGCACTAGAATTGGCGAAATAAGGATCCCGAAAAACTACGACAACTGCGACAAATCCTGATTAATCGTCGAGTGACAATGATTTTGCGTTCCCAAAATCTAACAAACAATTCACTAAACAAGTTCGCAGCGAAAGAACTCCTTGATTTTCAACGTACTGAGCAGAAATTGATTCGACGCAACCGTATTTGAAAAATTTGGCGTACTCCTATAAACCAGTCGTTTGATGCAGCCAAGTGCACGATGTGTTGCCTGTAGCAAGCTGTGAGCGTTCGACAAAAAATACTTGTTATAAGTGCTCGGTAATATCTAAACCTAACTTTGTTAACGTGAACGAAATGGCTCTCCACCACTGTAATTTCGCAAAATAAACGTTAGCATGCAAAAAAATACAGTCCACTTTGAATCAACTTCCAACATTTTGGTCCGTTCGATCCGGATCGCTGCGAAAAATGATCTTGGTGAAAACCCTATAACGTGGGAAGTTTCACACCGTAAACCTGGTCCACGCATCATCGTATAGCCTAATCTGTTTTGTCCCACACCTAGAAACACTTAACACTAGCACGACTTAGGCTCGAAACTAAGGAAATAACAACAATAACAACAATCTGTGGTAGCGAATTGTAAAATTTAGTATACGAAACAAAACACGTTTATTTTCGATTATCGGAAATTATTGAAAAGATTGAAAGGATATAGAGAAGCACTGGAATTATTGCATCAACTTTTCACGTTGCCAAAAATAAATTTAAGAGCCACTATACTTATTTAAGTACTGAAATAAGTTCTTAAAATTATTATACTGAAAATTAGATGCGCGCGATGTTCTCAATTTGTAATTACAAATTCTCCTCAGTAAGTATTTCAATACGTGCGCAAGCGCCCTTTTGTTGTTCTAATCGTGATTTTCTCAAAGTAACGCAAATCTAACCGTAATCTATTAAATTTCGTCTTTATACAATAGCAAATGCAATGTAAGGTCTACTCTACTGCTAGAGAAAAGTAGACCTTAGATGTAACCCACTCATAAACAATTTCTTTTACTGTTGTTTGTGTTTGTGGTCACCCTGAATTAAGTAAAAAAATGCCTTTTGACTGAAAAAAATTATTAAATGCATCATCGTTAATACTAACAATGATATTGCAAGGAGAATGAATGTTCATGTCTTCTTAAATGTGCTGAAAGAAGAGCTGCTAATAGAAGATCCAACAGCATATAAAAATTTTCTGCAAATGAGCAATGCTTCATTTGAAAAATTGTTTGAACTTGCCCATAACAAAATAGGGAAACAAGGTACACAATTCCGTGAAAGCATTCCTTCCGTTTCATTTACAAAAGCATGACAACACATCACGTTCGCGGGGTTGTCAAAAGTTTACTCACACCAATATACATATTTTAAGAGGCCTAAAACTGCATTTCATGTTGATGTATTAATTAGCTGATAGCATGTAGTCAGCCTAAAATAACAGATAGCCCATATTCAAAAGTTTATTTCACCGATATCACTACAAAAGCTACCTACTCTCACAACCCTACTTATTGCGTAGGTTCGAAAAGTAGGTTCTATAAACGTTTTGTTTATAAACGGTAAAACAGGTTAGTGCGCATCGATCTGCGCAGTTTTAATACGAAGTATGGAAATTCAGTACAAGAAAATAGAACGTGGGCTAATTTCTTGTACTGAAACGGCATCCAGTTTTTGTATAATAATTTTAAGAACTTATTTCAATACTTAAATAAGTATAGTGGCAAACGGCTCTAAGTGTTATTTACCTTTCTCACTCATACTGTGGATAAAACACAAACATTACTCTCAAGACTGAAGAAGATTAGGTTTTGGGATAATTTTCTCTTTTAATGAAGTCACTTGTACAGTATTTAAACCCTGATACGTATAATTAAAACAATAAGTTTCGTTTAATTTCATAATATATGAACATGCAGGTAACTAATTAGTGATTATTAACCCGACTTAACATGTGAATTGCTGCATAACGCCAGCAAGATTAGAAAAAAACTTAAAATATTCGACTATTAGGTTTAAGAATGCTAACTCGAATGACCGTAGCGCTGTACAACAAGCTATTTTTTCATTTTACATTCCGCTACTAGGTAAACTGCCACATCTGGTTCCAATTTTGGTTGCCTAGAGGTTCGAGATTCTTAGTACCGTTAACACAATTTTGTTCGTTTTGTGCAGGTAAACATTATATATACGATTGTAAAAAGCTTCTAAAATTAACCGTTCAAGAAAGGTTTGAGAATGTAAAAGCTAAGATTTTGTGCAAAAATTGTTTCAGAAAAGGACACACGGTAAAGAGCTGTATTGCTAAATTTTGTAAAAAAAAATGTGAATCTCGGCGTCTTGGCATCAAATTTCGAAAAGATCAAAGATAACGAAGCCAAAAAAGAATGTGGCACTCCATTATTGCAGAAAAATGCTGCATTACAAATAATGCAACTTATAAGTTAAGATTCAAACGCAGTGTTTAATTAGGTACGTATCGAACTTTAAGTACACGATTTCAAGCGGAAGCTCTGAAGAAGAATTTAAATAAATTCGAAAGCTCAGCTTAAGAAAAAAGAGTACTCTACGTGTAGCTTACAGGTCGACATACCCTGAATTACTTGGTGTCTAAGAAACTACGACCGTCATAGCCTCCAGCTTATATTATATTATATTATATAGATAAAATTAAGAAGATATCATTTAACGTTTGCGCAATAGTCAGCAGCAATGATCCACCCCAGCACTGAGTAATCAACTAGTAGCTGCAGGAAGCCATCAGCCCATAAATAATCTTACAGGAAAGGCTGTTATCAGAACGCAATGCTCGTCATAAACAACATAAAGCGAAATCCTCTTCTAGTGGATATATGATATGTAAGGTCGTTTCGTTCTATTATTAGTCACCTGTTTGTCTAGCATTACATTGCTAATCATATTATCCCTCTATCAGCCGATTACTGTAAGTGCAAGTGTATCGCCATGCCTTTGCGCAATACATAATGACGGTATAGCCATTACGACTGATATCATATTTCACATTCTGCAATTTTCGCGGTTTACTTGATCCCTGGCATGCAAGTTTCAGCAGCATTAACCACTTCTTTCATTTGTTGCAAATCTTAACGCGTCGAAGGAGAAACACTGGAAGTCGTTGTATTATACAAGAGGGAGGTTTTTATTCTAAGAGTCGGTGGTTCTAGACACTCGAGAAAATTGACTTTTTCACAAGCGCAAGCCGGGATAGATGAACAAAACTAATCGTGCGGAAAATTTCGGGAATTTCTATAGTTTCCTGTAAAGCCCGCAGCGGTTTGCCCCTTTGTGGAGTTGGAGCGTATCAGAGTGTGTAAATTGTTTGACAAACGTCGTTTCTCCTCTACAGTGCCGTTTAGGAAAGCACTGCATTGATATTACCTGTGCTGTAAGTTAACGTTTGTTCAGGATACAAGAGACTATGAAATTTTAGATTTATTCGCCTCTCGAACCTATTTTCTGAAAGTTTAAATGAAAGTTATTAAAGCATTATAGGTTACACGTAATACACGACGTTGGATATGTTATTACAGGGTGATTTAGGAAGAAGTGACAATATTTTGGGTGATGGTAGTATTCACAATTCTGAACGAAATAACTAGTAACGTTTTGTACCCTAACGCGCTCCGTTTCAGATATAAACCCTTCCTTAGAAGTTGTAATTAAACAGCCACTATATGTGAAATATCCAAGTAATATAGAAATATTCAAATCTGAAATTCATGAAATCATCTTAGCTATAGGGCGGCCGGATTCAGACACATTTTTATTTTATTACATTCAGTGAGGGGTGTAAAACTAAAGGATAGTCAACTTTTTTTCTGAATAACTTTTTATCCCTTAGTGGTTTCACAGCTCTGACTTAATTTTTTAAATGTATCATTCTTGCGGAAAAATTTACTCTTTTTGTATGTCGATAAGATTAACCGTTAAACGATATTTTATTTGAACATGCTTAAAGAGAAATGGGATGTTCGATTCACATCAGCAAGGCTATGACAAATGCCGATATAATATTGTGTTGTCTGAATTCAATACAAGAAGTTATAGAAGATGAGTATGGGTCTGATGACGCTAATCCTATCGATTATTTAGAGCACATCTAATATAGAATTGGTTTATACACGTCATTATACAATAAAATAGAAAGTACGAATAGGCAATTACATTCATTAATTACATACATTACATATATTTCATACGTTTTATACATTACATATATTAATATATAGATACATATCTTCAAGAACATATTATAAAATCTTGGGTGTGATACAAGGCACCCCGGATCAGGTTTTGTTTTATTTTTCTTTTAAACAAGTTTGGAGGCAAAACCATGATCCCCGCCGGGACGACTGCAGCTTATTACAACTGTGTGGACGCACATAAAGCAGGTATCCGACTTCTACCACTAAAGCTAGGTAGCATGTTTTGGTTCCAGCACTGAAGTTATACGCCAACGAAATGTTCAGTGATCCTTTAATGCAATTTATTGTTGTTCATTATCTTCATATTGTTCATGCGACACGTAGTAGTAAATATTTTTGTTATATATACTGTATTAATTCTCTAACCTGAAAACTGACTGGAGGAAAGTTATGGCAAAGCTTTTCCGTTTATTCTCCACCGATAATTTAAGAATACATCTAACTGTCTGCATCTTCAAATACATTGTCTATGTACCAAAATATGATAATTAAATACCTGCAAATAGTTTTTTTCCGACACATGACATATGGGAATCGCCAAGTTTCGAGAAAAAAGGCGATGAACCCCAAAATAATCTGTTTCTATCAAGTAGATTTTGCGTATCTAGTAGAGAGCATCTGCTCGATCGGTTTGGATTTTATCAGGTTGGCAAGTCGTTTCTATGACGTCTCGCTTCCTTAAACATCTAATGTCGTTTGAAATTGTGTCAGACATTTCTTGAAAATTTTTCTGCTCTTGGCCAACGAAACATCAGATATATATATTTTTTATCAGTGCTTAATTATTGAAGGCTTTTTTTTTCTGAAACGTAATAATCTTAAACCCTATGGCTTGCTGAAGCCAACTTTATATTTTATTTACAAACATGCTAGAAAGCTAAGTATCGAGATTACAAAATAAAATAAGCTATAGGTTGTTTTGACATTAATAGAACTTTATTCTAGTTATGAAATCACCAGAATTCCTCAAGTCTTATACTTCGGCACTAGACAGTATTATAAGAGCACTAAAGAATCCACCTGCACATAACTTTAGCGCTGGAGGTTTGGTGCCATGATGATATAAAGCTTTCAAACCAACGGAATACTAGATAGTTCGCCTATGTTTGTTTAGCTTTAGTGCTGGGAGACGTCAGCTAACATCATCCACAAAATTGGTCAACGGATGCGTCAAGCTAGTGATTCGAGACATCTAAAGTTATAGCGCCGATCCTACCCATATAACTTTTGTAAAGTAAACATTTCTACTACATATATATAAGATGTTATTATGAATATGTGGGTAGGTACCTACTGTTACAAGTGTGTATTACGTTATACCTGTTCCCGGGTCAGTCCTAAGATATATATAAATAATATAAATGAGCATATGAGATATTTTCTTGGGATTTGCAGGCATAAGATGAAATGGAAAAGTATTGGCCTTGACCGAGATTTGAACTCGGGTCTTTTGAACACTAGTCAAACGCTCTACCACTGAGCTATCAGGGCCCTATTCAAAATCGAGGTCAAGGCGGCATATATACATCAAAGTTAACATGTAACGCTGCTGAACGCCATCCGACGCATGCGCTCAGTGTTGTTGAGCTTCAGAGCGTAATTATCTTTCATAATATAATATATTTGGGTTGTAATTAGCTGTTGGTCGCCATAATCTGGCCACCGCAGCGAATTACGCTCTGAAGCTCAACAACACTGAGCGACGAGCGATTCAGTTGCACATGCGTCGGATGGCGTTCAGCAGCGTTACATGTTAACTTTGATGTATATATGCCGCCTTGACCTCGATTCTGAATAGGGCCCTTATAGCTCAGTGGTAGAGCTTTTGACTAGTGTTCAAAAGACCCGAGTTCAAATCTCGGTCAAGGTCAATACTTTTTCATTTCATCTTATGCCTGCAAATCCCAAGAAAATATCTGACATGCTCATTTAATGAATTCAGGCGATAATTAATTATCTTTCATAAATAATATAATATAGTTCGAACTTAACTGTTTTCTCTTGTGTGATTCGTCCTAACTGGATCAAACGTATAACTTTACAAACCGAAATGACATTAGTATACGGGTTTCGATAGTATTGAGAGCAGATACCTAGTTGAATAGATAATAGGGTAGGATTTAATAGCACTAAAACGGTGTAAATAAATGGGATCGGAGGATAGTAGATCTCAGCAGCTATGTATAGAACAATGTGGAACGTAGAAATACAATATAATTGTAATATGGGTGTCATTTTACCAATAAAAGAATGTTACGCTACTTAATGTACATATAAAATGCACGGGAGACTGTTGGACGGAAGACTTACACACCAACTAGGACCAAACTGCAAGAAGCAAGGGCTTAAGCACGAACTGAGCTCATCCAAAAAAGTAGAAAAGACAGGGACATATATAAATCTAGTCCGGGCCATTGTGGTAATGGATGAAATATAGATACTAAAGCAAAAGCGAGTTACGGTGCAGAAATCTTAAACACATATATGTGTGAATGGGTGAATTTACAGTAGTAGTTATAGAAATCTATGTACTAAGAAAACGATGATGCAAACAATGCTGAAGCATCGTTTCAACAGAATATGCAGTTACCATTCCAATTAATTTAAACTATTCCCGCAAAAGCGTACTAAAAAAGCTTACTAAACCTGGAGAAGAAAGTAAACAAACTGATAAGATATATAGTGCCCTATTAAGCCAGCTTTCTCGCTCAATTTAACCTCCAGCGTCACACAAAGTACGGAAAGGACCTACTAGCCAGCAAATTAGGACGTCGCAGCGCTAGAGACCCAGCAAAACAGAAGGGACAATCACGCCATCCGGCTTCAAAGCCGGCGACGATCCGTTTAAGGGATTACAAAGGTACGCTCATTTTATGACATGACCCGAATTTGTTCGCAAATTCTTTTTTCATCTCGTTTCAAACCTGAAGTGTTTAAGTCCAGTATAAATCGGCGGCATCCGGCTAATTCCAACGTCCCTATAATGTTTGTTTTGCTGATAAAAGGGAGCAATAACCTAAATGAGTGCAATATGAATGATTGGTTTCTACTGTATTTAATGTCATAGGTGAAGCTAATATTTTCTTCCTAAACTGTGCGCCCGGTCATTCGCACTATATTTAATTAATCATTTCATTTATACGCGGAAATTATTTATACAGACCTCTTCCACTTACATCTATAGTATATTACGCAGTCTCTTTTAGGCTATATGTTTAATTACTTCAGGCTAATATTGACAGAGTGATCGATGTCGATGGAATGCAATAAATAAATAAATAAAATCTTTTTGCATGTCAGTTTGAGATCTTGCCGTATTAGGGTGCGCGAACATGTTAGTAACTCTTTCTAAGTCTACAAGGATGCTAGTTGAGCGTGCTCAAATCCGGGCTTTTAGGGGGGGGGGCAGGAATCTTTAAAGCAGAACATGTCAACGTTATCTGATGACCAGTAAGTTAAAGTGAATACATGATCCCGCATTCTACAAGTTTTCCTGGAAAGTTTCTCATTCTTCATTCGAGCTTCTTGTATCTCATCTACTACCCCTACTACAAAATATGAGGACATACAGTATGTTTATGTCAACTTAACTAGTGTAGTTTATTTATCAATTATACAAATGCTTTAAGTTTCAGTTCTTCTTCTTCTGATACTTCTAGAATTACAGTACGCCAAGCTAAGCAATCTCTGATACCTTATACCGCGAAGTAAGCCGCATTGAAATCATGAGTAGCTACGACTCGTCGCGAGTCGCGTACAAGTCGATGGCGCGCGTTTGCGGAGCGAGGTGGGAATGGGAGCGAGTGAAACGCTCGTCAACGATTCCTGCGTCTGTCTCTCGTCATGTGCGCGTCTGTTCTTAAAACTTCTCGCTATTAGTGTAGGTAACAGTATGTGTACGGTGTGAGTACAACTGTGATATTTTTTATTTATCAAGTTGGAGTTTGAATTCTGTCAAGACGTCCAACATGGATAAATTCGTAACCCGTATATTGGCTAATGATCAACAATCATCGAGTCAACCAGTCGAAAAGAAACAAAAACTAAGGAATGTCAAACGACAATATCATTACTATTTAAAATAGGGGTTTACCTGGTCAGGAGACAAAGATGAACCAAACCCTCGTCTCGTTTGGGGGCAAAAATTATCCAATGAAGCAATGGTTCCCAGTACATTAAAAAGGCAAGACATTCTCATCTCTTGAATAAGGACCTACAGTACTTTCAACTTCTGTTGAAATCGCAAGTCCAGTAATCCACAAGTCTTACCAAGACGGTACTGTCTCCGACAAGTGTCAGGAGGCAAGCTACCACGTGGCGGAACTTGTAGCAAAGAAAATGAAACCACACTGTCGCAGAAAATTTAGTATTGCCAGCTTGTTGTCAGATTGTGAAGACCTTTATTGGGGTTGAGGCTGAAAAAGAGGCATTGAAAATTCCTCTGTCCGATAATACTATCAGCAGGCGCATAGAAAAGAAGTCAGAAGATATTAAAGTACATGTGATAGAAAACTACACATTGTTCACACATTCGCCTTACAAGTTGATGAATAAAGTGACAAGCGGGAAGACACATCTACTGGCATTTATACGTATGATAGTTGACGATGACATTAATGAAAACTTTCTTTGTTGCAAAGAACTGCCCGAAACAACAAGAGGTGAAGACATCTTTAACATTTTGGATGTGTATTTGAAGTCCTTGCTTTGGTGAAGAATATAAATCCAAATATTGTATTGACCCACTGCTAAATTCATAGGGAAGCATTAGTATCAAAAACTCTGCCGGATGACTTAAAAACTGTGTTGGAAGATGTAGTCAAGGTAATAAATCGTCCATCAAAATGTAGATTATTCAAACAAATTTGCCAAGATTTGGATGCAGCCCACTACACGTTGCTGTTACACACCGAGGTAAGACGGTTCTCAAGACGACGTATTTTGTCGCTGAAGGAAGAGCTGTTGATATCCCTCACTTTAGAGACAACTGAGTTTGCTCATCTATTCAGCGACGATGTATGGTGTGCAAAATTGGCCTATCTGATTAACCATCCTAACAAATTATATGCAAGTATGCAGGGACAAAATGAGACTAATTTAACATCACCAGATAAAATAAAAGGTTAAAAAAAATTGACCCTATGGAAAAACCATACTAAGCAGGGTACTCTGTTTATGTTCCCGCATACAGCGTCCAGAAATGTAGATTCTACAATAAGATCTATAACATGTGAATCATTAGAATTGCTGGAGAAAATATATGCAAATACTTTCCTAATATAGAAGTACAGGATTTTGACTGGATAAGAGATCCCTTCAATGTTTCATTCAATAGCATGGTTGTTTTGAATTAGGAGAGAAAGGACAGTTTTGTGGCACATTGCTATTAAAACTACAGGAACCGAACGTTGACAAGTTCTGGTTACATATTTCATCAGAATATCTAGAGCTAAGTAAAAAAGCACTCACTGCCCTTTTGTCATTTTTGCCTTCAAACGTCTGTGAAAAAGGATTTTCAGCGTTGACAAATATAAAAAGTAAAAACCGTGAGCGTCTTCTATCTGTCGAAAAAGAGCTTCGGGTGTGTTTATCGACAATACGCCCGAGAATAAAAAACCTTTGCTCCGTGTGTCAGGCTCAAATATCAAATTAACTACGTACATCCAATTGAAATAATAAAAATTTGATTTTTAACCATGCATTATTATTTACTTTACTTTTTAGTTAGAGATTCGTATCTAAAGGCTGTCAACGGGACCCTATTATTAAG
The DNA here is from genome assembly GCA_025024175.1 of Rhyzopertha dominica. Taxonomy (NCBI): domain Eukaryota; kingdom Metazoa; phylum Arthropoda; class Insecta; order Coleoptera; family Bostrichidae; genus Rhyzopertha; species Rhyzopertha dominica. The sequence goes on from QCXZ01000138.1 coordinate 13,585,909, forward strand.
CCTTTAACTTTTATGCGTATAATGAACGGAACTCTCCACGCACCTGCCAGATTAGCACTTGGCTATTTTTTACTGGTGTGCCGTGAAATTTTGACGAAAAAGTGTGCCGGTTAAAACAAAAGGTAGAAAACGCCTATCAAGGGCCTAGACTGTTTGTGTTTAAATCGCACCAGGTAGTATACGACTTCGTGGATCGAAGTTCTACGAAAAGAAATGTGTAACAGCATCATATTGCTTCTCACAATAAATTTTTAAAAACTGTGGATGGCCTCTGGCTTCCATATACTGTTAACGTAAAAACGTCTGATGCCCATAAGAGAGTTATGGCGTTAATGCATTAAAGGTGGCATGTTATTCAAATTGGTTCAGTACTCTCAGATTGGTCTGGTTTATATTACACTGGACCAAACGCAACGACATCTGACTGAAATGTCTTTCAATCAAAGAACACTGGCGGCTTAAGTTGAAATTGTTACTGAAAAAATACAAGTACACTTACAACTTAGGTAAGGCAAAATAAATACGATCAGGTTGTTCGCAGTACATGTATTCACCATTATAAGCAGGAATCAAAAAGACAATACGGAGCGGAAGCATGCAAAATCTCGCCTTGGGAAAACATTTCAAATTCGACTGAGTAATTAAGAATTGATGGTAATCGTTTAGGACCAAGTAAGTCAGACTTTTGTTCCTAGCAGTAAACAGCGCACACTGCTGCTACTACAAATGTTGTTTTAAGTCGAAGACATGTCCCATTTATTAAAACTAAATGGACAGCTTTAGCTTTGGCACAATTCGTACTCACGTATCCATGTTACCGGAATGTTGGTGTACTACTTCGTGAATACGAAAGAATTAACACATGAGAAAAGCTAGTGCTTAAATAAATTGCTAATATATAAAATTATTTGTTAATTATTACATCTAAGTCTCTGAACCTTACCTGGCGACAAAAACATGTTGTTTATTTACATCGTTAATTAATATTTCCCACCTCTATGGCTTGTTTAGCCCAGACTTTCTATGCACAAGTCGCAGCAACGTTGCCAGTTTGTCGCTCAAAATCTCAACTGTAATTGTCCCAGTTTTAAAACTATTTACTATCTGTTATAATAATAGCGAAAATCGATATAGAACTATATTTAATTGCATCTATCGTGTACAATACGCAACAAATTCGATGCTCACTACTAGAATCTCAAAAACGAGAGATACAAAGGCAGATAGATGCAAACAAATTTAATTATTTTGATTGTCTTTAATAACCTTCAGTGTTAATTAGGTGTCTTGGAAGTAAGCAGTAGATGTCTCTGCTGTAAGCAGCATCAATGTTCGTTGCAGGTAATAGGCATGAATTTACTAGTTAAGTTAAAAATAAAAATCGCCAGAGCTATTCGGAACCGGCGATAAACTCTGGGTACATATGTGGAAAAGTTTGAAAAAGCACGCAACACAGACTTATGCAAGAGGTTGCCTACGTTCGAATCGGACATGGCACTAGAAGAAGAATGCGACTGTCACTGTTCAGTCGATTATAAATAATATTCTGTAAATGCCGTAACGTAAACTGCTATTGTAGAAACAGCGGTCTTTTGAAATCATCTCGTACTGATGTGCATGGCGTGCATCCGGGCTTATAGGCCGTGGTCCGTTGTATCTTCCTCCCCTTCCTCCAAACGTTCCATTCTAAACTGCGGAGAAAATCCTCAGTGGGTTATCATAAGCCTTGTGACCTTCACGGTTGCTGAACGACGACTGATCGCGAGGCCGGAGTGCTTCAACGTCACGGAGTCAACCGGAGCTGTCTTTCTGGACGTGTGGAAAGCGTTCGACAAGGTATGGCATGAGGGATTGATACTCAAGCTATCACATGCCGACATCCCAACCGGATCTAAATGTTTATGGGTAACTAACCAATAGAAATATTCCTTGCATACACGTGATTAGTTGATGCGTATCCTCGTGGCCGTTCGTCGATCGTCGTCAGTTGGCCATTATGCACCGACCCGCATGAGATCATCATTACATCATTTTTCAGCGTTTACTCTACTTGCATCTTGCGTTTGATTGGCACTGGGTGTATGTTTAACTGGACAACTTTAGAGAACTGATTCTTTTGTTTTAATAATGGATGACTTTGTGAAGCAACAGCTTGATAATTGGGGGTTAATAGACAAATTGTCTGATACATTTAACAGTAAGTATCTAACCTAAAATGTTAAAAAGCACGAAGCATGTGGCGGCATGGCGGCAACCGGCAAGTACCTCATATTGGAATGCGTATGCGTAGTGATAAATGCTAATGTATGTATGGACGGTCCAAAAATGTGAGTGTTCTTTATTATGTAGGTACCTAAATAACGCAAAACACTCTCTTGCTAGTCAAAGTGAAGTAGAATAGCTTTATTGCATCTGTTTTTTTTGCAGACAAAACGTAGCTGTTATTATATCTTGCATTTCTTAATAAAAATTATTCACTTGCACGTCTAACATGTTTGGATAGCCTATATTTACCTAGTACGATATATTTCACACATTAAAACAAAGCCCATAATATTAAACCAAAATTTATTAGCGTTTAAATAATTTTATGATGTAATAATAGCAAATGAAATATGTTTACTATATAATACTGAAACTAAATATGAACAATACACCTACACACATTAAACAAGGGATGTGGAGCTATATTTACTTATTTATTGTTTCAATAATGCTTATTTTTAACAAAACGTTTGAAAATGCAGTAGATATCCTAAATCCGTATCTCTGATTGTTTGTACAAGGTGGAAAAAAGTGGGAAAAATGTATTTTAATAAAATACTATCAATCTGAAATAAAACTATTAATACTTACCTCGCTAATATGTCATAATGGTTCGTTAGGATTATACTCAGTGCTAGCAGAAAGTGCAATGACACAAAAATACTGACATAATTAGTAAGCGTTCTGTTCTACAATGTGGAACAATGTAATAGTTAAATGAATTTAGAATAATTTCAATTTTTGACAGTATTATTATTATTACTATTATTATTATTATTGTTATTGACATGTTATTTTCCAGGCTGCTTCCTACGTTGTTTGCTTGAACTTGACGTTTTGACACTCATGTCGGTGTCTTCCTCACAAGTAGCTCTGAAACATTTCAGAGCTACTTCTGAGGAAGACACCGACATGAGTGTCGAAACCTCAAGTTCAAACAAACAACGTGGGAAGCAGCGAGGAAAACAGCATGTCATTGACAACAACCACGCTAGCCATCAAACCGATTACTATTATTATTATATAAAGTGTACACATCGGTGTCAAACAACGTCACACCCAGAAAGCATTAAAATAATTAAGAAAAGAGGTGAGTATAGTATGTACATTAAGTAAAAATTTTGTTAGTAATAACTCTACAATAAAATCAACAATTTACTATACTTTGTAGTAATCCATACTACCAGTAGTAGTACATTGTACTACAATGTATAGCAGAATGTGCTGTAGTGCTTAATATAGTATAATACAATCCATAATAGAACGCACTACAACATGTTATATAATGTACTACAATGGATAGTAGAATGCACTGCTGTGCACAATAGAATATTATACAATGCATAATAGAATGCACTACAACACATTATATATTGTACTACAATGCATAGTAAAATTCACTACAAATAAATAGAAATTTTGCAAATGTAGTTTTTAAATTTCAAACAATACTGTATTGCAGTTTTGCAGCACAGTGTTGAATTTGTAATAAAAGGAATGTGGGATATTCAAACAATGTTGTAGTAATCTGCAGTATACCATTATTGGTATTTGCTTAAAATGGCAAGTGGGACAATTAATATATAGGTTGTGTTATTTTTTAATAAAGTGTGATTACTACATAATAATTTAATTTTTTGTTACAAATTGTTCACATCCCTATGTTTATTATAATTTGTAATAGAAAGTGCTACACTTTTTTCTCAGTGCAAGGGCAGCCGCGATATGTGAGCCGGCCAACCGGGTGGCATCAGCCTCACAGTCGCGGCAACTTAACATGACAACGATATTTCAATAAAAATACCTTATCTATCCAAATTTTTCACATTAATATTTCACAGATGTCAGGAGAAAATGATACTTACATCAGGTGCTCCATAACACTAGACGCAAAAGTCAAAAAAGTCAAAGTCGCCATCAGTCGTCGTTAAACAGCCGAGGGGGCCAGAACGCTTACGACAACCCACTGAAGATGTTCTCCGCAGTTGAGAAAGAAACGTTTGGAAGAACAGGATATATGCCATGTACAATTACAATCCGGCCGTGATAGCCTGTATAACTTTATTCATATTATACTCTGTTACAAAGGGTCCATTCTCAAAAGCATTCTGGCTGCCGATTTTAGAATATATACATTGTTGGTTTATATTATCGTTTCGGTGATATAGTCGTTACCTAGCTTGTTCTAGCCTAAAAAAGAATGTAAACTTTAGGTTTTCGTTCTGAAAATATTGGCTGCAGTTATCAGTTTGGAATTACGGAAGCCGAACTTTGCTTAGTTGTGAGTTAAAAAATTCAATGTTTAGATTTATCGAGACATAGGTATATAACCTATTACATGGTGGTACGAGTGATCGCATTTAACACATCCGGTTGTTGCGCATATCACGCTACAAGCGGGTCTTTTCTCACGGTTACAGCGACCTAATTACTAGATAGGGTATTCAAAGCGGAGGTCTTTGTTTGGAGCTCTAGCGTCGATAATATCAGAAACAACAGTAGCAACTGCATTGATGGTAAATGTTTAAGTATCGACTATTCACTGAAGATTTCATAAACTACCTTCGCACTAGGTTTACTTTATATATTACCACAAATCTCTACAAGCGAGAGTGCATTAAAATCTCCATAACTTCATAAAATTCAAAATGATTCTTCATTTTACCGCCCATATATTTGCATTAATAAAAGGCTCGCAACCGCATAAAGCATTTATACCATTTGGGATGTATACGATTTACAACTTTTCTCTATTACCGAAATGGGAGTTTATCATTCATCTCCGCTGCTCGCTACCTACTATTTTGTCGTACAGTTTTATTACGTTCTGGTTGTGATAAAATTTAATGTCCCCTGTGGATGCCGCTCGCTCGAATACTTGGGAACCTTGCACGCTTTTAACCTGCATGCGCGGCCATTCATTTAAAAGACATTGTAAGATAATGTAGTATTTAACATTTCGTTATCAGTCAGAGTTCAGGACCGTAACGGTCCCGTTTACCATCGACTTTACGTGCCAATGAAACGGAGGGCGTTGCTCACCACATAAAGGATGGATGAACGCGAAATACAACCGGACATAAAAATGGCGAATCAGTAGCGCCTTTCACGAACATTTTCTATTATATTTATGTAGATGGGTCGTATCGCGCACTACTTTTATTGGGAAGCATAAAAAAGCAAGCGCGCACTGTAACAATAGATTGCGCTCTGCCTCACACGCGATGTGAAGGATGAGACGTCTTTTCCTGAAAATCGTGCACATCCCCAGCACCAATGCGAACCATTCGATATCCAATTTAATTTTATAACGGTCGTTCGTTTCTCGCCGCTGCAATTTCAACGCTCAGACAAAGAGCATGAATCGGAGTTTAGCCTGTAATTGAAGAGCTCGCGGTTTCATTCTCTATTGCCACAAAATTTAGATGCTAACAGCATCGATGCCATTACCCTTAGATATATTTTCTGGCGACACTGTAGTTTTGCGTGATGAAGCTCCGATTATCTACTACCTGGCAAAGGTAAAGGCAAAACCGATATATCACAAATTGAAGTAGCCAAATATACAAATGTACAATACAAAATACAACGTAATACAAGCACAAGAAAAGGCAACTGCTAAACACGAACGCATAACATTGATTATATCATTTAACTACAAAACCAGTAAATAACCAATGATAAAGTTAGCTTATAAAGCCTGGCATGGATAATAGATGAATATTTCTTAAAACTAAATTAGTGTCTKAAATGCTACAGCGGCTGCGAAGCTTACTGTGCAAACAACGAGCGCACCACGGAAAACAAGCCGCCCGAATAGTTAGCAATATCACTAATTTATAACGTGATTTTGAATGCGATGTCTTAAATTAAACTGCAGCATCTCAATAACATACGAAAACAATATATCGGTAGTATAATTGACATTCTTTAAAAATAAGAACCCTAAAGTCGGACCCCATTCAGCGTCACTGATTTCCAAAACAAAGACAATCATTAAGGTAAAAAAATTACCGAAGAAAAAAGCCAAGTTCAAGCGCACGTACGTTGGAATAGGGCACCATTATTGTCCATACACATGCACTCGACGCATCATGGAAACTCGCACTTGAGCGTTTATCGGTTATAACCGAACTATAATCTAGTGCACTGACCCATTTCAACCTGAGAGCAACTATAAATAAAGCCGCAAAAAATGTTTTTTTTTCTAAATGACTTATAAATCGATAGGCGATGTTTTTCATTATTCCATAGAGGTACGTATTTTTGCGTACACATTAAGTCTCTGTTAGCTCGTAAACCATCGTGAAAATAAAAGCTTTTCTTAAAATGTTATGAAGTATTATGGGTTTCAACAGAAACACCACTTTCGAAGGCACGTAATATTTATAAGTAAAAGTGAAGCCGAGTTATTGTTATAGTGGTAGATAGCCTACATTTCCCCACTGATGATGAAGCAGTTTGGTTGTGGTGGCTGCGAGCATTGGGGAGTTATGGGAATGTGATCTTGCACTACAGAACCTTCAAATGTGGCAAGTGCCGAAACTACATTGCGATGGAAAATCGACGTTTTGAGAAGAGATAAAACTTATTGGAAAATACGTCATATTGAGGAACTTGAATCTTTGATGTTTATAAGAATCCTGAAGTGTGGTAGTTTGTAGAAACTGCCTCACGGTGGGTAAATCAAAAATCGATGTTTCTAGAAGGTTAAAAAAGAAGAAAGACGAAACTGGCATTGAAGGAAATGTCTCGCGATGGAAAAATCGAAAACCAAAGTTWGGGGAAAGTATAATGTTTGATATATAAACCGTCTTGCGCTGTGTATCTCAAAGATGTTTCAGAAGATCAGAGAACATTATAGGAAATTGCACGAAAGCCAAGAGAACCGCACATTGCCGAAATTGTCTGGTGATGAAAATATCGACGTTTTGAAGTCATTTCTTGGTTACCACAGTTCCAGAAAAGTATGAAATCTTCCGGAATTGCATGGAATGTTCTAATTTTCTAAATATTCTAAGAAGTTCTTCAGCAATTACAAAAGCACGTCGTCTGTGTCGGTGTCCGACACAACCACCAAGAATAAAGACCTAACATTCTAGATCTTTAAATAAGGAAGAAAAACTCATTTCTAAGCGTATATCCACAGGTGCCTACTATCTGCTTAGCTGCCCTGAGCTATGATCTTTCTCAAACGTTCTATTATGTAAAGATCTAGAAGCCTAACTTGCCTATACAGGGTGATCAGTTAAGAGTGAACAGCGGCTGTATCTTAGAAACTAGTCGTGCTTGAATCTTAAGGTAAATTTTTTAAGCAAATATGGCACAGATTTAATTTAAAATATTATGAAAACGTAACTTTGCCGCTAGATGGCGCATTCAGTATGATATATCAAAGGAACGTTTATTTCTGCAAAAAGTTGCAATCCAAGATAAACTCATTATAATCTGTATTTACTTTTTAATTTTGCGCTATGACAGCGAGAACAGAAGAGGTAGAAGACATGTTGTTTTCTAGGCTGCTTCCCACGTTGCTTGTTTGGTCCTAAAGTTTCGACATTTATGTCGGTGTCTTTCTCAGAAGTACCTCAGTTTCAGAGCTACTTCTGAGGGAGACACCCACATGACTTGTTGAAATGTCAAGACCAAACAAGCAACGTGGGGAGTAGCTCGGAAAACAACATGTCAGCGACAACAACCACGGGAGCCTCCAAAACGAAATAAGGAGAGGCAGAAGTTTCAAATCTTCAAAATGGAAACTCAAGTATGGTTTGAGCGAATTCAATGAATAATGGCTAGTTTTAAAATTAATCTTATGGTTTTCAATATAATCATAAACAATTAATAATTTATTGCAACTGTTTGATAAAGGAAGGAATTAAAATGCATGTCTATGCTGTGCTATGGCTATCATTATAGCTCATCAGTGCAGTTTAGGTCTAGTGCAGATAATACGCCATAGAACTGGTTTTTCCTAAATACCAGAGGCTTGGTATGATGTAAGTAAGTAAGTCAGCATTACACTGACATGATGACAAAGCCACCTAGCTGCTATTATGGGAACTACCTAATGGAAGTAACCTGTAGCCTGAAAAATTGACATGTACCTGCTTATTTCAATTTGACAGCAGGCCCCCACAGCATTTTTTGACAGATGGCATTACCATCTAGATTCTTAATTAAAGGAAAGAATTTTTTAAGAAAATTTTATATTTGATCACATATCTTTAAGAAAATCTAATGCAACTCTATAGACCTTTTGTTAGCTGTTATAAATCCTTAATTAAGCAAGATGAATTTGAAAACTGGAGGTCATTATAAAATTAGGTTATATTAAAAAAGCAGCAAGCAAGAAACAGAGGATAAGACCATACCTAGTAAATACTTCACTACTACTTTACTTTCGTAATGGAAAGGTGTCGGTTGTCTACCTGGATAAAACTTATCTACAGAGAGCACACACTTAAAGCTTACGCCCACCAACCCCATTCTTTCAAAATTGAGTGTTATGATCAGAAGTTGTATTGCTGCATGCAGGTTGGTAGTAGGTATGAGATGTAATTTTTAAAACGAATATCTCGCTATTGCAGTAGGTAAAAAAACTAAAGATTTTTAATTAACCCCTACACCATTAAATTGTCAATATTTAAGGGTTGAAGTGAAGCGAACTGGAATTACACAAATTATTACGAAGTGTAGGTTTGATAAATTGAACAAAAGATTCTGATGGCTCAGCGATGGACTAGTTGGTATAATGGAACAAAGCTGGTTTATTTCCAACTATTCAAGTTATTAATTTACTATTACATCTGTATAAAAATTACTATATGTTTTTTAAAGTTAACCAGATAATGATAATATACGACGAAACAGTATTTGACAGAATATGTGGAATAACAGAGGGCTCTGAGCTTCGTCCACAATTTAAAGTTAAAGATAATTCGAATATTTTTATTTTCATATTTATATGTTTTATGTCGATGGATTGATTTCTGTCGGCAAACAAATAGTTCTGCATAAAACTATAAAAGCATATCAGCTTGGAATGCTAAGGACTTTGCTATTGTACTAATGGTAGCGATGATGGCGAATCCTCAATTTTATTTACTCGCTATGTTTACTTGATTTTGTCGGTTAGAGCAACCAGCCTCTGTAAAACTAACCCTCCATCAAATAGACAAAAATTCTTGAGAACATTAGAGGGGACAATCTCTCCGGAACTACTACTTCTACTGTAAGTTTGTAAGCAGAAGTTCCGAAGCTGAACTGTTCACTTCTAATTATTTTCAGTTTTTAAGGTGTTTAAGTGTGCCTAGTCGCTTCGAGTCTACCGGTCATTAGAGCGTGAAAGAAGATTCTTCCAGAATAGCTCCGGGCCACCTGCAGAGCTACCTCCTATCACAGCCATTAATCGGCAATAAGAAAGGTAGATTACCCTCAAGAATCGCGGGGTGGTTAACACACGCCCTTAATTAAAACGCGGTCGTAATAAAAAGGGGTCGTTGGAATTTCGTGCTGCGGCTTCCTAGTGCGGAAACCGTACCGGCAATTAGGGCGAAGGAAGTTTCCTACGGTAATCGTTTTGTATGTGCAATGTTCCCTTAGTAGCACCAATTTAAACTGTCGTTAGGTTCCTTTCTGCCAATTTAACAGCTGCTCAGGCTGCCGGTCCACTAAGCCGCCTCACTGCGTCCGCAGGATGTCCCAGCCGTTTCCGGCAGGATTGCCAGATGTGCAAGTCCATCGATATGGGGAAAATTATAGAACGACTGAGGAGTTATGAGTTAACTGAGAAGTCATTGTGCTGCGAAATATGATTTCCACTGTATCACAAAACAACTCATATACCTATACCAGATCTCCCAGCAGCACGTCTTATACAAAATTATAAAAATGAAAAAGGGTTCATCCACTTCACCACATAGGTAAAATGGGCGTTATCTTAGCTGTGTCCTCATTAGATGCGGTTGATACCTTCGCACAGTATTTTTTCAGTGTATTTACTTGCAACACGAGTTGTGCTCATATCTGTGAAAATGATCTAGCCTCTTGTCGTTACCGTTTTGACTTCCTAGTTGATAACCTATCTAAATGTTCCCATTAAAAAGGAAGACATGACGCAGAGCACCTTTCCACGGGCTATTTAAAGTTTTCGAATTCGTGGCGACTGCGGCTCTATTTTAGATTTTGAAAAAAAACATATCACGTTTAAAGGAAATTCATTCGTAAAACTATCCTAACCTGTATTTATCCGTAACGCATTAAGCTTTTTAGAACACGTGACTTTCGAAGTGGCTGCCAGGGGTCACCTGTCAAAACGATGCCGCTTCTAACGCGCTGTCATAGAAACCTCATTACTTAATGCCAACGTCAGTCACTAGAGCTGGGACATTCGATTAAATTCAAATCGTTCAATTAATCGCATAGATTCGGATCGTCCTTCAAGAGTCATTACCGAGAACGAGTTACTGAGTTGTTAAACCTGCTTAAAGACAGCTGACAACTGCAATATGTCCCGTAACAGTAGCCAGCCAGCCAACCGTCAACCTTGATCGACGCACGAACGACGCTGATTTATTAGCTGTGAGCCGAATCAAATGAATCAAGGCATGAGTCGTTCAATTTGAATGTCTTGGTCATGAACGACCCAACTCTATCAGCCACGCATCCGTTTCCACGGTTTCGTAGGCGCGTCCCACGAGAGCGCTGGGTGCCCCCTGAAAGTCATGTTGGATGAAGTAATCTTAAAAAGCAGGATTCAAAAGCTAGGATGGGGGAATGACGTGCAAAAATGATTACAAATTGAAACACCCATAACTTTAAAAAGGATTGCCAGACTACGATTTTCTAAACGGCAGCGTTTCCATAGTGATAGTGCGCTATATCAATGTGACGTAGATKTCGGCCATTTTGCTGCGGCACGTCAAGATCTTGAATCGAAACAAACCAAGCTGTCATAACGTGCGTAAGGAAGTTCACTGTTTTGTGCATTTTTTTTAGTTTTAAATGAATACTGCTACTGGGTATGTTTGAGCAGCTTACACTTCTTGCCTTACTTAGCAAGTATTACAAAATGAAATTACATTCAGTTGCAATGTATTCTTGAAAAGCTCAACAAACACCAAGTACGTATGTAGAGCATTAAAATAAAAGTTGTACCAGAAACTGGACGTTCTCGTTATAATGGCAGAGGAACGTGTAATCCGCTCAAACTTATACTTCTGCAGCCGTAGTTGTATAGATAATATAAGTTTACCTCAATGGGGTTGTAGACCATATTTTTTTTATTGCAGAATATGAATCTACATAAAAAATAATAGACCCCTGTTAACTTATCTTTTTTCCAAATCGCTTAGATAAACGTTAAAAAAATGGTAAAGTTTAAATATTTGAATGTGTGACGTAGGTTGACCCCGCCGCTTGAGATTGGCAGCAGCTGTGTGTTGTTGCCAGGGCACAATAATTTTCAGCGTTCCAGTTGCCTATGCGTGTTTTTCGCTGTCAACTGCCGACGAACGGACGAAGAGCGTCATTCATAACCTCTCACTAACAGTAACCCTCGTGTGTTTTTTGCTTTTGTTTATCGATCACGATTATATCGTTCAAAACGCGGACGAAATGGCTGCTGAAAAAAAATGTTTTGTGCCAACATGCGCAAATACTAGTATTGTTGGTCTAGAGAAGAAATTTTTAATTGTACCCGAAGAAAAATTGAGACGAAAATTGTGGTGCTATTCAGTAGATGCAGCACTAATAGCAAGTCGCTTGTGTTAAAGAAAATCCTCACAAAATGAAGCCAAACGCAAATGTAAACAAACAGATCATCTGTGTATCTGTACAGTGTTGCCACTGGGGCTGATAGAAATTCCGCTAGATTGCCGCATCGAATCCGCTAAAATTTTTAAGACAGAGTAATCTGTTGATATACAAGGGGATTTATTATTTATTTTACATAAATAATTATTAGTTTCCTACAATTATGCTATAACGTTAAAAATATCGTTGTCGAGCTCGTGTTCCTTCCAGAAATATGTTTCTTTGCTTTTTACTTTTTTTAAGATAATCATATCAGCCTCATCTGACAGTCTGAGCTGCAACGTGAAACACACAAGCACTATTGAGACGTTGGTWAAATTTTGGATTGTTAGGTAAAAAAAAGCAGGAAATATATTTCCCAGACAAGGAATACAGTAATCATCCAGTCACCTAGCATAAATAAATCGACTGTAGATACTTCATATCTAAGTTTCCCATATTTATACGCCAAAGTGAAACATTAATATTAATTAAAAACTTTCTTATTCCGTTAAAATATCTGCTAACCGCTAAAACTTATATTTTTCGGTTGGGCGAGAATTTTATCCGCTAAGTTGGCAACACTGAACAGATGTCTCTTCTATGAGTCAAACGCGAAATCACGGTAGGTTTACCGTGGCGAAATGCCATCCCACCACACTCCCCACTCTAGCCGGGTCAACTGACGTTGTTAGCAATATTTGAATTTGGAGGAAAACTTTAGAAGGCGAAAATAAGACAATATAACATTAGAAATATTTTTTTGTTGCTAGTATCTCACTTCATTGGGTCTAGGAAAACCTACAAATGTGTTGCAATAACGATTTGTGATCGAGGGCTACAACCCCATTATTTGAATAAGCCTATAATTAAAGGGTCGGTTTCTCTTCTCTATTTTAAGCTAAAATTAACCCTGTTTTTAAAATCACATACCTCAATTTAAATGGTTACTAGATTAACTTTAACAAAGAGAAGAGAAACCGGCCCAAAGATTTTGCATTCAGATATCAATCTGACAGTAACAATGTCAACTTGACACTTGCATTTTGACGTTTTAGACTGCTACAGCAGTTTGGCTACTGCGAGGTTCTTTAAATGATGGTGTAACTGCTTCGTTGGGCCGGACAAACTACAGTCATATGATACCGTCACAACCTATAACGTAGGTCGTAAGTTGTAAGACTGTCATGTCACCGTCATTTTGCAAATGCCTGCCACGTCATTTTCCACTATGATAGAAGCATTCTGAAGTAGAGCAGGCCAAAACAATTCACTTTGTTGATTCGTTTCACTGAATCCCACCATTCTTAAAATTCGATTCAGTTAATCGACTCTTATAATAAAATATAATTTTTTTTTTCTTATCGTGATGCCCAAGTGATGATAAGTCGCATGGTATCAGCTCCTGTTGTGTTCGGTGTTTTCTGTGCGATAAACTCAAATTTAATTGTGCAAGCTACATTTGTTCGGTGGACATTTTCTTTTGTGGCGTCCTAGTGCATATGCATTTGCATATACTGGACTAGAGTCACTGTTATGGTGCAAAAATGACTAACTCGTGTGCAAAGTGTGATTCACCGATAACCGGAGGTCGCAAGCTTGGCATTTCTTGTGATGGGTTTTGCGGGAATTCTTTTCATCTGGCGTGTATCAATTTATCAGCTGATGTACTAAAATATAAAGGCCAACCTGGATGTCTCTGGTTTTGCCAGGGCTGCTTGGATTTGAGAAATGAGGGGAGTGTGTACAGGGATCTCGTGCAACAATCTATCCAGGGAGTGTTACAAAAACTCGAAAATGCGTTTTCTGTCATGAAATCAGAACTAATAGACACCGTTAATGCTAAGTTTAACTGTACCACAAATATCACCGTTCCAAGTTATTCCGATGTTGCCAAGAATATACAAAAATCGCTGATTATTAAACCCAAAAATGAGAAGCAAGCTGTTAGCATAACTAAACTCCAAGTCCTCGAGAATTTAAAACAATCAGCTACAACCGTTCCTATAACTAAGGTGAAACACATTAATAGCGGAGGTATATTGGTTACGTGCGGCTCCGATGATGGAAGTTTGAAGTTAAAAAAAGTTGTCGATGAGAATCTTTCCCAGAACTATAATATTTCTGAAGTGAGCAATCCGAAACCAAGGATAAAAATAGTGGGCATCTGCAGCGAAGTAACCAAGGAAGAAATTATTAGATTTTTAAAGCTACAGAATCCTGACAAGTTTAAGGAAGAGTCAGAGTGCGTTCTGCTAAAATTTTGGAGTACCAAGAAGAAGAGTAACATTATGCAAGCTCTTGTACAAGTTGATTGTGTTACATACAGACACATAATGATGACTGAAGACAAATTCGTGATTGTGGGTCTGGATCGTTGTCGCGTATACGACGGAATTGAACTGCTCAGATGTTACAAGTGCAGTAATTTTAATCACTCGGCATCGGTGTGTAAGGCCAAATTTGCATGCCCTCGTTGCTCGATGGAGCATGAACTGACGGACTGCAAGGATGAGTACTCAACAAAATGTATTAATTGCTTTAATTATAAAAATCTGCATTTAAAAAGTAATGAAAACTTAGATATTGATTGTAACCACACTGCGATGGACAAGAACAATTGTTTTGTGTATAAACTTAAGATAAAATCATTAAAATCCTCAATATTAGGTCTTCAATAGCAATCGGCTTGTCCCCTTGCTGAACCTTTTCATGTCAGACATCAAGAAAATTCTGCACTCGTTTTGTTGAATATATATTATATGAATGTAAGGGGCCTAAATACTAAAGTTGTTGATTTATTCAATTTCACTACTCACACCGACTGTAATATGGTGTGTTTAACAGAAACCTGGTTGAATTCAAATGTTCATGATAGTGAAATTTGTTGCGACAAATTCCATGTGTTCCGGTGTGACAGAAAATACGAACTGTTTGGTTTGACTAGAGGTGGAGGTTGTTTAATAATGATAAATAAAACGTTTACTGTAAATCTCGTAAATTTGGAACACTTGCATACAAACTTCTCAAATATAGACATTGTGGGAGTTAAAATTATGTTAAAATCTGGTACACTTTTTGTTTTTGTGGTATACATACCACCAAATTCCAATACGCAGTTGTATAATTCATTTTTTGATTGTCTTTCTAACATGTACGAAATATATGGCTCTGATTTGTTAATAATTGGAGATTTTAACATCCCTGAGTATAGTGAATATCTGACCAACAGGTTGCCACCTACGACAAAAATATCAGAACTGCAAAATTTGTGTAGTTTTTTTGACCTAGCTCAATACAACATGATAACTAATACATCTGGCAGGTTATTAGATCTCGTTTTATACAATAAAACATGTACTGTGACTGCGGCTGATATTAAAATTTTGAGAGAAGATGTGCATCATCCCCCTCTAAGCATAGATATACATCACTTTTTTAGCGTCAATGATTCTGCCAATGCCATGCCTAAGAGATATAATTTTAAAAAAGCAAATTTTGAGTCTCTCTACGCGGATTTATGCAGGAGTACCATTAGTGATATATATAGTATTAATAATGTAAATGATGCTGTAAATTTTCTGTATAATTTTGTGAACGAATCAGTTAGCAGGTTTGTACCACAGACAACCATATCAAAAATTAAGTATCCTCCATGGTTTACAAAAAAATTATTCAAGATATTCGCCGCAAAACAATTGCTTTCAAGAGCTACAAAAGGTCTGGCAGTTCTCATGAATATGAAAGTTTTAAAGCTTTACGCAATAGCATTAAAGTTTCTGTACAGCACGCACACCGCGAGTACTTGAAAACAGTCGAAAGAAATTTATCAAATAATCCGTGCAGTTTCTGGGCTTATTTGAATTTTAGGAAAGCATCCAGTTCTAATCCGCAATCAATGTCTAACAATAATGTGATCTTTAATAATCCACAAGATATTGCCAATGAGTTTGCCAGTTACTTTGGTTCAGTTCACATCCAATCTAGTGATTGCCAATTGAATGAGAGTAGTACTAGTACAAGCATAACACTAGGAGTGATAACTGAAAGAGATGTCTTAAACGCATTCAAAAAACTTAAACCTAGATTTACTGCAGGTCCAGATGGACTTCCTGCATTTTTTATAAAAGATTGTGCTCGTATACTGGCAGCACCGCTTACACATATTTTTAACATCTCTGTTAAATCAAGCAAGTTTCCTGATAATTGGAAAATTTCTAAGGTTTGTCCTATTTATAAGAAAGGCAATAAAGCTGAAATTGTAAACTATCGTCCTATAGCAGTTATAAATAATTTTGCCAAATTATTTGAATTTGTACTACATAATCTATTTTACTCACAAGTCAAACATATTATATGCGAGAATCAACACGGGTTTATGACTAATCGATCTATTAATACAAACTTAATTTCTGTCACACAATATTTATCTGAGCATATGGAGAAAGTAGGCCAGGTTGATGTGATATACACCGACTTCAGTAAAGCTTTCGACCGCATTGATCATGGAATTCTTTTGACTAAGTTGTGTTCTATAGGCTTTCACGCCGACCTAGTTGCTTTTCTGCAGTCGTATCTGACGGGGAGAAGGCAATATGTGCTGTATTTGGGTAGAAAGTCTTATAGCTTTCCAACGTTATCAGGTGTTCCCCAAGGTTCAGTTTTGGGGCCCCTATTATTTAATTTATTTATTAACGACATTGTATCGGAATCGAGCTGCTCGTCACTTCTCTATGCGGATGACATGAAGTTATTTTGTAGTATTAAGAGTTTTGAGGATTGTTGCAATTTACAGAACAACTTAAACAATATTCAGATATGGTGCTTCAATAATGGTTTGCAGTTGAATATAGATAAATGTAATGTTGTTTCATTTACCAGGAAAACTGATAAAATAACTTTTGATTACAGCATCGATGGTCATATTTTGAGGCGAGAAACTATTTGTAAAGACCTGGGAGTCACTTTTGACTACCAACTGTCCTTTAAAGACCACTTGCAAAGTATTTCTAAGTCGGGTCTCCAAAACCTTGGCTTTATTATGCGCAATTCTCACGATTTTAGTGATGTAAATACTTTATTCATATTGTTCAATGCGTTGGTAAGACCTAAAATTGAGTATGCAAGCGCAGTGTGGAGTCCACATTATGATGTACATATTAACACCCTAGAAAGTTTGCTTAGAAAATTCTTAAAATTTTTGGCATTTAAATTGGATCATCAGTACCCTCACATTGGTATCGATCAGGGGCAGTTGTTAGCTCGTTTTAATTGTGTTTCTATGGCTCGACGTAGAGACATGCAGGGAGTGTTATTCTTATTCAAACTGTTAAATGGACTGATTGACTCCTCGGACATACTTCAAAAAATCTATTTTCGTGCGTCAACAGCTTCGACTCGCTCTACATCACTGTTTTACTTTCCAAGTGCCCGAACTAACGTTTTAATGTTCTCACCACTTTACCGGATGTGTCGAAGTTATGAAGAAGTTGAGGAAGATATAGACATTTTTAACACCACCATCGGGCTCATAAAATCAAAGTTTTTAGTTGTGTAGGTGTATTTTGCGCGTCTCGTTTGTAATGATTTCTTGTTTGTTTTTTTTTTCCGACCCTGTAATTGGAATATTTTTTCTGTTGGGTTGTGTATTGAATAAATAAATAAATAAATAAATAAATAAATAAATAATTGATCGAATTCGTAAAGTCTGCTTCCCTAGTCGTGGTTTTAGGTAAGGTACCTAACAAAGCTGTAAAGCGATACGCAGTGATGTACCTATATAATATGTGTATCTAGAACATTGTTAAAAAAGCAGTGCAAAAATTATATTATCTTATTTAAAGCATTTCTGAAAATGACACAATACATGACTGTACTGTGTCCCGCGAGATATCACGAATTTTAAATGAGCGTGATTTTGCATCTGTAGTTCTGACAAGTGTTGCTTTCCCCGGCCAGAGCCGTTCCAAAGGCTGAAGTAAACTTGTGAATGAACAAGTTTATTGGCCGAGTAGTTTGGTTGGCTGTTGTATCATTCGAAATTTTTTGCTCGACTCCTCAAACCTTTCGTTTAGCCCAGGGACAGTGACCGTGAATAAGAAAGAGAAGTCGAATATAACAACATATTACTCTATCTATGCTGACTGCATCAGAACAATTTTTGGACAGCTGGCACATAATATCTAGTTTTCCCTATATACGCTAAGGTAGGCGACACTGATCTCTAAATAACTGGATGTCGCATAAGTCATTCAAAACTGTGATAAGTAGCCACCATGCCGCTGGTACTCGTACTATCAATTTAACGGCGCGTTCATATTTTAGGTTAGATCCTTAACTATATAGTATGGTTATGAGTAAACGTAACATCCAGTTTGTACGGTACATGTTTCTTACTTAAACACTACAACGATCATCTTTTGGAAATCTGCTGACAGATGATGAGTTCACGATTTTAACCGACAATCATTAACGTTATATTTACCGCAGAAGCGAACCTTTGTCAAAATTTTAGTACAAGGACCAGCGGCTAGGCGCTAAAGTGGCGTAAATCTATCACAAATAATTTACATGCATTTTGGTATGTAAGCGACATCCAGTTATTTAGAGATCAGTGGTAGGCGATGTATATCCGAGAATAATAATTATTGTGGGAGACTATTGACATTGTTACAATATGATGAAGCTATCGCCTGCGATTAAAAACGAGACCGACGTTTGTGGGGTTGCATAAGGTGGTCTCATGTTTTGGTACCAGGTATGGACCAGATATGGCCACCACTTTGTAAAAACAAACCGTCAAAACAGTCACTTATGTGAACCGAAATGTTCAAGGCTGAAGTAGGATTACCGAATTTAGCGAATGCAAAGTTTTGAAACGTTTAAATAGTTAGAGTTAGAGAAAAGAGATTAATTAATGCATTCACAGTGGGTAAATTATTATGATATAAAAGCCTGCTTTTGCTAATGATCAAACACATTGTGAAAATTTCTTATAGTCTACTTTGTTCTTTTAAGATAAACAAACACAAAAAAAATTAATTGCTTGGGTCTCAATGGCAATATCAGAATTATGCTTAATCTTAGACCACCTCGCTTTTTTGGAACTCTCTTATGTATGAAAATGATCTGTATATTCACCTAGCGTGATACCCTTCATAACCTCCGGTGCATATATTAAGCTTCATCATTGTGACACGRGATATTGCTTGGGTGTAATTGGGCAGTAAACTGATATCGTTGTTGWGAACATCACGACCGAGGATCTGACGCATTTGGCAAACCTGCAACTTCAGTTTCAGTCCGGGCAGGCCCCGTTAACCGATATAGCCCCCTGTGTGTTTAATAATTGAGAAAATTGGTGACCCTCGTTGCATGAATATTAACCGGAAGCGTAGTTACCGGGATACACTGGGACGCCGTTTTGTTGGCAATTTGGGTGAATCGTGCGAGAATTACTGCAAATGACAACCGCGAATGATGATGTCGGCGATTGTCTCACGGGCAATCTTGACGCTGCGGTTTAATGATTAATATTAGGTTGCCGACCTCGTTAGAGAAGATTTTGATTTAGATTGGGAGATTTAAACTCTGATGGCTTTCTTGATTTACGTAGTTAGTAATGAATGATGAAGTTTCTGCAGTTTACGAAAATGGAACATACCGTTTGCATATAACTCCAGCATAAGTCCATAGGCGACAAAGGGGGGGGGGTTATTATATTACTACATTCATTGGCTATAAAAACGTAGTATGTGAACATGGGGAAAATGAGAAAACAGAAGAAAATAGGATTTTTTGGGTGTAAGATGTAATACAGGACATAAACGCGAATCTCGTTAATACGTGGAGATACAATCTTAGGGCTCTGGGAAAAGGATTTGGCCACGGAATGTAAGAAATAATGTAGTGATTTACTGATTTCTGGATAGTGCAATGCTTTATACCTCCATTACCATTGCCATTGCGTAGGATGTAACAATGTTGATAATCCACTGCAGTAAAGTTTCAACTTATGGTGCTTCCAGTACCTCCTAAAAGGTACATCATCCCATTATTCCTTGTATTCTCAATCTTATATTATCTTAGGATACAGTCTCAGGCTCTGGAAATGTTACCCTAAAGAAACGTCCTTTCTCCCTAAGTATATTGGCAACACTGGCATCTAGTGTTAGCCCATGCTTTTAACTTCATTTTTCGGCAGTACATCCTGTTCTACAGTTCTACATAAATTTTATATATTTTTTAATATAACAAATATTTCTATAAAATTTTGATTTGCATTGATCCGATAACAATGTGGTTTGGTAGAAATCGTCTAGCTTTAAATATTGACAAATGCAGTGTAGCCTCTTATACAAAAAACAAAACTATTTTTCTCGTTTTTTCCTTACAGTATCTATAGATGGTATATCTTCAGTTAAAAAGCTGTAAATGACTATGCACTTTGAAGAAAATATTTTCAGAGACCTTACAAGGGTWCAGATGGATCACACTTTAGAAATGTTCTCGATTATACATAAAGTGATTGCATATAATTACTATAAAAATAAACTAATATTACATGCATTATCAAGACATAATCGCAGTAGCTGTAATAATGAAGTATAAAAACAGTATTGGGCACTTTTCTTCTACAGGACCAAAGTTAAGTTTCAATATGGTTACTTATAACTGTGATTTTTTTCAAAATGGCAAGTCTAAGGAACAAGTTTTAAAAACATCTACTCTCGGTCTCAGTTCTTATTCACCTTTAAAGGGTTACCATAATGATATTGTTAAGAGATAAGATAAAAGCCTTAGGTAACTAGGTCCGATTTAGGTATGAGAAGACTTTCGTTCAAATGGATTCCGACTGTCAACCTCGAAGCATTGTTATTGCGATCGAAACAACGACCATGATCGTGCGAAGATTAGTAACATCCTGATTTTCTGAGACCCAAAATACGTCTGTGTTTATGAATCAATTCCCGTTTCCATTTTCTGAGGCAAAGTTGAGTGGTTAGTTACGTCGATAGTATGTAACCGCTTAATTATCAATAATGCAAAAATGTTTTACTAAACATAATATTAGTAACGCCTTCGTTTATAAACTAACAATACCCCGTGGACCACAGTGGGAAATACAACGTCAAACAATCTGCACATATAGCACAAACCTGTAGACCCGCACATTTATACCCGGAAGCAACATATTTTATTAACAGATATTCATGGAAATTGCTGAATGATCCAGGTAGTGATTACAAACCACCAATGGAAATATGTACTATCAAGTTTAAACTATTGCAGGGTACGCTTTATCAATTTCCACCGAACACCAATAATAGCCACTGCAATGCTGATTGTAAATGAAAATTTTAAATAATTCATAGGTTGGCTTTCAGTTACGCAACGTATGTATGAGTTATCATCAATACTTTACAACTGTGAACACTAACTAAGTACCTATAGGACAATCAAACGAGATCCAATGAAGGATCACTAACAAATGATCTTGAAGTATGTTAGATATTATAAAGTGGAATGTTGTACCATTACTTCAGGTATTTTGCTATTTGATACAGATAATGCTTTTAGGGCGGTAAATATTTTTTTGTTCTCTTTTGCTGAAAAGAGAATGCTAGCATTAATTCAAACTGATAAAAATTATTTACTTAACATCTTTGGCTGACAAAAACTCAGAAAATTTCGTTTTTTTTTCAAAAAAAAAATTAAAACGATACGTAATGGTTTCAGACAACATTTGATTCCAGTAACTAAGCATCTGATCCAATCCATCCAATTAAACATTACCTTTTAGCTTCAAATTAAGGGTTATCGTCTTAACTGCTGGATGACCTGGATAACCATTTTACGGAACTTCAGAGCTTTCACCTTTGGCTTTAATACACATGCATTACAGATGCATCACATACTTATATTTGTCATATTTCCGTTGACCAGATACTTCCGTGCCAACTGTATATTACGTTTAAACTTATATGTTATGAGTATAGAAACTTGTTACAATGGATTACATTTCCCTAGTTGTTCATAAACAAAAAAAAATCGACGTCCTAGGTATTGTACACACAATTAACTTTTACTTAAATTACAAAGTAATCGCAGTTAAACAAAACAGAACGGTACATTTAGAACAACAATTTTTGGGAATTATAGTTAGAGGGTATGTAAAAAAGTGTAAAGAAAATACTCGAAATACCTTTTGTCCCTAATTGTCAATGTGGCTCCGAATTGTTTCAGATTAAACCGTCAAAACTGTCTAAAGACTGCTTTTTTTTGAAACGCGGACGTACAAAGGACTAGGTGTCTTTGAAATTAATGTAACACGACCAGTTTATTGCCATTTAAATTTTCTGAGTTACCTGAGACTACAACGCTGTCTTGGATTTCAAGGAAAAGCATATTATCTTTGGAATCTGGTTATTTTTCAATTATCTTGTCTGGACTTTATATTCAAACTAAGGGCGTTCAAAAGTTATGGTGAAGGAAGACATTAGACGCAAGCTATATATCAGTGAGTGGTCTAAAGTAACCAATGTATTTTGGTGAATGACAACCTTTAACAATTTGTGAAGTGAGATATTGTGCGGTTTGATAGGAAACAACAAAGTCAACTCCACAATATATTTATTTTAGCGGAAGTTAATAATGGAACATGTTTTGGCAATAGATTGCCATCTTCAGCCTTACAGAGAAAAGTTCTTACAATATAATGGTTATAAATAAGATAAGTTATAATTAAAAAACAAGGAAAATTAAAAAAATGAAAAGGAATATACCAATCTTTCCTTGCACTGACAAATATAAAATCGAGTAAAACGTGAAAATTATTTCCTGAGCTACTGTTAATATGTGAGAAAATAGCAAATCTCCAGCTGTCAAACACAAACATCAGTGTCCAATAATGAGGTCGATTGAAATCAAAAACAAGAAACAAAGCTGTGTTTGCGAACTGTGGAAGGGAAAAGGCAAGAAATTATTACCATATTACTTAATCAATTGAGATACATTACTGAAGGAGCACAGGAAACCTTAAGAATGTGCACGATCTCTAGATTCTTAAGAATGCAGCCTTTATTACAACGATGGACTAGTTTCCAATCTGCTGTTGGATTGAAACGGTGTTTTGACATTTCGAAAATAGTGTTATGCATGAAATCAGTCCAATGGTTGCTGAATGGCCGCATTTCTGAAAACACAGGATAACCGTTATCTATGTACACATGTTTCTTTGTCAAGTTTTATATCCTTTATTAATACTTGTGCTACTTACATACATCAGCGTTACCCTGAAAAGGCTTAAGTTCTGACCTCTTGCCCTTCAGCCGTTGCTTACCCATTGCACGTACCATAATTGACAATTCTTAGATATATTGCGTGATTTCCTTGTCAAAATGCCAACCACCGTCGAAGCGTTTAACTGCTACCTAATATTGAGCACATTGTCCCAGTTCATAACTTTATTTCATCGCGACATTAACGATGAAAAGGTTTACGGTCCTAAAAGTATTAATGCCACAAATTTATCTCCCAGCCATAACGTTTAAGCTCATATCAGCGAATGTCAAATATTTCAGGCCACTTATAATAGTAGAGCCATAAAGCTATGTACTTGTAAAGCGTTTAATGGACGGTTCAACAACGGCCCCACTGCGATCCATAGGGGCTGCGCTATAATTTCCATATTGCGCTGCCGGCGAACGAGTAGGTGTAATTTCTCCGACGTGGAATTTTTATTGGTCAAATATGCCCTTGCAGCGAAATTTGTTTAGTTTATTTATGGTTACTGAACAATTTGCCACCCGGGATTGATTGGAAATCGATATGATTGCGTCAGTGGAATCCTTCTGTTGGCGAGGTTAACATGTGCGGAGGAATTCAAGTATTTGGAACAGCACTTGACCGAAGTGGAAGTTCGATAGTCTAGACAGGGTAATATCTGCGTAAATATTCAAAATTGACAGAACAAACATAGTTACGGTCTGTTACGAATTAGTAATGCCCACACTAAGAAAAACACATCATATCTTCCGCAGAAATAAGAAAGTTATATTGCTGGCTCTATAAAAATAAAAAACACTTCGTGAAGCTAAAGGGAAACATAGAATTTCTGGCAACAGATATTTATGCAAGCAGCAAGACTCTTTGGCGCATTTTGAGAAATCACTAGTATATACTTTTGCAACATAACTTATTCCTATTAAACAAATACAAATTAGCAAAAAAGTAGAGGATTACTTCCCGTATCCACGAGAAAAGTGTACTGTGTTTTGAAGAAATTTAAAAACCTCTATGCCAGTTTAATTGTAAAAACAGTTTTCTTTTATAATAACAAAATACGATTCTTAAACTTAGTCTTTTGCATAAAAATTTAAAACTAAGCATTTCGGAACCATGCATGTTTATATAAACTTTACGTCATAATTCCATATCTGGAACAAGCACTAGAATTAATGACGTTTATTTTATTAATTCCCAGTGTACTATTTTGAAAAAGAATGTGGCACTGCCGATATAATATCTATAATTGCTGGTGTTGAGTAGAACGTCTTGAGGTGTGGTGCAAAGTTAGTTAACAGTTTTGAGATGAAGCGGTTCTGTTTGCTCTAAACTTTGCCTTGCGGTAATCTTGTGAGTGAAAGCATCGGGCTAGAACCGCACATCCAATTTAGAACGATAAGACATACGCCTGTCATTCGGCTACTTTATTAGTAGTTTACCGGGAACTGTGAATAATCTGCTATTATATAGGCACTTCTATTTCGTGCTTGTACTACTAGATAGCGCTGCCCACAACAAATAGTGTGTAGAATGTACCCCAAAACGAAAGGTAAGACTTATACACATACAGCAACCACATCAAAAGTTTGTCTTAAAATTACACAGAATTTTTGAAAAAGGAAACGATTATATTGCAAGTTTTATATTAACCAGAGGCAATAATTCGTAGTAAATGTTCAAATAGCCTGCCACTTTGATCTAAACAAAGACAGTTTTTTTTATACTGCCAAATGCATGTTGAATATCTCGACAGATAAACTTCTGCGGGCAACTAGGATAAACTGCTTTAATTCGGCAAATTGTTAAACCTAATTTCATACATTTTAGCTTTCAAAACTCCGTAAAGCAAAAATCAAAAACACTCAAATCTGTTGAGCTCTTGTGCATGGTATAGATACTAATCCACTGCGCATAAAAAATTCATTTCCCTGCCTGCTATTCTATATCAACGACTGTCAACAAAAGAACTGTTTTTATGGATTTTAAAAGTAACACAAATACGTGAAAAGAAAATAGAAAACAAAAAAACTTGCTTTTTAGAAAACGTCAAATATAAAGTAACGCTTCATAAGAAAAAATAAACTTGATGATGGTTACAAACTTCAGAAAAGACAGAAATTTTATTTTACCTCAATATGAATTACTTGAAAGTGTTCAAATAACGAAGTTACCCATGCACTGACAGTGATATGTAGATGGAATAAATGCTCCGTTCTTTGAAAATGACATGTAGGTGCTAATTATAAGTTGACAAAACCAGCTGTTATAATATCTATATATATCTAGTTGTTTTCGTCTACTTATTTGGAATGAAACATGATATTAAGTAAAGATACATACAAGTGGTCTATATACCGAGTGCTACAAAATATGGAACCAGAAGGATATTTCAGATTCTGTTCGTCCTATGTTTCTGAAATTGTGTATGGGCCTATGGCTAATTAAAATTCATTTTCTGGAATTTTTTAAACCCCGTGTCAGCTCTCGTTTTCGAGATATGGACGCAAGTTGCACTTCTTTGATTGGGGAAGGGGGTCCAAAGGCACATCATTGAGGAGGATATTTTTTTCTGATTTCAAAAATGTATCACACTTGTACAATTTATTGCTTCTGAGTTGAGAAAACTTGGGCCTTCCAAAAACTTCGGGATAGAAACCATATTCCTTATCACTAATTAAAAAAAAAACTCCAGATGTCTCCATTTTCCTCGTAACTGGAGATAATTTAATTCACTTTGTTATTTGAAATCACAAAACGTCAGTTAAGTGGACATGATCGCATCGAAATATTGATGATGATTGGTTATAGATATAGAAGGCGAAATTATTCGGAGCTACATAATTGCACTCTACAATGCAATTCATGATAATCGTGGACCGATCAACAGTTATTAATTAAAACATTGCAACGGTTTGACGAAACCAACGGTGTTAAAAATCGTCAAAAACGTTCAAAGGTTGCTACGAGTGAGGATAGTAGCTTGAATGTCATTTTAGATGTGCAAGAGAATCCCAAGTGTTCCGTACAATAGCGTGCTCTCACTCACCCTATTAGCAGATGATCTGTTCAGAAAATTTTGAAAATAGAGAAGTTTTATCCATACGAAATACTTATCCATATCCATACTTATTTCAGGAACTGAGCGAAGATGATTTCTATTGCAGGGTAGAATTTTGCGAATCTGCTATGGACATAATAGATGAAGATAGAAACATTTTAAATTAGATTATGTTTTGTGATGAAGCGACTTCGGACGCAAATCCACATTGGATGAAACAAGTCCACACACAACATCCTCAGAAAGTGAATGTCTGGTGTGATATTATCGGCGAGCACACTATTGGGCCTTTTTTCATCGATGAAAATGCTGCGCGTCCTCCTGAACAGATATGGTTTCAGCAAGATGGTGCACCGGCCCATTTTGCAGACAACGCTCGTGGATATTTGAATAGGATATTTCCAGACAGATGGATCGGTAGGCGCGGAGCGATAGCATGCCCAGCTTGATTTTTTCCTGTGAGTGTATCTGCAAAATCTTATTTATACTGATGGGCCACATAATGCAGAATATAATAATGAATAGTAGGGTTTTTTAGAACTTATTAAATAATAATAATAAAACACTTGTTTTTATCCTACTTCCAATTTTTATTTTTGGCAAAGCCAAATGCCAGCATTTCAACCGCCAGGCGGCCTTCTTCGGTGGCTTAAGAAGTATAGCTAAATTAAAACACAATGTTTACCATATGTCAAAATGTCTTTTCGTGTTTTAATTTAGTTATACTTGTTAAGCCACCGAAGAAAGCCGCTTGGCGGTTGAAATGCTGGAATATGGCTTTGCCAAAAATAAAAATTGGAAGTAGGATAAAAACAAGTGTTTTATTATTATTAATATATAATGCAGAAGATTTAAAAGCACGAATCTGGGCAGAAATTCAGAACTTAACTCCAAATATGCTAAAAAGAACATTAGAAAACTTTTACTCAAGGCTGCATTACTGCTAGGAAGTAAATGGGGAACATTTTGAGCATCTTCTGTAATGTAAATTTGAAAAAATACTGCATTTTTCACGGAATCGTGTTTTTCTTTTTTATTTGATTCGCAATAAATTTATCAAACTAGACGAAAATTATCACCAGTCCAGGAAAAATTGTAATACCTGGCTTTTTTGTCCATTTTAGCGATAATAAAAATTGTTTTCATTCATTTCGTTCTTTGTCAGGCTAATTATTGTATTTACACTTTTTTCAATAGGCCCATGCACAATTTCAGAAAAATCGGTCGAAAGTAACCTGAAATATTCTGATGGCTCCATACTTTGTGTACCCTGTATATGGGTTGTTTTGTGATACAGTGGGAGTCATATTTCACAACACTATGACTTGTCAGGTAATTCACAGCTGCTTCGTAGTTCTATAATTTTCCCCGTATCGATGGATTTCCACATCTGGCAATTTCAGAAAAATCGGTCGAACAGAACCTGAAATATCCTGCTGGTTCCATACTTTGTAGCGACCCTGTATGTCTGGCTTACTCATTTGCATTATATATTATTACAGCTTCTGGATGAACCTCTCATCCATGCTGACTTAAACGTGAACGCTTGACCGTCGAATATTATTCGCTGCAAGCGAAATGTTCAATATAGCATGATATGTGTGCATATCGAAGACGATGTTTGATTAAGCGCTGTATTTACCCAGGCTGTCTATGATCAGAAGCTAATCTACTAAATACCTATAAATATTATATTCAAAACAAACGAAACCAGATTGTACTTTCCTCAGATTCTACTGCTTATTTGCCTTTCCAGTTCTAAATTGGTATTATATATAACATTCGTTTGAACATGTGATACACTGCACAGTTAATAAAAAATATAATATAATTTTTTTAAAGAATGCATTTATGATGGCGTCCTAAAAAGTATTAAATAAGAAAAAAAATTTATATGGGAAAACAAAAATTATTTTTTTACAATTAAAAGCATTCTCAGGTGTTGAAATGTAATACTTTTAATTTATCATTCCTTGGATATTCAATTTTTTTGGGTTCTGAAGCCAAGGTGCTTTACGGATTTAGGATATTTTATTCCTCCATAGAAGAGGGAGCCATAATTATAAGAAATCGGAAGTCGATGCCTTATTTTATTTTATAAGCTTTGTGAATTTTAGGATTTGACAGACATTTTAGATTATTTTAGCTATGTATTTCACCTTACCATTAATAAAAGCATCATGTTTGCGATTTGGGTCTATTACCAGTTTTCCTTGACAGGCTCCATGCACAAATGTCCTGGCACCATTTTAATAAGTTTAGTAACTGTTCACCCACTTCTTGAACTTTTGTGTATTCATAAGTATCATAAAATACGTGTCATTCCTCATTCCAGCGAGGAATATGAGACTTTCTGACTCTTTAAGGGATATACTTTTTCGCTGAAATTGATCATTAGCCATGCATGGACATAAGGTAGAAATTGTCAGATGCACAAATTTTGTATTGCAGAGATGGTTTAAATTGATCGCTAAGCTAACAAAAATAAATAAGAAAGAAGACTTCTATTAAGATTTGTTAATGTGGCATACAATATGAAAAAAAGAAAACAACAGTAAGAACGTCGCAGTTTGCTTTGTTATAACTAAAGCACTCACCAAAATTACGTGGTTACAAATCGAGTATCCAAATTATTCTATAATTTTTATTGCGCACATCTCTTCCATGATTTCACCACCCGCTCGCTTGCCATACTGAGATGATACATTTGGCGTACTTATTTATTGTAGCTAACAGGACAGATAAGCCCAGCGAATAGCTTGAAACCCCTAATTTATTTTAATGAGATGGGATTAACTTAGGCGCCGAGTGTCATTTACAACAGTGCGTCAGCTCGGGCTGATTTGTTTCCATCATCAAAGAAATGCGCCAAAACATTATCGCTACGTCACCGATAAGCTCTTCAGTCATTTATTACGCATGGGGTAGCTATTAATAAATTAGCATGTAATCTCGTGATCTTACAACGATGGCAATGAGGAAAACTATTCTATGATATTTTATAACTGTAACTGACAACGTACGCATTTTGATTTTCCTCGATTTATGTGTGGCTGTTTCAACAATGACGTTGGGATGAGAGATAAACGTGATCGAACAAGATAAGAAAATGCAAAATTATAGCAGACATAAACTTTGATAACGTAAGCGACCATTCTTTTCTGTAAAAGTATCGTATTACGGCATTTGTTATTTCATAGTACATGTCGTATTAAAATAGCAATTTGAGTACTACAATAGCATTTATTTGTTAACTAACTGAAAGTAACCACGCGTGTAAGTAATGCTTTGCACCATTGCACAATTGAAAGCGATTTGCATTAGTTAAGAAGGTCCGTTGAAAGTGCTTGGTCTAAAATTAAAAGCTGCGTTGAAAATGTATAATCGCGTATTCGTTTTGACGTAGTTCACATAATTTCCGGGAGCCACGTTTTGCTGCATTTTTTAAAATGTTATGGTTAATCATTAAATGCATGTCTATGCTGTGCTGTCTGCACCGCAACCAACTGCAGATAGATCTATTTCGCTATCATTATAGCTCATCTGTGCAGTTTAGGTCTAGTGTAGACAGCACGGCATAGAAGTGGTTTTTCCTATATACCAAAGCAATGGTATGATGTAAAAAGTGCCGTGGGGTCCTGCTGTCAAATTGAAGTATGCAGGTGCATGCTAATTTGTCAGGCTACAAGTCACTTCCTTTAGGAAGTAGTACCCGTTTTGGCAGCTAGGTGGATTTGTCATCATGTCAGTGTAATGCTGACAGATGGCATTAGGGCACCAATGTTACTATAATTCCAGTTATGTGCATAAGTAGTTTTTGGTAAATTAGTCGTTTGCAATTATAGCTCTGAAACTGAAGTGTCCTAGCCCGCTCGGGTATTTATACTCGTCCGCGTCACTGTTAAGCACCTGTTCAAGGTTGTATTCTTGCTTGTGGTTTATCTGGTTCTGTTTAATTTTGTTCAGTTTTTATTCACCAAATGCTAAATATATATTTGTTGTTAGAAACA
Source organism: Rhyzopertha dominica (assembly GCA_025024175.1). Classification (NCBI taxonomy): domain Eukaryota; kingdom Metazoa; phylum Arthropoda; class Insecta; order Coleoptera; family Bostrichidae; genus Rhyzopertha; species Rhyzopertha dominica. The sequence goes on from QCXZ01000138.1 coordinate 13,616,323, forward strand.
CCTCTTAACGATGGATCTCTTTAATGATAGGCGGAGTAAACCAATCAGGAAATGATGAAGATCGAACTTTGCACGGCACGCTTTCAAAACGTTAGCAGTCAATAGCATCTGTGACCAGTTCGTTAAGCTTAAACCTCTATCAAGGTTAATATAATCGCCCTTTTTTGTAAGTTGAATCTAAAGCTTTCTTTGCATGCAGCTGGTTTCAGCTCCGTGTAACGCAAACTTATTGACACTGTAGGATGATGATAATCTTCTGGAACGAGTGGTTGATTATTTAATACAGTCCTAGGAACTTAAGGACTTTGTACACGTTGTAGTTAGAGGAGAAATATTCTGCATCTAAAACATAGTCGTCTAGCCACGTTTCAGTCAATATAAATAGATTGCTGTTATTAAGTAAGACGTTTAGATAGAACACGTGAATCTCTGTGTACAGCCTTCTGACATTTTGTTAACGTATATTTAAGTTATATATTTGTTTTTTATGCTTATCAGTTTTTTTGTAAATCATTTTATAATTGGGGGAATGACATTACTAAATTTCAATACAATGTCCTTTTCACCTGCTCCCTTGCAAGATTTCAATTCAGATCGTACTAAAAAAGAGTAGTTTTGTTGATGTAAAGTGAGATCACCGTTGATATACAAGCCATTTCTACACCTGTACGATTTTAGGATCGCATGTGCTTGTTAAGCGCTCAAGAATGCCATTTTGGAAGGCCTAATTCTGTTTACATCGTACTTTCCGATAACTAACTCAACTAACTCTGCGATAACTTTCCGATAACTTCATGCAACGAGTTCTGTCATCATCGTGTCAGTTGACAGCGGAATCATTCCTTGATTCCGGGAGATTGAATAAAAACAAATTATATACACCACAAATTCTTCAATTTCAGCGACAAGCTCGTCATCTGCAAGTTTCTTGCTTCTTTTATTCTAAGCATTTTAAGATTTGTTGGTCTTTTAGTGTAGACAGCTCCGATATTGAGGCATCAATTTCAGGTTTTAATCCACTGACAATGAAGATAATACCACATTTATCGCAGTAGTAATGAATCTTCCTAGAACGAGCGGATACATTCTACTTCTGGCGGTGATGTGGACATATGTCGCAAACAACACACGCAGAAATTTTTGTTCTTTTATTACAGATACCGCACGCAGACATTTCGTAGAACAAAACTTATTGCAAAATCTAACACAAGAGCTTGAGCGGCAAAGGTACGTACGTACTGTACAAGAATTGTCAAAAATGGATGTAAGTCTGTTCAAGGACTGACTCTTCAACGAATTAGTTCCTGAGTGAAGCGTTTTCTCGAGAAGCGCGATAATTCTGCAAAACCTGTTATGCTACTCGATAATGCTTCTTCATATCCGAATCGAGAAGATCTTGTTAAAAATAACATCAACGTATAATTTGTGACACAATCTAGCAAAACATCCAACAGAATATTAAGAAAAATCATGAATGCCAATTGTTAAGAAAACCTCTGTACTGAAAATGATGACCTCGCAACTTTTGCCGAAAGATAATTTTCAATGATGTGGCTGACTGGATCAATGAAGCATGATATAAAGTAAAGACGAGGACAATTCAAAAACTATCAAATAACATCATTTTTGTCACTGTCGACAATAACAAGTATTGAGATGAGGATGATTGTGTGTTTGCATGGGTGGTAAAGAACTTGAAAGGACGTGAAAAGACAGACATTTCACATCAAAGCGGACAAAAAGCTTTAAAAACGTTGGAAGTTTATACGACCAAAGAGAGATTAACCAGCGGAATCGTCTACAACGAAAAAAGCGTTCTCCCATGATCGACTCCAACTCGATCAATAACGTATATTAATATTAATATTATCCCGCGGAGCGATCAATATGAGAACGTAAACGATATCTGATGAAAACGTGCACAATCCGACAACATCTGGTAGTTCCGATCGTAGTCCAACCTTCCAACCTACTGACATTAGTGCACGGCGATCTGCAGAAAGCACGGCGATCTGCAGCAACCTTGACGTCCTGTAACTTTTGAAGCGGGAGGCTGCATACCGTAGGGAATGGAGGTCAGTGGGTCATGAGCTACTACCATACTAAGTTTGGTCGTGATCCGATCAATTCCTTTTCATTGAGTGCTATTATAAAGTTCTCCTTTTTTCACGTACCTCCCGGTACGATCAATGGGAAAACGAAAATAACCCCTTACGTTTGAAATAATTGTATGCCCAATATGCGATACCCATAGTTTGAGGGAATGGAAACATTACGCGTTCTAAAGTAGTTCCATTCTATTTTGCATAAAGTAAACTTTATCGACAACTAAATTTATTTGCAAGTTCTCTGAGAGAATATATAGAAGCCTACAAATTGCATGTTGCGTAAACTGGTAACCTGCATTTTTAAATAGAAGTTCGTGTAATCCGAACCTCTCCTACAAAAAACGTAACTAATTGTCTTTCATGCTTATTATTAAAAAGCATATTGCCTTCTTCACTAATAAATAACAATCACCTAATTTCAGTAAAACTATACATCTCATCATAAAGTATTTATCAGGAATCAGTACATTATATGGATATCCAGAGTAAATGTACTTTTTCTGCTGGCTGAGAGTGTAGCTAAACCTTTTCCAATTATATCAATTTTGTTTCCCAGAGCTGAAATAATAGGTAAGATGTACGTAACGAGCGATTTAGACTGATGATTATAATCAATGAATGCCACGCAGGTAGAAAAGTTAATTTTTCAAAGACAATTACAATAAAGGGCAACCGCTCACTCGCTCAGCCGCTCTAATGTAAATTCCCGCAAAGAGAAGACGAATTCGTATCAAATAAAAAGTCAGTTTAGTACATCCAAAGCTTCGTACCTACATATTTTAGCACAGTGTTTGTACAAAATAAATACTAATTAATTCGCAAACTAATGAACCGGTCAGCAAAATTAATTTTACACCATTTAACCCTTTCAGAAGCAGTAAGATTTAGGATTAAATTAATTTTTTTTTACTGTATGTGCCTATTCTAAACGGCTTTAGAAATGCGCATTTGTATAAAATGTGTTATGTTAGCAATTAAATCTGATGTTCTGTATAATAAAGTATAAACTAACAATAACCTTGCTTAAGTGATGAATCACAATATGGTTGACCTCACCTGTAACAAAATAAAGTATCTGTCAAAACATTATCTATAATACTTCCATATTTATTACAAAATACATTTTATACAGTACGAATCAATTACAGGCAAAAATAGCAAATTTCTAGACGTTTTAAAACCCACAATGAATTTAAAAACTCAGTGTTCAAATATACCGCAGTTTTGCTAACGTTTTATCTGCAAAATATTGTCTGACATGTTGAAATAAAGTTTTACGAAGTGTAACAGAAAGGACACCTACATACAAAAAAGAAACTAAAACTTTAGCTATCTGACATGCGATCTTAACACAAACACTTACTACGAAAGCGTTAACTCAGCAAAGCAAACACGACCTTTAGGAGTTCAAGAGACGGTACAGCTTCGCTAACAATATTTACCTGGTGACGGTAACTTGAAAAGTTCATAAAACAGGGCGTGAACGCATAATCGCCCCACGTTGACATTATAAGATACTGAAACAACGTTTTGTTTACTTGTAATACGATCCATTCATAAAAAAGCGAGCCGTATTTACAAGTAAATAAGCACTGATTAGTCATATTTTATTTATACGTACTGTAATGTGGTATACCCAAGGACACAGAAACAAATTAAACCCAGATTGTATAGCGTTTTTATGCACATGTTATATTATGATACTGTTTGATGTAGATTTAATGAACATCAATAACACAAATACCTGGCACCCTAGGAAATCCACTCTAGGCAAAGCAAATGACCAGAAAAAAACTATAAAATATTGCCGATGTAGTAACACATACAAATAAGTATTTTGTGCTATCGACATAAATTTTTTAAACACAAGGCTAAAGGTCGATAGCTTCTGGTAAAGCGCAACATATATCCTTTCTATCTCACATTATGTACTTCTTAATAGGAAGGTGAATCTCCAAGATATCAATGATAGGGACTGTTGAGAAATAGTGTTAAAATAATTATAAGAATTCAGCACTGTCGAAGTTGTGATGGCCAAGGCCAGCTATGATCACCAAATACAATAGATTTCACAGTATTTAAATATATATGAATTTACATGATTTCAGCATGTTTTGGCTAAAGTCAGTTGGAGCTCTACACTTCTAGAACCTCAAAAGACAGATTTAAAAAATCCGTATTCAACCACTATTTGGCATAAAAAACAAGGAAATAGGCATAATTGAAAAAATGGTTATTCAATATATGCATAAAGATGAAGTTCACAAATAAAACAAAAGATGTTATCAAGTGAATTTGGCCTTCATATTTAATGAATTAATGTACTGGAAAAAGCGTAATACGTCGTTGTTTACTGCCGCATGACGCAGGGTTAGGTTTTGATTTTCTTCGGCTTCTAATAAAATATTTCATTTAATTTTGTGAAGCCGTTTAATTTGTGATGACCATATCATACTACCCGTTTCGTGAGATAGTGCAACAAGTCTACTATCAGTAGTTTGCACAACATGAAGATTATTATATATTAAACAATGGGGTCATCCACCCTATTTCTTTAAATTCCGAATATTAATCTACATCGAAAATAAAGGAACCGTTGTTTTTCCATGTGATGCATATGACGGCAAAAAAAATATTAAAGGTTAAAAATTTAAGAGCTTGACGTCAGATTCTGCAGTCCCCAGCAATTACGAATTGTGCACTTTGAACTATTCAACATTCAGCTGCAACTTCACGACCATGCGTGCGCCATATTTATTTTTATATCTTCGAGCTTGAAAGCAGTGTTGCCGCCTGTGGTATATGTGTGTCATTTATAAGAGTGTTGTACTTTTGGTGACCGAAACTAGACGGCGATATTGAGTCAATTATCAGAGCTTGCAATACTTGCCAATTGGTTGGTCTTAACCCTCCCAAAAATGAGTGAACTCCTTGGAAGTTTCCTGATGAGGTATGGGAGCGTCTCCACATAGATTTTTTGGGGCCATTACGAGGAAAAATGTACCTTATCGTGCTAGATGCGCATAGTAAGTGGGTAGAGGTCATCGAAATGACTAAAATTACTATCCGTGCGTTAAGGAGTCTATTTGCTCGGTTCAGGTTACCAAAAACAATAGTGGCGGATAATGGCAGCCAATTAGTTTCAGAAGAATTGCGGAATTTTTTAATAAGTAATGGTATTCAGCTAATAAACAGTCCACCCTACCACCCCCAGTCAAATGGAGCTGCCGAAAACTCAGTGAAGACAGTCAAACGTTGCCCCAAAAAAGCAATAATCGATCGCGTACACACAGATGCCAATTTAGCTCTTTGTCGATTTTTGTTCAATTATCGAAATACAGCCCACTGTACAACTGGAGTTGCTCCTGCACGACTTATGCTGAATCGACCACTTCGAACAAAATTTTCATTAACAGTACCCTCAAATCTTCATCTTAGAATTAAGGTAAAACAGGCTCAAAAGAAACAGATTAGTGGTTACGCAGGAAAACAAGATATTTCTTTTGAGGTTGGAGAAAATGTCCTTATTAGAGACTATTTAAATGTTAGGGAAGTCAGTTTTGTACAAGCCAAGGTTGTAGAGAAGTTAGGCAAATCTGTATTTATTGTTCAAAGATCGGATTCTGGAAAGTGTTGTAAGCGCCATGTAAACCAAATGCGAAAAATCCGAATTAATCATTCATCAATCGCCATGCCAGTTAACTGAAAATATACTTACAAGCGAGGAGGAAAATGTTTCTGATAGCATTGTTGATTCTAATGTTGATAGCGACACTCTTTCAGTTAACTTGCGTGATCGGGAACTGGTTCGACGTCCAGATAGGTTTAGTTTTTCAAAGTTTGCAAAGATAAAAAAATAATTTTAAGGGGGAGGAAATGTGGTATATGTGTGTCATTTATAAGAGTGTTGTCAGATGTCACTATATGCGAGCGGAAATAGGAACTACGCGCTGCAATCACACTCTGGCACACACTGCGAAACTGTATGCATCAATGTATGTATGATTGTATCAGGTGCCGGGAAATAAATATTGTTCATAAGTTAAACGAAGTGTCATTTACCGACACCCAACGTGCAAAGGACATTACACCGTCCAACAGTCTTTACCGTATATATAACGTAATTTTGGGTGAAATACGATCCATTGGTTAAGACCCTAGCCCTATCCCTACAAGGTAATTTCACCTTAAAATCAGTTATGCACGGTTTTTTTATACTTAATAATTGATCGGCATATATTATATGTCAATACATTGTTACAATCTTTGTAAGTTGCCCGACGTACCCTACGACAAGTTCGAATGCATCTTAAAAAGGTAAAACCATAATTGTGAATAGAAATGCACACACATACAAAAAGGTGTTGACCGACCAAATTTGTAAAATTAAACAATAACCACAAACCATTACGCATAGTAAGCACCATGCAAGTAACAGGCATCTTGGCATTTAGGCCCTTTGGCAACCACGCACGCAAGAAACAAAACAATGTGGCCATTTTATCACACAAAAGACGCACCGTAAAAGGTTTTACGATGAAAAAATATAATATATGTGATTTATATAAGATCACCAACTATGATATAGTACCTCGTATGCAAAAATTACGATATACTAATTCGGGACAAAACATACGAATTTTGTTTATATTTTACTCTTGCGGGCTATGGTTCCTTCTTCTAAATAAAAAAAACTTGTAGAAGAAGGAACCATAGCTCACAAGAATAAAATACAAAGAAAATCAACAAAAGAGTTCCGCAAAAGAAACAAATAATTGGACACAAACATAATTTTTCGACCTAAAGATAGGAACAGGAACTTTACGGCTACTTCAAAATAACATGATTATTTAAAACTACAGCTAGCTCCAGTTAATCTTTCTTTTCATTGGTTAGGGATTATGACGCGTCGTCTTCAAAATTTTAAATTCTTAAAATATTTCGACAGTTTATTTTGACGAAGCACAAATGAGTTATATTAAACCAGTTGTAGTGAAATTCGTACAAAATGATATAGATTCTGTATTTTTCGTTGATACGCATTATTGCAATTAGACTTTTCAGTATTACGTCGTCCAATATGGCTTCCGAATGGTGTGCGCATGGGGCGTGCATACGAAACCGTGGAAACTGACGCGTGACTGATATGGATGAAACGATAGGAGTAAATACAAGTACTTACTCGAGACTTTCCTTTCCATACCCAGGTACTTTTGATATCGATACTTTACAAACGAGTACCAAATAGGTATTGGGTTTCGGGTATTTTTCATAAGTACTCGTATGATGGCAATAGTCAACAACTTCATGTAGATTATATTTTGAATCATGCCAAAGTAATTTTAGGTTGCGGAAAAAATTACTTAAAAACAGCCGTTTGCTTTTGGAACTTTTTTTAGTAGTGCGGTGTTCTTCGTATATTTAAGTGTCCTATCCGACGTGGGTTTAAAATGTGAGGGAAGAGTAAACTCTGTAAACAGAAATAGAAGAAAATAATGCAACACTGCACAATAACAATAATACCGCGCGTATTAAAACAGTTCCAAATGTAAATGTCGGTTTTTTTAAAGCTATCGTTTTCGCATCTTAGAGTTACTCTGATATGATGTAAGATATTATACCATGATCTAAATAAATGTCCAAATATTTCCACAAAATTTGGGAGTTACGTAGGCGTTTTTAGTAATAACCGTATTGTTAATTACACATACCTACTTGGAACCATACAATTTAGTGCTATTTTTCTTGACCTGACCTGACCTATACCTAAGTGGGTATCGATATTATGACCGATACGGTATCGAGTAAAAGTATCGATACCATGATCAAGTCGATCAAATTGAACAACTCATGCCTTGATTCGTTTTATTCTGCCCACATTAGATTAATCAGCGCCGTTCGTGCGTCAGTCGTTCATAAGAACAATATTTGCGATTTTTTTAGTTAATTTTGCATCTTCTAAGAAAGAAGGAATAAAACAAAGGTATAAAATTAGCCGCAAACATCAAACCAGTATAATACCATTCTAATGTTACTAATTAGTTAGGTATGATTTTGCCGGTAAAGCAATAGTACATAAAATGAACAAGTTTTCCTATTTAAATCTGTATTGTACAATTAATCCTATGTATTATTATTGTAGATAGTATTATTATTATTTAAAAAAGAGTTTTGCGTTAGTTGGCTCGAAAAATGTAAAAATATATACTATTTAATAAAATAAACAGTACGTTTAGTGATGGGCAGTTTTTACGATAGTGCAGTTGCTACTGGTATAAAATATAATGCTTCAAGTTTACGATTCACAATCTCTACGTGCTTGGGCTGGAGACATATGTTATGGTTCCAAATATCACATTTGGAACATGTGCTTTTATATGCCAGGTATGTTCGTCGACCACGTGTTGTCCTACCTCTTGAACAATCATAAGTTCTATTTTCCTTATTGGGATTCCTTTTTTGACTGGGTCAGATTAAAAAAATACATAAACGCCATTGATATGAATATGCAAAAAGTTATCGTTAGTACATCCTGAATTCCTTATGTTCTTTTGTGTATTGTTACTAGTCGGCGTTTTTATTTTCGGAAATGTCTTCCTTAATTCAAAATATTCAAGTGCTTACTGCAGGTATCGACTGGGTGTGTCAAATTGTAAATTAACAGAAAACATTTTGAACATTTGCTTGCCTGCTTCTCCATGTAATTTTTTGAACATCTTTTTATGTACGTTGTAAATAACCAAACAGTGCCAGTTGGCGGTGGTACTCAGAAAAGTTGACAAACCTTTCACGTACATATGACGAGCTTCCATATACCGTCACGTGTGCGTTGTTATAACACTTACTGGCCTCTGAGTACCCGTGTTACGTTTCCGTCTATCCCAGACAATCGCCTCTCTACAGCTCGCCTTCTGCTTACATCCATTAAAGTTTCAGTTTCCACGGAGTGCGCCTTTGCCGTTGGATATTGCCCATAGCTCAGCAAGTTAGACCCTGCTAACCGAGTTTTACCTACTTTCATGACGCGCTTTGCAGCATCAAGCCAATTTTGTTATTCTAATTAATAATTCGGAGACACTTCGGGCGTTTCCGCTCCGACACTGAATTTACACGGCGAAATTTTCTCCAAGATCGCGCCATGGGCGCGTAAAGCTCAGGTTTCCAATTAGCCCGTTGCTTACGTACAACAGCAAACATTTGTTAAAAATAATTTTTTTATGAAGCCTATAAATTAGTCGCGAAAGAAATACATCTTTGAAGGTTGAAATAACCAAGAATTGATACAGGACGGTACCGATTATAGTTCAACTTTATGAACAAATAATACTTTTGCTGCCTTAAATTTGTTTTACATGCGAAGTCTGTTTTCAATATTTAATTTTGGGTAGATGGATAGTTCTGGTAGAGTTTAGCGTGGCTTTAGCAATGATCGTTTGAAACTTTGAGATAATTTTAGCGGTTACTTCGTTTTGTAAGTTGCCTCCCTTATTCCGCGTACTTTGGGAGGGGAGCAGGATTTCAAGTACAGTCCTCGTTTGTGGTAAGTTAGTTAACTTGGCCCTCTTCGGGCGGCGTTTCATGTTTCTTGTCGTGATTTTACCATTTAGGGTTTTGGTAAGGGGTTACCACCACTCTCGGCTTTTGAAACTACTACAAATTGATGAAACTAGGGGCGAAATGCCTCTCTAATTGTAGTCGGTTCCCATTGCGCACATAAATCATCAATTTTCGATTCCTACCGGTTGGTAAACTACCCAATCTGGAAACTTTGGTCCAATGTTCAGACCCTATTATATAACAATATTGATATTGTGTTGGAGAGCTAAATGCACTCAGTGCGAAATTCTGCGAGCTAGACTGTGATACACATCGATCTATTGCAGGTCTCTGTTGATGGCATCAGAGAAGCTACTTCGCCAGCAAAATGGAATAAATATTCTGCCATGGCCAATCCACACTGACCCCTACGACTACTTTGGCCCTATTGGAACTCATCAAATAGGGGTACCTGCACTAGGTCGATGTGTATCACAGTTGTAGACCGCCTATTTTGTAGGGTTTCGCTTAGATGACACCACGGTAGTAGATAGGAGAGGTGTACGCACGACCGTATGATAACTGTATGCAACTGCGGCCCAGATTCGTAGTCAGTGTGGAAGAGAGAGGTCTAGTAAGAGATGCAATATAGTAGTAAAAGCGCTCGTCAGTGGCATGCATAACCATACATTCGGTGTGGTATTTGTGTGAAGTTTTTTGAAATAACAAAAATGTGAAAGTATTGTGTGGTGCCGAACTGTAACAGTAATTCTTCCGATAGAGCTTTATATGCAAAAAAAAATTAAATCGTCGAAATGCTCCTTATGTAAGGATCATCTTTGTCGAACAAATGTTTCTGATACAGCTGGTCCTTCATCTAGACTTACTATTTTAAAATCCAGAAGACGGCTAAGTCAGGTCATTTCACAGTTTAAAAAAAATATTTCAACCAAACACATTCACAGTGTTGTTTTTGACAATGTAGTGGATGAATTGTTTTAAAGCACATATTCTATTTCGTTTCCTTGTAAAGAACACGAAGCGGAAATACTTTCAAAATTTTATTTATTGTTATATTATAATGAGAATTAAATAGTACTATAAGCACAATGACAAAGATACTGATAAATAAAGTGCAAGAAAGAAGACGGAATGTAACTTACATTTTTTTTAATTTTTAGATCTCCTTGTATGTGTATTTTTAATTAACGTTGACTGCAGAAGCACCACTTTTTTCCTAACACTCTTATTTGATATACTTCTGAAGTTTAGTGTGAAATAAGTATTACCTTCATAATATAAGGAATATATAGAGTAGKCGTATTTCTGTACTTAATTTTACTTTCACATCCAATGGATGGGAAGTATTGTATCGCAACATTTGCTCAATCACTTTAAAAAGCTCGAAAACGTCCACAAGCAAAATTTGAGCAAAAATTTCGTGTTTGTATGTCTGTCTGTGTGTGGGCGAGATAACTTTCGAAAGACAACATGTGAACTTGAAATTTGGCATACATATAAATCTCAACTAACCAAAGCAACATGTTGTTTTTGGGGTGAGTAGGGTATAGGGCCCCCTTCCCTAAAATTGTGAGTTAACTACCCTTTTCGCAAACATTTATTTTTTGCCTTTGTGATTAGTAGTATAATTGCGAGTATTATTAGTCCCTATAAATTTTCGGTGCAGCAAATTGTTTAGAAGAAAAAACGGTCATTTAAAAAAACCGGTTTTTCCCAAATATCTCAGAAAATACTTAATATATTCACATATGAAAATACCATCTGATAGGAAATAAAATTTCTCACAAAAAGTGTTTCCAAAATTTTGACATTTTCGAAATATTTCCAACAAATGAATTTTGAACCTTGTCCACACAATTTTTAAAAAATTATGCTATTATATAGAAAAGTAAATTTCTGATCAAAAAGTACTCTTGCAATGGTTTTGTTTAGTTAATAGTTTTCGAGTTATTTTACGTTAGTTAGTTAGTTTACGTCCATCTGTGTATCCTTAAAAAGACACCCAGTGTGTAATATAAACGAAAGAAGATTGGGATACACTCGTATGTATGTTCTTGCTTATTATGTACTTTTTGGGGTACTTATTACAGGAAAGTTAAAAAAAGAATTGATCTTCAGTTGTTTATACTTWAGAGTAATGTTACATCTTTTAATCTGTCAGAACTCAACATGTTTACCTTTTTATGGCGCAACACAACTCATTTAAGAAATTACCATTATATTTGCAACATTGTTACCTAATGATCGTGTCTTGGCTATCTTTTTCCATCAGGATTCCCAGTCTTGTCATCATTTGATATGCTGCGTGGCACCTGCAGAATTTGTTACACCAAATTTATTATATTTCAAGTTACAATTTTATAGGTTGTTAATGTATAACATTATGCAACCACTAAATTTTATTTGACGATAACTTTGTATGTTACTGCACTTTGACACTAAAAATCTTAAACAAGGCTGTGTTATGATAGACAAGGATGTAAAAATCAATACTACTCCTGTATATATACATTAAAAAATGCAAAAGTGGATGTCTTATTAACATTTATTTCTAAACAGAAGTGTATGATTTAATTCGATTAGATAAGTTTTAAGGAGTCCACATTAAAAGGATCACATTCAGTGGATTGCAAATAAATAGAGAAGCACCATGCTTACTATATTCGTAAAGTAAGATTATGCTGATGAAATCAAGATTTAGGATATAGATACAGGAACTTTGTTAGCATGCGCTTTAACCTCAAAAAGTTAAGGAGATATCGCAATAATATGTAGTAGCGTTGCTAATTTTGTTAACAACTCGTCAATTAATAAGGAAAAGTGGCGTACAGCGCAAATCGACAGCTGTGGCAAGGCTAAAATAAGTAATTTGCATTGATAAGGTGATAATAATGTCGTCAGTTATGTATAACCATAATATTAAAAACTGCCTTCTTATTAAAAATTATTCACCTAAATAAGTGATTGTTTTGTGAAAAAAAAATCAGGCTCTCAACGTAAATGTTAATGTTGCATTTCCAATCTTAAAACCAACACCAAGTTAGGATGTAGTCAAAAAACCGAAAATCAAGCAGTTAAACTGTAAGCACTTATCCAGTGCATGACCGCCGAGTCAGAAATAAACCCAAAATATTATTGAAATTATTTTTGCAAAAGATTTTAGCATAAAATGTCAAGGTTAAAGCAACCAATTACTAAAATGCTCTTCTTGTTGAGACAAATTGATTGGGCTTCGGTGAATCACTTTCTGTGATGTTGTTTTAATAATTTTAAGAAACTAAAATTAACCTACTATCAAACACTTGATTATTGCATCATATGAGTATTAAAAATTGTTTTTTAAGAATACCGAACAAGTGTGCGGCATCGCCGCCTATGAATCCATCTTGAGGAAAACAACATTGGGGAGGGAATAGCGATATGAAATTGGTAACTGGCAGGCTGGCAGATCAGTCCCAGTCCAAGAACGCTGGAAAAAGCAGGCCGACACTTGGCGGCTGAAGCAATTTCGAAACGATCAACTTTTAATTAAGTGACACCTGCTCGGCGTCTGGAGTTATTTTCGATGACCAAGAAAATAAATAAAGGGCGTATTTGTGGTCGAACCGATCCACGCAGACATTTCTCTATTAAGAGAGCATTATAGGGGGAGACGTTGAAATGAGCCCGCATTCAAGATGTAATTGAATCCTACATCTATGGGGTCTAGCGTTTTAGACGTACAGTTTTATCAAAGACTTAGTTTACTATATATACTCATACACCCATTGTATGGATGTGGGCATTCAGCGTGCGCTGAATACATTTGTAGAGGCTTGAGTGTTGTAATAAAACTGCTGTGTTACAAAATATATTGTTGAATAGAGCAGCAATGGTGAAAATTTGTTTGCATGCCAATCGTACTGACTATGCAGCTTTTTATACTTTATAGTATAGCAGAAGTAAGAGAAAGAGGACGTAGTTTTAGTTGACATATAAATACCTCCTTATTTAACATAGGTACACGAAATTACGTTTATCAGATTTTTTTTACTATAAAGGCAATTCTTTTGTAGATATTGCATTCGTGCGTACAGCAGACTTCTTTGATACACTAGACCTAGGCAATCTGACTAACAATGAAAGAAAAATAGTAGTAAGTAGAGCAAAATTATTGATATATATTAAGAATCCAGCATCATTTGCAGTTAACACGTTAAGGGCTATAAAGTTTTAATTAAAGTCAAACGTTTTATTGTGTGGGTTGGATTTTACTGTTCATCAATCCATTTTTTTCTAAACGTTATTCCTTCTGCAGCAACAGAAAAAATTAATAGTTGGAAATTTTTAGCAAAAACCCAGTTGAATTACCATTTCAGGAACTAAATAAACAATAAACAAGAAGCTTCCCGACGACTGATATCAACGCACATGTTCATGTATTAGGCGACTGACTGTACTACAGAAGTAATATGCTGTCGAAAAATGTATTCAGTTGTCCTGTTATTCCATGCAGAAGAAATACAGGGTTTCTATAAATGATTTATGCACCCATCAGGCTTATGGTAATTATCGATTAAATCACTTTGCCGCCTCTCAGGAAGGTGAACACCACTATTGCTTTGACGGATACTTGTCAAATGCCAATCGTCCAATTATTTGATACATTCTAATATGATATTCTGTGGTGTTTTGTAGGATAGTATCTTTATGGTTGGGGAAACCCAGATTTCGTATAACTTATAGGTTGTGTCGTAATTGTCAGGTTGTGACTGGAGTAAGAGTGCCAAATTGTACTGTGATGGACTAAAAGATGTTTTTAGCCTGCAGCAATGCTAAAATTTATAGTTAGAATCTATATTAAGTGGCAATGACGGGACCTCTACTACCGGATGTTCTACGGGAAAGTTTCCTAACTTAGAAGTAAACAGCTAAATTATGGTGGTGCAATGCTGGTTACAAAAGTACTAACATTAAAGTTGGATAAAAGACTGAGACTGACTGTGTAGGCTTCCTTTGCTGCGGAAAATAACCAAATTTATAAAGCCATTTCTGAAAGTCGGTTACCGGAAAAAGGGGCTTATGACGGACGTAGTTGTGTATATTGAGGTAATGTTGTGTAGTTTCGTACAAGCAAATTATTGTTATTACTTACTTGGAAAGTATTGGTTGTAAAATCTTTATAAAACCATCAACTTCGTGTCTTTAATTTGATCCTCGGCCTTCATTGCAGTATATTGTGCTTATAGTAACTGGGTAGCAATTATAAAAAGGCGGCATAAAGAATTTAGAAATCAACGCCGACCAGAAGAGCAGCTTTTGATATTATCTGATTAAAATAATAAAAGGGCTGCGTTTCCGGGGTGCAGATGCCGGTCGCGTTTTTTGCACTGTTTGCACGTATCTAGAGCCGCCCCTGGCAGCTAAAGACTGTGCTTATCATAGATTTTTTAAGGATTATAAAAGCTTATTCCAATTTAATTGACAGACAAGTGTCTTTTTAAATTAATTAATATTTAGAAACTTTACTATTTGTTGCTATACAAGACAATTTACTAATGGTAGCCGAGAAAACGATAAACAGAATCTGCTTTATTAATCATAATACAGTGTGTGATCTCTAGGTGTTTAGATGGCACATTTAGAGCCTTAAGCGCGATGAACTCGTTAAACGGAGCTTTGTCTTTAGGGATCCTTATAACTCAAGCTCCCGGTGTAGGTTAACAGGAAACTTTTAGCAAACTAACAGTTTCCTACGACGTACTCAAAAGCTATTACCAACACGGCAGTGAAGAACACGCGATACAGCACGACGAATTCAGCTGTTAAGTTTTAGACTTTATTACTTCGACGAGTTTCGCTCGTAAAATGTACGAACGTTTAGAAATGCTGTCAGACTCGCTACACTCTTAGTGCAAATTAGGACACTAGTTACAGTTTGTATTTTATTACGAGGTTCACTTGTTATTTGTCGCAACTGAGTTCTTGGGTTGTAAAATTGTCTCAATCAGCGTAGCTAGTTTCAGTTGACGAAGCAACGATTCTTGCAGAGCTCCAAGTAATTGTAGCGCACCAAGCGATGGTAAGTATAGCTCTGTCAAATTATATGTGTCAGAAATAACACTTCGTTCGTAATAGTATTTTTTCTACTCCTATTTTTAGTAAATTGCTCATTACGCACTTTGTACTTTATTGGTAAATTCGCTATTACACAGTGTTACGTAATGACGTTGTCTGAATAATATTATTCAGACAACGACTAGCACGAAATTTGTTCTATTACGCTACAGTTTCACATTCAGTATTACGTTCACAGTATGTTAATGTTTTACAACATTATCATAAAAGTGCAGACTTTCAGTTGATGCTTTCGTCTTTTGACAGGTTGTTGTTGGTTAAATTTCTTATTCCCTGTCTTTATGAAGAAACACCCAAGGCGACCAGACTTGGTGGCCGAGTTGCACATAACCCCCATTGCATAACTAAAGTATTACATAGTTCGAATGATTGATAAGTATACTGGGTTATCGGGTAAGCAGGCTAGTTAGGTAAGGAAAAGTAATACAACATACCGGAGTACCGTTCTGGAGATTCGGGTTCGAGTCCTGACCACTCAGAGTTACTTTTTCTAATCTAATATTTTTCAATCATTATACAGACGAAATATGAAATAATTTGGTAATTTAATACTTTAATTTTGATTAAATAACATATTATTTTTTTTTGGAATTGTGCATTTATAAACTAAAACGCACAAAACATAAAATACTTATTTGATTTTCATATTTGTTCTTTTTATAAAATAGCTTAAGATACCTTATTAAACATAATTAATTACAAAAGTTCGCAAACTGTCAACGTGCGGCTGCGAAGGCTTCCCAATAAGCAAATGCTGTCGTTTGTTTCAACAAATACATAGTTGCATCATTTATATAGGAACCATTTACACATAAGAAATAGCTACGCCTATAACAGGTATTAGAGAGCTTAGCCCGCTGTCGATAAGTTAAGGAATAGCGTTGAAAACGAACAAGCGCGATAGTTCCTGTCGTAATTATAAGGAAAGATCTTTTCGAAGTCTCGCGCTAATGAACTCACTAACTAGTTTCGAACTTTTAAGTCCTATTAAAGATATAAGAAACCATTTTTCCACGGGAAAAACTTCGTTTTACAATAAATCGGGAGTGTACCCGATTGAAATTCGAAGTTTGGGTAGTTACGAGCTTTAGCTAATTCGCTGAACCAATAACTTACTAAGACCGTGAGTTGTAATATAAAAAATATAAAAATACTAGGTTATGAAGCTGAAATTCATAATGGTGCTTTACTAACATTTTTTTAGGTTCACTAATCCAGCGTTTGAACTCTAAATTATGTTTGGACTAACAAATTGTTCTTCTGGTATTAACTTTATGAGTAATTTATATTATTTTGCTTGTGGATTTTATCAAATCGATGACAGTGTATATTAGAAGTATGTTCATTTAGACCTAGCTGTGGATGCAAGGACCTAAATAAATAGTCACATAACATTTAACCATTATGTAGCATTAATCTACGTTATTTGTATAACGTGTTCCAGTATTTTATTTTTTTAATTGATTCACAAGAACTGTTAAATGCCAGTTTTATTACTAAATTAATTTTTGTTATTGGACTTAAATATATGTATATGTTGTATGATTAGAAATTATTATGCGTAAAATATTACTAATTTATTTACAAAATATCACAACTTTACAAAGTAGAACGTTGGAGCATGGCAGTATCACTATCGTTGATTACGGTGAATTATTAGCAATGCGGAAATCTTAATACTGCTATTCAGTACACCTAACAGAATAACTGTTTCATTATCTACATCTCATCTACAAGATAAAATAGTATTTTCTTTATTGTTGCTGAAACTCGCTTTTAGAAGTGAAACTATGTTACTTACTAGGATACAATACAATACAGCATTAAGACAGTAAAGCTACTATTACGGAATCATTTTTATAACAATGATACGTTTTTGGGGTTTTTCGGTGTTGATGCGAACAACAATAAAGGTATACATCTGAGCAACTCTGAAACAATAAATAAAACACAATAGCGTAGTTTCGTTATTATAATAAGTAATAAGCAATCAACGGATTTCCAGGTCCTTGGTAGACCAAAGCAAAGGGTGATGTTGCGCCCACCATGGAAAAAAATTAATATAACTTAAAATGTTAATAAATACGAGCAAAATACCTAGGAGTTACCATCAGAGCAATGGTGGAATAGATGAAGAAATATATGATAGAATCAATAGTACAACAAAGATGTGCAGTTCACTAAACAAGGCATTACCAAGTAAAAGGAAAACACAAAAGTCAGTAAAAATTACGGTGTACAATACCATTTATAGACCAATACTACCACACAGAAGTGAAAGTTGGGTGTTCAGCGATAGAAGTGATAAGTAGACTGCAAGCGACAGAGATGAAATATTAAGGGAAATCTATATAGCAAACAAAAATATTCCTTGAATTAGTCCTAACAATTTTTAACTACCTACGAAACAGAAATGGAATACCTTAGCACTATCCCTGTTTCAGCCCAAATAGCTCGTCACTGCTATTGGCATCTTGTAGGGTATGTTACAATATTTTTGTGAAATATTTCCAAATAACATTTTCAACTTTCCCCGTATTGTTGGAGTTGTCTTCTTTGCGTTTTCCATCGTTTAATCACGTCGGCATTTCCAGTGGAATACCTTCGCAACGTAAATATTTCTAATGTTTCGATTTAGTATTCTGAACTTCCCCCGTATTGCCCGAATTCTCTTCAAAGTATTTTTCCTTTCGCACCTGCATTTCCAGTGGAATATGCTTCTTGTGGACCACTTTTTACCGCGCCGTCGACAAAAACCGCGAGAGATTAATGCGAATCAGCGTGGTTTCCCCGAGCCGTTAGATTCGTATTTGGTAGCATTTGAAACAGGTGTGTTGTGAAAATTCGCTGATCGGTCTATGAACATATTGTGCAACGTTCTTCCAAAAGTTTTGGGATTATCCGACCAATGAATTCTATTTGGACGCTAGAAGCTATTGGTTGTTTCGTTTGAGCTTCGTCCAAGCCGCTTTTGCGGGATTTAAATCACAACGCCACACGTTTCGCTCGATATTGCTCCTTGTAAGAACCCTCAGAGGTGAGTGTTATAATCGATTCTTTTTGGCTTTGTTGTAAGACGAATTTGTAACTATAGGGTTCTTTTCACGTTCTTGATTGTGATCGATTGTTCGAACTGCTTTTGTGAACGATTGCTTCCCTTGACTGGTTCCTGGATTCTTTAGAGGCCGCTGATCATACCAAGTTTTCCCGAACATTCTATCGAACACGCCAGGGATTCCGGAGGTCATCTTACCAGAACCGAACCAGCTCAGTCCCGAATCGAGGGATTTTCAACGTCTCCTAGGATTCAACCCACTGCTTGCGTAACAGATAAGTCAACACTAGTTTCTAGTTCAAATTGACGGTTTTATGCGGATTTGCCGAGATTTTATAGCTTAATCTTTCCAACATTTAGATCATAAATTAACTTACTCCAGGTCAACGTCATTCAATCATTGTTTATTAAGATTTCGTTTGATAAAGTACAGTAATTGCAATTTTAATTAATATTACATATTATTTAAGTGTAAAATACATATATAATTTAATATTATATAACATTTAAATCAGACTTGACTTAATTCTCCAGTTATACATCTCGCTTGTTCGCTTGTTTTTTTTTTATTTATGAAAGAACAATTTGTAAAGGGAAGAACTTGTAAACGTACGTGTGCACACTAACGGTATTCCATCGCTATCCCTGAAACAAAAGAAAAGGTACATTTATAAAAAATTGTATTCATATTATCGCGAACGTATACTTACCTTATTAATCCAATAAGTTTTAATTTTTTAAGGATACTTACCTTGTTATTTTATAGTGTATATTTGATTTAATAATCCTTTTGCATTTTAATATATTAAATTCATTTCTAATTTTGTATTCGCACTTCCGACAATAAATCTTGTGTTGCTTTTGGGTGAAACCGTACGTTTTTTTTATACTCGTCTCTTACAGTTGCGGTTGAATCACTTAGGGTGGTGTTTTGGGAATTTTAGTGATGTTTGTTGGTAAATTAGCGACACTTAGGCAGTTCAGCTCTTCTAGTGATTGAATTTCCGCTCAACTTTCTTGGTTTTGTTATTTATAAATATTCTGGAGGTAAATAAACCAAGTAGCGCTCACATTTCTAATGGAATAATTTGGTTAATTTCTTGATAACCCCGACCCGTCTCCACAGAGCTAGAGAGGCACTCAATTACCTCCAAATATTCGCGCGGAATCTTTAACCTGGGATCAATTGCGAGAGCTTTTGTTTATTGTTGTTTCGTGAACGTCACGTTAAAGGTAATGTGTCCGACAGGCCGGAGAGAGAACGTTGAGATAGGGACACTAGTCGAACGCTTCAACCAAATCGAAAAAGTCAAATTTTTTTTGGTTTCAAATCAAAACACCGATATATATTTTGTCACAAAGATGAAATATGTTCCGTAAGATGTCCAGTTATAAATTAGTTGGAGAGGTATTTAGAAATTGTGAGTCAAAGTGACCGCATTTAAGAAAAAACAAGTTTGCCAAATTTTTAAGTATGTGTACAATTAACCTGAAATATGGCATCTTAGAGAACTAGTATAGGGCGATGTATCTCCAGTCGTATTTTCGTTGGGTAGTTCCCTATTACCACGTGCCAAAGGTGCAACTACTAGAATGGACCGAACTAGCAATGTCAAAAGTAGATAACTGGAAATAAAGCTGATTAAACAAACTTTAGAAGATATTAAACTAAGGATCCTGGCACCCAGTGCAAATGAATGCAGAAATACCAGCAAAACAAGTAGGAAGCAAAAGTAGGTACGGCGAAGAAAATGAAGAGGAAAACTACACATGAGACGGAAGGTAGTAGTAGCAAAGGCTTTGAAGACGACAAAACGAGAGAGAACCCTTAACTGGGATGAGCAGCAGGAGGGCAGAAAATAAAACACCAAAAGGATAGTGAATATAGCACTGCATACTTTTTTATATACATTAAAGAACCATCCACATCTTGTTCAGTAGCATTCCCAGATGAATGGAAACCGTCATAAGAACTACCGGAGTATCTACGATTGCATTCTATTAAATTGAAATTTCTACGCTCATTGCAATCAATTTTCGACCTTTTCATTGAAGCCGTGTTTATTGAAGTTGATATCGTTCCTTTGTGTTGTTTATTAATATTAATCAATTTGTGATACTTTTTTTTTCATTTCTTGCATAAGTAGCACTACTTCAAATTTCGAAACTTCAACTAACAAACCAAACGTCTGTTGTCGATATGTTAGTTTTGTCCATGATCGTGCTTACCTACTTATGAGGCTTGTTGCAACGCACCAAACCTGACGAGACACAAAGGCAGCTTCCGGCGAATGCAAACTCTAGATTCATAGATATTAATACCAAGCTTCCGTTTAGCGTACCGAATGATTGCATCGACAGTTAGCTGCGTTTATTAAAACCGCGATGTAAATAATTCAACAAGCTTCTGCAGCGAGCCCGATACGGGGGGCTGAAATGTGTGGCGAGCAGGCCAGCTAGATAAGCAAATATACCGTTTGCAATTTAGCAGTGAATCGCTGGCGGCGCGCACCCGCTTAACTTCGCTCCGTTGCCCCTACTGCTCTACCTACTTCGATGATGTATTGCTTAATTCCTGAAATTGTGCAACTTGGATATATCCAGCTGCACGCCATTTTCCGATTATAATCGCGACTAATGCTTGTTTATGGAGCTAAGCCTGTTGTCGATGAGCCCCCGTCCGTAAATAGTGTCAAAAGAGTGATGCTACGTAACCCTGGATGATGCATATTAGGATATACAACCCAAGAATCCTACATTATGATACTGCAGCTAACGCAGCTTCATTCTATTGCGTGGGCAATTTCACAGAGAGTCACCAGTTAAACCGAGCATAGAATTAAGGTGTTACGACAGACTTACAGGAAATACATAGAAACTGGCGGGCAAGGTACCATTCAAATACAGGCTTGTACCAAAATGAAAGACATCCGTTAATAATATCAGAGAATGTGGCATGAAGAATAATTTAAATGTAGATACAGTATGTGGAATACAAGTAGACGAGATCAAGAGTTATTTACCACCTTTCCCATTACATATTCGCAGCCTCAACCAATTTTCTACTAGAAATTCCGAGCAGAGTAGTACGATAAAGGAGTCAGATGTTCACTGCCCATACCACTAGAAGAAGTATTAACTTCATCAAAGAAGTGAACCAGATCTAGTGGGAGTTGCCACACAACCCCGTACCAGATGATCGAGGACATAAAGTGATTGTAGTCGATCGGATGAACTCACCTATCGCTCTTTTTTCTTATTTACAGTGACACCGTCTAGTCATTAGGACGGATAGCGTCTGCCACCGACGAGAAGTTTTACGACACCAACAGTGAGTGTCCCAGAACGACTTTCTGTATCACAGAGTTGGTGCATCAGAAGAAAGTAGAAGAGAGCGTTCCGCAATCGGGTTTAAGATTAGTACCTAAGGTAACCCTATTAATTTCAGGAGATCTTAAAAATGTAGTCGTTACAAATTTTCTTATCTACCAGCCGTGGGCAGTTTTGTTTATCTGTCTAAGAACGAAACATAATTCCACGACTGGCTTTTCAGTAGTCCATACAATCTTCTCACGTCTTCAGTACATTTTCAACTGTGTGCAGCTGTATTTAACTACAGCACAAATTTCGTCCTTAAGAACCTCTATCATTGCTGGATGGTCAGCGTAATATTTATCTATAAGAGGTCCTCTATAATCCAATAGAGTCAAATCGTAACTAAGAGGCGACCAAGTGGAATTAGCATTTCTTCCGATTATGCGATTTCTAAAAACAGCCCGCCAAAGATACCTAAACTGTTTCGTTGGCTGTGTGGCAAGTAACACCTTAGCTATTGAAACTAAAGCTCACCGAGATTATGAGCTTTAATATCAAGCAGCAAAACAAACTATCATCATGGCGCGGTAAAGCGCTCTTGCTCATTTTCAAAGACAAATAGCCCAATGAGGCCCCAGGACCCAAATCCACTCCACCAGTCACTCGTTGAGGGTGCCATCGCTTTCTCCATGACGAGTGTGGATTTTTTGAGGCCCAGATTTGGTAGTTTTGCTTGTTCATATAACTTCCGAAGTGGAGATGAGCTTTAACTGAGAAGAATTTTTCAGTAAAAATGTTCATTTTCGACCAAGTGATCTTCGGCCCATTAAGCGGTTCATGCACTAATTGAACTTTGCACGGCTCCAAACTGAGGTCCTTATGCAGAATTCTCCTCAAAGTAGATTAAATGTTGAATTCTTGAGGATAATGACGAGTTAATGTTGATGATTGTAGACTCACACAACCAAAAGTCCACACTGAAGGAGCACGAGAACTCGCTTCACAAGTGGTTTCACAGCGGTACTGCGTTTTGAAGGCACTCTTTTGCTACCATTTTTTCAGTCGCTTACAGTTTGAGTAGAAGACTCATCACTTTGGAAATATGTTTTCAATAGTCCCAATTTTCTTCAAATAAATATTTTAATCCCGTATGTAACGCGAGGGGGAGAGTAGGAGCAATAAAACGTCCGTCGAAATTGCACTAATGTAATTGATAAACAGGAATTACATGAACAGAAGCAGAACTTTACTTTACTTAAAATATTTTTCTATCAGATTGACAGTCTCGGGTAGGTCGATCTCTTTTACTCGTGTGCAGGGTTGACTGCCGCATTGAGATGGGACACACATCACATGATTGGGTACTAGGTGTTACAATATTAATTACATACAGGTGAGTCTAGTCTAATTCACAAGAAAGCTGAACGAGCTTTTCTTCGAAAACAAATTCACACGACGCAATTATAAACATTATTTTAGTTACATATTAGTGATTGTCTTGCTAAAGCAGATTGGGGGCGATATCAGACTAACGTACTTTAAATTCGAAAATGAATGTGAAACGAGTACCATGCGGTCTATTTATACACAATTCACAATCTTATCGCTGAATGCTGATGCTTGAAATTCCAGCACAGCGCACTAAATTCAGAAAATTCTTGACCATTCAACCCTGCTATATTCTTACCTTTTACAGGATCGCCACGCAGTGAACCCAAATTAAGACGCCTTGAATACATATATATTTCTAGTAGTTAAAAGGGTTCGTCCAAAAGTTTATCGCATGGTGAAGATAAGAACAGCCGAGAAATTATTAAAAAAAAAATTCCGTAGCCCTACACTGACTATATGATGATGTAAATATTTTAGGTGTGTCTAAACTTTAAAATTTTAACGCAATAACACAAAATAATGCACAAATGTGCATAGTGCCATTTGATCCACATGCAAGTTGGAGCTATGAGCAGAAAGCCGCCATTCTCTAACTGCAGGGATCTACATGGCTTTAAAGAAAGATATCTTCCACAACATTACTAAAATGGCTAATAAAGCCTAATAATAAACAGCCGTCTGTGTTGGTTGGCAAGTTAGTATCCTCCGTCCGATGAGCTGAAAGAACACCGAAACCGGTCACGAAGTCCGACTTGCCAATTAAGATAGGCGGCTTTTAGGCTTTTAGGCTTTCATAGCCTGTATGTATTTTGATTATAAAGTAGTCAATTCCATAATTTAACCTATGCTTATCACGCTGCTTTTATATCAATGAGCCTTAGCAAGAAGAAGAAAAAAAGATCAAAACAAGTATTATCAACTCTTTTGACAGTTGGAGCAACAAGCGATGCGCGATATTCTCTAATGGACGTGCTGTAGTGTAATATATTTATTGTTATTTTTGTGTTGTTTGAGTTTTTCCTAGGTAACAGGCAAGATGCTTTGTGCATCAGAGGCTCATAACTAACAGTTCTCTAATCTTTAAGAGGGGCGTTTACCTAGAGCGAATCGGGTCATTTTAAGCGTCTACCGTTTTACATTTTACCGAGTTATTCGAAACTTTTTCGAAGTGAAACTTCGACATGGCAATTACAAAAGATGTAGCTACAACGTAGAGTTCGAGTTTTTTCTGAATTTGGTACGGTAATGTAAATATTTGTTGTTATATTTTGCTTAAAATTCGTATTTTTGGCGAGCTATTTCTCGAAAACTAAGGCACATAAACGAAAATTTCGAACTCCACGTTGTAGCTACATATTTCTTTGTACACTACCAAAAACATGAGCACGATAAATGAGTAAAAACATTCAAAAAATCTAAAACCGCAAACCTTTTCGCACGAGTCCGTCACGAGAGCGGAATGCGAATGCCCATCCCCACCAGGTCCGTCGCGCGGTATGCAGTGAACAGTGAGCCTAAGATACAATCCTCTCGGGAATGATCGAGCGGTATACGGTCTATTCCGATATGACTGGATTTCTAAGATTGTATGTCTAATTACACGTGACAAGCTTAATGTTAAAAGCTCTTTCACATTAATTTACTGTTTGCTGAAGCAATGGGGAGGCGGAAGGAAAATTATTATAAACGTTCCTCCAGAAATCATAGTCGACATGCAGTTAGAATGAAATGTTATATAGTTCATATTGACAGAAATAAATGGGTTATTCCATATTCTAGTAACCTGGTATAATATCATAGTAAGTTAGCAATATCATGCTTACTTTTTTTGCATGCTCTACAGTCAGCAATTTTCCGAATATTAGTTTAGCCCGTCTGATGCTCGTACGATCTTTGCGTTATTTCAACCTAGCGGCTACCCTCTTACGTCCCATGTCCCGCTGGTAATACTGGTTGCATAGTTTACATTTCTGCCCGATCGCTCCAAGTAAATGCCCCTCTTAAGGTTTGCATTGATAGTTTCGTTTGGTTCCCTCTCTCATCTTTTGGCACCTTTTGCCCTAAAATGGAGGACTTTGCGTACTGTAATATATTTAGCGACTGTAGACTCGACTGCGGAGAAGAGACGCGCTCAACTCAGTTTAGTTAATAGGTAAGTACCAAATGTAAAAAAAGTGATAAGCAAATGCTGTATTAAATAAATATTTGTAAGTATTTTTTGCAAAACACAGTTAACTTAAACTACTAAGGTCCGCAAAAGGCTGAAAGTAGTATTACAAAAAAAAAAACAGATATTATAAACGAAACGCCAAACCTATTTATAGAATCAATATTCCACACACAAAAAAATAAGATACCTGAAAAGCTTTGCAATGGAGGGCAGTTAAAACTACATGCCCATGCGCGGCGCTCCCGGAAGTCACACACTATTAAGTACCGACAAAATATTAATTTTGTTACTACTACCAGCTAACTAACGATAAAGTTAATATGCGATGTAAAACTAACGAAAATAATAAATTTTCTGGTCTATACCTAGCAGCCTCCTTTCATCTAGTACAATCGTCATGTAGCGCCTATAGCAGTGGTCCCTAGTCCCTATACACAGCAGGTGTACTGCATGCGCAGTATAGTAGAATGGCTATGTCCTATCTTAAAACCACGTTCTATACTTTTTAGCCTTTTTGTGGTAAAATATATAATTTATCGGCAGAAACCGCTTCTTCGTTTAATAAAAATCACAACAGGCACTATGTTACAATGATTGAATACGTATTATAGAATTCCCACAACTTGTGTCAAGAGCTCCCTTATGAGATGATAACCGCTACAACAAAATCCATACATCAGTCGGTTTAACATTAAACATGAAACATGCCATCGATTGAAACCCACTGAGGACTTCGACCGCAAGTTTCAAGAACAAGTGTGCCAAGTTAGCGTCCAAAAATCTCGACCCACAAGATTAGCAGGCAAAAGTTGTGCGACGTTCCATTAATTGCAGACTAAACTATAAGTCGATTTCTCGGAGGGACGGTCAAACTTCACGCCTCCAAGCCGTCCATGCATTTAATCGCTCCAAAATCAATAACGCTATCTCCTTGAATGTCACGCGGCGAAGTTAATATGGAGAAGTTAGCAGCGACATAAATGATTTACGGTCAGCTTCGCACGATTTACGATTGGATCTAGTATTTTATCATCCCACGCAGACACGCAACGACATACGACACCTATAAAAAATTAGTAAAAGATTAACGTTACAGATCAGCTGGCGATGAAATCTGTGACGATGTGCGGATTCTCGTTTTCGGAGAGTTGCGGTATCCGATTAAAGATAACAGTATACAATTGTATCCAATTCTTTATCTATCGACCCGTTGTTCAATCTACAAAGACATACAGGGTCGCTAAAGGTATTTGAATTTCATCCTCTCAAATGTTGTCTTAATTTTTGCCGTCTGAACTTTGACAAAAAAAATAAGTAATAATTAGTAATTGTTAGAATAACACCTTTAACTGAAAAACACATATTAAATAAAAAAAGCTAAATCACGGAATATTTAATTTTTGTGCTACAAAAGATGTTCAAAATGATTTCTGTTGACTTCTTGGCAATACATAATGAATGAATGTAAAATATTTGGAGAAATACTGGCAATTTCGCTTCTTATTCGTCTTTGTATGTCTTGGATTTGTAATGATCTGTTGACATACACTCGATTTTTTACACCCCACATGAAAAAATCAAGTGGGGTTAATTAGTTAATTAGGAGACCATATACCGGGAAATGTGTCATCTGAATATTCGCGCACTTGACAACCAAAATGTGGCACCCAAAATATTTATCTTTTGTGGTCGAGTGCGGTGCTTTATCATCCAATGGGGATTCTTGGTAAGACAGTAGCGACAGTTTTATTTATTAACTCTATCATTTCAACAGAATGTGGCCTCATGAGTTAACATATTTTCTGTCACTTTGAGAATTTGAATTCTTTCCGTCTCTTGTAAATGCACCAGTTGTCACAAAGAACACGGAACAGTCAGCGCATACATGTCTATGTTGTGATGTCTGCGTTGCAACCAACTACAGACAGATCTGTTTCGCTATTATTTAGCTCGTTTGTTGCTGATAGATGACACTGTCATCTACTTATCCGCTATAATTAAACTACATTTCCAGAGTTCGCACTCCGACGTCAACCTCAGAATTTTTACAGCTAATGTCTAATGGCTAATTCTGGAATGTTGCATTAAAATGGTCAATCATACAGTTGATAGTGGTTATCGTTGCCGTACTCTGGTTTTATACGGCTTTAAGAAAATCACATTCCACCTAATATGCAAACATGAAACATGTAGGTAAATACAGTTGTGCTAAAGGGTAAGGACAATCGACATTATTAATTAGTTGGCCGAGGTTGTGGCGATTTCTTCTTCTTTCTTGACGTTTCGTCATCACGAACTCTAGAATTTTCCGAGTGCGGGGATAAACTTAATTCGATTTTTCTCTGAAAACCCTCAATTTAGCGACATATAATGAGTATACATACCTTTTTCAAAGTACATCTACTAATTTTTAAGGGAATATCAAAATGTTTTATAAATATTTACTCTGCAAAAACATATTGCAAAAACAAAATAATAAAGGAGCATTCTGAGCACCCTCTGTGATTTGTTCAAATATTTGCAATTTAGAATCTTTCCTTATTTGGAATAATTACCCATATATAATAATGTACAAAATTTGAATAAAATATCAGTCGAATCAAATGAAGTACAAAAATAACTTTGAAGGGCTATAACTTCGTAAGGAGATAAAATTAGACTAAGTTTGTTTTGGCTTACTTTGACCCAAGGAAGCTACTGTTAACCTGTGGCGCATTCGTCACTGGATATGAGTAACTTCATTGGGTATTAAGCTCTAATCTCGTTAACTTCATAGTTATGTAACTTCACTCGGTGTTAATAATCGATCAAATAAAGGTTTTAATTTACAAAATATAAAATCCGTTTCGGTGAATATAATCTCACACTAATGTCATCGGTGATACCTCTTGTGAGGAACAATGCAGTATTAAAAGGTACTACCCCCGTCGCGAAAGTGGACTGGTCCCGTTTTTTTTCGTGGCTACGCAAGAAGCGACCAATTAACAAAAAAAACTCGGAACGCAGGAAGTAGTCGCAAGATTGTGAACAGGGTGAGTATTGACTGATGAAAGTCAAGGTTGTAGCAGTGGTGATAGTAATATTTATACATGTATCAGTTTTACCTACTTGAGCGATTACTGCATACGAAAGTAAACAAACAATTGTAATCCAATGATACTTTTCGTGGTTTCCACATTCCGATCTATGTCTTTTTGGTTATAGAAGCTTTCGCAATAGAAATAGTTAATTTGTATCTTGACCGTTTTTATACAAAGGCATAAAGTCATTCCGGAAATGCAACAGGCGCTCGTTTCAGAATGATGAGCTACAAAGGTGCAAAATGATGAGAACGCATTGGATAGATATCTTTAACCATATTATTTAATTAAATGTGATTGAATGGGTATTCCATTTCAGCTCAGCGCGTTCAAMACTTAGCTGGTACACTGGTGGGATACTTCTAGATGTGTACTGCGTACCTCAAACGGAACAAACATGAAATGGGAAATTTTATGACCTTTCAGTGTCTACGGACTGATACAATGAAGTTGTCAAACAAGAAATTATGTAAAATACTGTAAATATGGCACATCTTATGAAAGGTATGTTTGCAGTTTACATTACAATTGTTGGAAATTTCATTCTGTTTATACGGGGTTTCTATAAATGATTCATGCAACGTGGGCGGCGCAGCGTTGATTGATGTATTTTTTGTGCCGCCTTCTTGTAACTGCTGCCATGCTACAATATGCACGGCGATATTAGTGAAGGTTGCAGGCCAATGTCACCCCAAAGCTCCAAATGTGAGCTTTCTGCAACCTTAAAGTTAATTATGCCACAATACACTTCAGAATAAGTTGAAAATACATACACACTCCTAGGCGTTTTCTCATATTAAAATACATCAAATAATTCAAAAATAGACAGATGACAAGCGTACGTCACTTTCCTGAGAGGCGGAAAATTAATTTAATCGATAATTTCCAAAAGCGCCCTGGATGCATAAATCATTTTTAAAAACTCTGTAGGTTTCTGAATTCATATTATGCAGTTCTCGTTTAATTATTACGTAGGGATTATAAGAAATAAACGACCGGTCATGCC
The DNA here is from genome assembly GCA_025024175.1 of Rhyzopertha dominica. Classification (NCBI taxonomy): domain Eukaryota; kingdom Metazoa; phylum Arthropoda; class Insecta; order Coleoptera; family Bostrichidae; genus Rhyzopertha; species Rhyzopertha dominica. The sequence continues at coordinate 13,646,123 of QCXZ01000138.1, forward strand.
GATTTGTTCGCTGTTTCATATAAATATTAAGTCAAGTTTGCAAAACATTTTAAAGCGCAGGTAGAAAGTTCTAAACTGGGTCTGTAATAATTCTCGTGCTTGAGGCGTTCCGAGGGTCCCGGCAAATTCAATTTCCTTAATCAATATGTTACATCTTGCGACAATTAAACCTGATACCAGCAAGGGTCCCATTATGTAAACGACAAATCTAAACACTTTGTCATCCGTTGGACATATATTACGGACGGACAGCATCGGCGTGGTACTAATTTTGGGTATTTACATACATTTCCATACAGATTGCGCAGTCCCATTACAACATCTGGTTAGCTTGTCCCTTTAAATAAAATGCAGCATGTGTACTTGTTTTTACAGCACTGGATTTCGGGTAGCGAAAAGCTTTCTGTCAATTAATAGCCCCGGGAATGTCGATATACCCAGGCCAATGTGCTAGTTAACCGGTAGTGCAGTTTCTAGTGAGTGTACGGTGTTACTTTAATGGTTATATTTATTTTCCGGGCACCGCGGGGTATCCATTTTCATCTAAAGTTTGACATCGGATCGATGGAACGCTGTTCGAGTACGCTATTAAACCGTTCTTATAAACTCGATACATTACAACCTACAGAAAACCATTACTTGGAAAAACAATTCTTCGAATCGAGGCTTATTTTTATATTTTAATTTTAACTCCGTAATTTCCAATAGCTTCTAGATTGGTATTAAAGAGATGAAATATTTTTTTGTTTATCATGAACCAATGGTTTTGTTATTTAACATGAATCAATGGTTTAAAATATGTAGGTGTAGGAATTGGTCGTGTGTTATATTTGAGTGTGATAAAGACATAAGGAAACAAGGAGTAAGTTTGCAGAATTAGCCACCAAACTTGATGGATTTATAGATATAAACAATAAGATGTAGTTACGGCCACCTGTAGCTGGCTGCCTTAAACCTTAGAACTTAATTAGGGCATGGAGTGAGCCGCCAAGGAAACTACTCGATGCAAACCTTTTCAGTACCATGGAGGTGCCACCTATAGCTGGTTATATTGAGAAGATTCCCTCTTCTCGTGTCGTAACTACCTAGATCACCCGTCTGACCTATGTAGTGAGCTGGAACCTGAAGAATTCAATCACTGCAAGTCGTGGTGATGTTGTATTCAGCTTGAGCGGTTATTCCCCGAACACTATCATCAAAGAACATTTCAAAGACTGAAATATTGCCATCCTGTTCCTATGGCCAATTAATTTTTGCTTATCCCTTCGGAAATTTAGATGAGTTCGGTGCCGACCATCGGAGTGAACGCACACTATGCGAACATGCACTGAATTTACATCTTTAAATTGCTATTTAGAAAAAATTAACTATGAAAATCTATATGCCAGTAAATATTGCATGGCCGTGTGGTACTGTTCACGTGTGTTGGTATTGTGGTTGTGCTAGAGTGGCATACCTGGGTATACCTTGACTATACGTTAGAAAGTAACTGACCTGATGACACCGGTGTCATCAGGTCAGTTACTATCCGGATACAGCGAATAACACTGAGAGTCAACGCAAGATAAAACAGCAAAATCGTTGCGTAACATACTAACTATTTCGCATATTGCATGTGTGTGCAAATCTTAAAGTAAAACCAATGCTGTAAAATGCACGAGGCTAGAAGCAAGTATAAACAGTCTATACCCAAGCTAGAAAACGCCTTGAAAATAAAGTAAATAGTAGACGTATTATAACAGGATTTAACGGTATACCCCAAAAAAGACAATAGAACCGGTTTTTAAATAGGTCAACTGCAGCCTACACTATTACAGCCCTTTCCAAATTAGATGAAACTGAGTGTTCATGCTTACGGGCCCTTAGCCTTTTCTTACCAGGAACAAACTGCACAAGCGTTGTACATCTTTTATTTACTTTGTAGATTTTCCCACCCATTCAAGCCCCACATTAAATCACTAAATAAGAGAAGCGCTAGTAGCGCTAGCAAAACCCTAAGCATTCAATAGATCAAACTGCATAAAAAAGAATAAGTGCAATCTTGTAAATAAATACATTAGACAAAACACATGGAAGTTGAGATGTAGCTTGCAAGAAGCTGTTTAGAACTGCGGCCAAAGTACGATTAGGTGGAAAGGGTCAATAGGATTTCGACACTCTTAAACGGGATGGTATGCTTCGGGGGAGAAGTATAACTAAATCAGAAATGCTACACAAAGCAAAATATAGTCCCTATATATGGAATAGGAAGACATTCCGGAAGCACTGAAATTGCGGATGATACTGAGGGACAAATAAACATTATCTACATACTTTAAGGAGGAGTAAGAAATCCCATGAAAGTGCATAGTATTATAAAGAAAGCAGAAAGACCCAGCATAGAAGGCCGGCCCGGCGGTATATCCGAGAGCGCAATAAATGCCTACTTTGCGCTGGTTTAATCAATCAGTCAGTCAATACATTCTAGTATTTACGTGATATTGTTTTAATACTCATCTGCAATGTTGTGGGGTCTATTTTCGCATATTGCAAACCATTAACGTGCAGCGTAAGCGACTAATTAATATGGCACCTACTAGCATGGAAAGTGAGAAAAACAGATCTATCCCATTTCCAATCTTAAAACACTATAACATTTTATATTGTAACGAAGCTTCCTTCAATTTCTATGCTGAATAGCAGATTAACACTTGGGAAGAAGAATTCCAGCAGAGTGATAGGGATATAACCGCAGTGCACACAAGTGTCAGGCAAATTTTGAGGTTCTTCGTCTTTGACAAAGATTACAGGTCAGACTATTAACTTTTTGTCAGTGTTTTCAAGAGACAGCGATCTATCCGACAAAATATTATCTTATATTTATGGACGCTGAAAGCATTCACCCTCGTATTGCAAAAAAATTGTTTTGCGCTTTCCTGCAATGTTTACACAAACACATGTTATTCCTGTCTGTGACATTATACCATGTTTCATTTTAGCTATGATATACATTCGCTTACAGCGTTAATATTGCGCTTCAATTTGTTACGATTACCTTGCATACATGCCAAATAAATGCGCCATAATGTCCATCCGTAGTATAAAACTGGTGGCATCACAGTATGCCATCGAGCGGGTTTTTATTACAAACAAAGCTATTCCTTGCGCATTACATATTTTTTCATTTATAACCTATGATTTTACATTTACAGCTCCTCTCAGCACAGACATGATGCGAAACCAAAACTAGATAAAATAAAATCGTTTGTAGAAATAAAAGACGGCGTTTTTACAGGTAAAAAAATCCTTGACAAATTAAAACAGCCCCAATTTTTTAGAATGCATGATGATGGGATATTGATTTTATTCACCTTTTCGCTGGTTCGGAATTTGTTCCTCCTGTTCCTGTGATTTTCATCAACGTTAATAATTGGGAATACAAATATCAGGGATTGATTCATTTGCGACATATTCACAGCACATAACCTGTCAATACATAGAATACCAAACATGTACATTTACTTTAGAGTTACCGTAAACGTTGTATGATGTAACCAAGTATTAAGCCAGTAGTTTTATCTCCCCTACCTACTGTTAACAAAATACGGAGCAAATTAAGAAGACTACTGAGACGTGGTTTCGAACATAACTAAATTAGTTTTTTAGTAAATTCGTTATATGTTAATACTACCTATTTTAAGATTTTTGGTTTATCTTGTTATTTAATAAAAATGTCCTTATGTTCGTTACAAATAGCAATATAATTATTATAATTTGTATGTAGCAGCAATTGAGAACTATCTCTAATTTATTTAAATAGATAGGAATAGAAATTTTACCAAATTGTATTATGTTGACCGCAAGATAAACGTTAGATACACTAACAATTCTGATACTGCTATTTTCATTAGGGTTTTTGGATCAGAATAACAACCGTTTTGTCAGATAAATATTTCATTCGCTCAAAAATTTTACAACATCACTACAAAATAATATTTTATAGGATTTTACCGTTTTCTTGGCATAGTGTCACAGGTTTTTCTAGTAATTTGACACACTCACGTTAAATATAAACAGTGAATCCCAAAAATAACTAAGACTACGGAAAATAAAAATAACGAAAGCCATATTCAACATTGCTGAGAAAGCGATTGCATGTAGAAGGTTAAAATGTTTCATTATTAAGTTCAATTTGTTTATTTAAATAATTTTTACTGCTTTATTTATATAGATACTTGCACACAGTTACATATAACATCAGACTTCTGTTGCATATCGTATGCATTTGACAAAACGAAGTGCATTAAATGTGTCTTAAGCTTAATATTAAGTTGAATCAACCGCCATTCCATGTGCTTAACGCTTTGGAGACTGCTGGGTAGATGCTCCCACAAGCGCTACGTTTATCCAAATTATTGCAGTCCGAGAGTGGCCAGACGATTCTTCTTTAGTGCAGACCTGTCGCGCTAAAGGCCGATACCCAATCTTGAATAGTTTTTCTGTTCGGAACAAAGTAATGTCCGAACCGAACTCGTGCTGAGTAGTACATAAAACCACCATTACGCATATCCTCATCCAAAATAAACGCGATACTCTGCTACCATTCTGTTGCGACTACTGGAACTGAAATCGCCACTTTCTACAACTCACACAGCGCTATATTCAAATATGGGAGTTTTTTTGCTAGACCCAGTATTTACGTTAGTCGTCCTATCTTGTATTTTATTTTTGCATAAGAGGGCCTATGTTGCCCGAGTATAACGAAATTCAAAGTTATAGGGTATACGCAAAAAGATCCAAAATCCTTGTTTTTTTTGATAAACACAGAATGCGAGTTGTGAAAGACGATCTCGTTAGGAAGTTGGTAATAACTCTGAAAGGTGAACAATCCGAGTTTGTTAAAAGCACTAGAAACTTGGGTGTTATTAAGGATGTTGGCCTGAAATTCATACAGCGCGTAAACATGCTGTTAAACGAACCAGCGTTCTGGAACCCGTGTTGCGTGAAATGCTTGTTTTACTTACTTGTTTTTATGAAATTAAGTACAGGATGTACAGAATTGAAAAACTAAATCAATTCCCGTTTATCACACTCACTGTCTAAAAAGTCGTATAATACGATATATACCTGTCTATATGAAAAAGTATAGTTCTACAAATTCTAAAAGTCCGTTGTTGATTGATATGACACTATTGTAATGGTTGGTTCTCTGATGCGCACTCTGATGGCTCATCGCTGTGGTTGTAAGATGTAACAGTTATAATGTTATATTTCCTTATAAACCTATACACAGTAAAAATATTATCCGAGTAACGTTGCTCTAACGCAAACGAAACACGATAGAGCAAGAATCACTTTAATTTTCACTTTAATCGATTTTTCACTCTAGTATATCGATTTTCTGCAAAATACCTCTAAACAAATGTAGTTTTTACACTAATTATCCTCTTTTTTTCTCAAACTAGAACGGATAAACCCTCACCTGGCAAGAAAAATAGGTTTTAGCAGTTAACGGATATTTTAGCGGAATAAAATATTTTTAGTTTATTATTAGCTATTACAATTTAGCATTTAAACTTAAAGACTGCAAGCGTTATAGAACTACCAAATGAATCATATGGGAAACTTTGATATGAAGCAGAATCGATTTATTTACTCTAGACGAGTCGATAATTATTGTACTTTCTTTGCTTGGGAAAATATTTTGTGTACACTTTACATATCAATACAAAATTTAACAACTGACGTGTCTTTGGCGCTTGTGTGTTCCACGTAAAAAAATTATTGATTMAGAAGGAACACGATAAGCTCGAGAACGGCATTTTAAACGTTCTAACATAATTTGTAGGTACCTAATAACTATTTATGACAAAATAAATAATGAATATTAATAGATTACTCTATCCAGCCCTATCTTAAGGGTTTTAGCGGATTACTTGCGGCAACCTAGCGAAATTTCTATCTTTGCCAGTGGCAACTGGCAACACTGTTTGCTACCGTGTTATATGGCGTACGGCGTACACGTGAACGTGAATGTGTTTGGAGTTATTTGTGCTTTGCAATTGCTTTCTTAAGATAAGTAATACTTGCACAATGGCACTGTATTAGTATGAATAATGATAAATAAGTTGTCGATCACCACATGGTCTAAATCTTTTTCCAAACACTTAATATAATGCCTCAAGGACGTTTAACACACTTGTTAAACGTGTATGCAAGTTTTCAAGCTGAACATGTTATTTTAGTTAAATGTAATTGACATTCGTTTACTGCTTTATAAAGAACCATATCAAATAACGCAAACCTGTTCAAGTACCAGCCGGTACTTAGTACCTAAGTATTTATGTACTTTTGAAACATAATAAAATAAACACGAGGGGAAATAACGGTCGATAACTACTTAGAGACTTGAAATAATTAAGGGTATGTCGACCTGGGTTTGAATACAATGAGTAATCTTTTTTCTTAGCTAAGCTTTCGACTTTAAAATCAGTCTTCTTCAGAGCGTCTACAATAACATAATTGGGCCATTTATAAAAATAAAAGTTTTAAATTCCACTTACAGAAATTTGAGGTTAATTGTACATAGTGTTAATATATATGAAGATATTTTCAAAAATATTAATGATGTTGTCTTCCTCACGAAGAGCTTGTTAGTTGGATGATTGAAGATACAGTTTAAATTAAAGGAAATTATAAAACACTTAAAATATTTCATTAGATATGGTACCAACATTAAAAATTTCGAATATGTATGAGTAAGGCTGTAGCTTTTAAATTCCAAAATGCAATAATTAACGATTGAATATTACTTTTTGCAGTCCTACGTGTACATAATAAAATATATTATAATATTCAAATGTATGTTATTTTGCTTCCTACCGTCCGCCTTCACTAAATTTAGTTCATTAACTAGTGACTGTTTCACTCAAAAGCAGAGTGTAAGCAGAACTTATCATGAGAGTTAATTAATTAATGCTCTAGTAAGGTATATCACACACTGTTAGCTAACACTATTAGATACAATGTAGCAAAGTTTTTTACTATATTAGGGTGGATCTGCTCCAGCTTCGCTTAGTGTTATTTCAGGGAACATTCAGAGTACTATTTTTTACTGTGTAGCTGTTGGGAGGGTTTCCTGATGCTATTGTCTTCACTATTGTAATTATCATATTAAGGGTTGAGAGGAAGAACAGATGCCTTCACTATGGAGTGGGCACGTAAGCAGTGAGTGGTTCATGGGTCAAAATTACCGAAGTCTTTATAGTAACGTGAGTTGCAATTAAAAACATGTGCTTTTAGCAAACAAAACAGAATATAGCCCATATGTCATGTTCTATTTACAAGTCATTAAGTATGTCAAATAAATCAACTTAATTATGTGTTTTAAGCGGTCACTGACAACTTGCCACGACAAAATTTCTTGGCACTATACCTATCATTACTATATAAGTGATTTAAAAATGGCTCAGCTCGATAGACGACGCTTGTGAAAAGGCGTCATGCTGCAGGGTTGATAATGAAGTACTTTCATGCTCGGTACCTGCTTAAAGAGATTAATGTAGTTATAAAGCACCATGACAAAGATAATCTTCATGTATATCATTACTTACTTGCTCTGGTGGTGCCATAAATAATTAACTTATCCCCATCTAGACAGTATTTTAATAGGCGAAACTGATGCGACTCTTCGTCCACGCGGGATATACCCCTCTTGAAATTCCCGTAATTAATTGAGTGAACACAATTGCCGCCGCGAAATGGCAACACTTTAATGATCCAGTTATTCAGGCTGATACGGCTAGCAAAACGAAATGTACCTACGCTGAATTTAAATAGGCGTCCCTCAGACGACGGAGTGACTTAATCAATCCTGCGGCTGAAGACAATTATTGTGGAACAAAAGCCCCCGTATCTGAGCTATCTTGCAACATTGAATGGAAGTCCCATCGTAATCTAGGAGACCGCGTCTCCCACGAGAACTTGGTTTGCTTTCAAAGCCGACTGCGATCGCAGTCTACCAGGGTCCGTTCTTTCCGGAAGCGGCAAGAATGGCGTGCTAATTAAGATAATTAGGAGGTATTTATTAAAGTCCATAATCGTTTTACTGGCGGGTTTAGGCTAATTAGATCCGGTGCACCAGGACTCTCTCGGATGTTAACTGTTCCGCGCAATGCGAAGATTACCGGATTACTTCCAGGAGCCCTGTAAGATGTCGTTAGGATTAATGTGTTAAGCCGTCGTACACCTGCGCAAAAGTCTAAATATAGTTGGATGAATTAGTTCTTTTCATGTTGTGGCTGGCATTGCGGCATCTATTTGGTGTGCACGAAGTTATCGATTTTATACAGATAACTCCTAATTCGGAGACAAAATGTTCATCCGCTTCCAAACAAGAGGAACTAAAGTTTATGAAGAAAGCATAATAGCATGTGTCGTGATAATAGCGTTGCATCGGAAAATCAGTAGTAAGTCTTCCTGCTAAAAGCAAAACAGATTAGCAGCAACATAGCGCTAAGTAACTAACTATGATTGGATTATTATTAGCAGGGAACTGGTAAAATTTTACAACACATGATATTATTATTCAGAAAATATTTGGAACAGATGTATAAAGTTCCAGGGATTCTAAACAAGATACGTAAACGATTTTTTTTGTTTAGTTTTAGCAATAATCTACATCTGCGCTTTTAGCACTGAACTATTCATTTTTGTCCATTATTTGACGTAGTGTATTCTTTACCGTGAAAGAGTAGCTATGTGGTAGTTCCAATAGAATTGTCCAAAATCAAGATGGCTGCTAGGCGGCAAATGTCAAGCTTCATATATGCCACGTTATGTCGAAATGAAGTAGTAATTTGTAAGTTACAATTACGCCTCTTATTTTGTTACGTTATGAACTGTAGCAACGGAATACCGTTGCATAAACTGGCGTTGATCACTCATTTTTAAATCATGTGTTGGACAATTTAGGTTAACTTTTTTGCTTAGATTTTTAAGTTGTGTTCTATACGCCTAAAGAGTTAAGTTGCATAATGACGATGCTGGCTACTTACATTAACTGCAATAATCCTCGTATGTGCAGTATGTAAATATTCGTAAATTAGTGGATACATAAAAAAATTGTGGCGACCTTGCTGTTAAACATCAGTTATTACCAAAGAATATAAGAACGTTGTGGTTTACATTCATTTGCGGTAATATTACCTTGTTTGAAATTTTTAATGCGACCGTGCTGATGCAAAATAAATTGATAATTATAATAATCGAAGCATTAAAGTGGTATTGGTTTTAGCTCGATTATTAAAAATTTTAAACCACAACAAACTGCTCAATCTTATAAGAATTTGTTGATATAGCACATAAATTAGCATTTGTTGTAAGACCAAAAGTATATATTACAAATATAAAATAATTATAAGTTACTTAGTAAATTACGTATGTACTTACAAGAGTCTTCAACATTTTAGTCAACAGATGTTTAACGGATCACTTACCTGAAAATAAAATACACAGAGTTAAATAAATCACTTTTTTATTTAAAAATTAAACAAATAATTAGATTCCGCGGTTAACCAAAATTCGAGTGTCTCTTTGCAATAATAAACATAGCACCCCACCCAATAATTGTAGAATTACTGTTGATGCCGTGAAGATTATATATCCCGGAGGTATACCAGGCGTCAAACAATTCACAAGTGCATCTTTCTTACCCCAAAGGTAGAACAAAAATATAGCTCAATGTCTAGTTATTTGACGAGGACCGTTGATATTTACATGTACAAACTGGTCCGGAGTTAATCGATTTATTTGAATAACATTCATTTAACATCAGAAACATTATTACCCTACAATGGTTTTTGTTCAAAAAATGGATTATTAGCATCGCAAAAGATAGTCAGCATGATTTTTCCTGATGATTGTTGGGTTAGGAACTTTTGGTCAAAAGTCAACTCGTGCGTTTTTACATAACTATAAAAATGTCTGCGGTTCTTATAATTCGTCTGTTACATATCGCAAATTCAGAAGAACATTGACGCAAGTACAAAAAGGTCAATTCCTCTAAAAAAAGCGACTTAAGCTTTCTAATCTTCTATCAAGCAATATTAAGCTAGCAGCTCATGGAAAAAGCTGTAACGTATAGCTAATTTATTATAGTTTCAGGGATGGCATTTTAGGAATCCTTTGAACATAATGAGCAGCTACAGACTATATAAGTCCTTTCCATTTGCGTCACTGTTCTTGTCTAACATATTATTATACTTGACAGAATTAAATGTTAATAGGAATTTATTTAAACTAATATTTTCTTTAGGAAGATTTGTCGAAGAAATAAGTATGTTGGAAATAAACGTAATGAATACTTTGTTAGTAATAMTAATTACAAACTTTACAGCTAACAGCTGAAGAATGGTTCATAAAATTTAGGAACCATATTACTCTCTGGACTAAACTTAGTATATCACCTGTGCATACTACAAATAGGTTGTTGTACCAATTTTCCATTTCTGATTCATACGATATAATTATTAACTAAAAAATTTCAAAATTTGCACTTGCGCCATTGTTCTTCTGGAGGTGCAATATGGTTATATGAGGATGAGTGACGCTTTCTTTTAATTCGAAAAACAAAATTCAGAATTTTACATACTTTCTTTTAATTCACAATTTTACTGTTATGCCTTCTGGAGGCACGGTGATGACACCACCAAACTGAGCATAGCACAGCGGTACCATCTTTTTCCTGAAGTTTTTACGTCCCCTCCCCTTGATTGTGGATAAGCGAGAAGCCTGAACTTTCAGTGACCAAGACGACAGTTATGTTCCCAAGCTGCATATTATTTATACTATTTGTACTCATATTTAACCCACTCTTACTAGTCGAATTTCTTCAGATTTGCCATTAGACACTTACCGATCATAAAAATCCTAAGGTACTTCTAGCAGACACACAAACTGAAATGGATTCACTTAGCGTTTAGCCTATAAAGGAAGGAAAGTTGGAACATCCCGAAATTTCAGTCGTTGAATATAATCGACTTAAAAGTACTTACCCTCCACACTTGTCTAAAACTGTTACATTAAAGCGTCTGAGAAAATTCAACAGAGACAGGGTGTGGGTTTTAAGAAAATGCGAAGCTGACGTACACGAAATATTAGCCGAAAGAAGGACAACCTACAAAAAGAGGTGAGATGTAATGCAAGGCTCGCAGTGCAGCCCTTGCACCACAAAAAGTATAAGTTCGGCTTTTTAGGATTACATCATCCAATATGGCTTCCGATGGTCAGGCAGTGCGCGCATATGAAACCGTGGAACCCCAAAGGCCCAGTTGCACAAAGCGTGGTCAACCAGACCCCCTGGTTAACACGCAGTTAACCCTCCGTTGCCTCGGGCAGTACCAATGAAGGTCGTTTAAAAAGAAACGTTTCCATGACAACTGCCTGTTGACCGCGCGTTAACCAAGGGGCTAGTTAACCACGATTTGTGGTACGGAGCCAAAGTGTATTGACGAGTGACTAATAGATTTGAGTCGTTCATGACCGAGTCGTTCAATTTAAATGACCCATGCTTCGATTTGTTTGATTCGGCTCACAGTTAATGAATTAAGGTAACTCATCGTTCAAACTCGAATTATGGTCAAATTTTGGATCCCTGCACTTGAAAAAAATTGAGACAATGGGAATAGTCGCTAATTTATTAAGATCTAGTTTCATCTGTTAAGATTATTTCCTGAATCAAATTTTGTCTATTCGTCAGAGACGTTATCCAATCAACTCGATCTTTTTGTCTGTAACATTTTTATTAATTTGACATAATGATGTACTTGATTTGAGGTACCTATTAAAATAGTCAATGCTAATATTCGATTTGTAATAGTCGTTGATACAAATTTGAATTTGACAGTAACAGGTGAATAAATAATCAAAAATATTAAACCCGTGCTCGCAAGTAATTGTGTTAATAATAATAGAACTATTGCACTATGTCGTGAACCATAGTTAAGGAACATGGGAGATATTCGCGATATCCTTATTAATTTTGCGTATTCTATGAATGTACGATTTCTGCCGTTAAAGCAATAAATAGTACATAAAATGGAAAGTTGACAGTGCTACGGTTACGGGACACACATTGCAACCTTGTAACTGTCTTTAAGAAGGTGTAACAGTTCGATAACAAGTTTTCGGTAATGGTTCGTGAACGATTTGAATGATCCAAATCTAAACTGTTGACTGACCGATTTAAATCGAGTCAAATGTCCCAGTTCTGGCAGCTGACATTACTGTTAAGTAATAGGGTTTCCATGACAAGCGTTAAAAGCTGTATTGTTTTTATGTATTCGACCGCTATTTCAAGTCACGTCTTCTAAAAAGGCTAATAATTAGGAAACAATACGTATAACTCCACTTAAAAGGATAACGATTTTTGCAATGTCATGCTACAAAAATAGAAGTTATAAATGTCACCGGTAGATGGCTTCAACTTACAAGTGTGAGATTTTTAAATTTTTTGCTCTATTTTATCATCTTATTAAAAGTAAAACAGATAATAATGATCATGCAATAGGAGGACGTGACACAGGAATATGTAATATAAACTTCCAAAGTGCTCTGAATAGTTACAACACGTATAAGGTTAGCTGGTAAATTCTTTAGATTAAGTACTGTTTCGCAACTTTCACCTTCACCTTTTAAGTGTTTTTGAGCTTACAGTAGTTTGAGCTTTGTTAAATTCGTTGTTGGCGAAATTTGAAGTCGCTTAGAGCAGACAAACAAATAAATGTGCGGTAGTATATAGCTTCTTAATCGTTGTATTACGATCAACATTGTTATTATACTGTAACTTTATACGTATAGTGATAAACTGAGTGGTTGGTATTTATAATTTTATAACTTCAAATGAAAATAAAGCTTAAGGTTTAACCAGTAAAAAGGAAATTGTGTCGCATTGTGTTTACGTTATTAGAAAATTACTCGTATATTCTTAACATGGCGCACACCTACCGAAAAATCCTTTAAAGCTTGAATTCTCCGCCAAAAACAGGGACGCTTCCGAATCGTTTGTTCGGCATCTTTAATGGAGGTATTGGTAGAAACAATACATGACAAAATTGTTGAAAAAGTGCTTTTATAGATATTAATTAAAGAAACTTACTTGGTTTTACATGAGATCTTGAATCTTTTTGTGGTGGAAGGATTTTATGTTTTTGGTGGGATTTTCATCCCCTTACTGGTTTTCCTTTACAGTATTAAATGAGTATTTCAATTCCCGGGTAATTTTTCTCCACGCTGCTGGTAAGAACTCAAATCAACATTATCAAAGCCATCGTAGCGATTATCAAAGACCAGTTCGAACTCTAAGATAACGTGAACATATAATAAGAAGGAAAAATCTGGAAATTCCACCCACATTAAATCTTGAACAGCCAGTCCGCACTCGGCTCGATGTTCCCCTCATCTCCTACATATTTTAAATGTATTATGCGAGAAATTACGTTTTCCTCGACTTGGCACGAGATGCGGCATGACCTGGCGGATACACGACTCTAAACGCCATATCTCGAATTGCGAACCAGAAAGGCGCACGTAACATAAAAGCCAGAACTTTTGATCTTAACACAATACCCTCTACGCCAGCGTAGGTGTGCACAAAGGGTGGCAGATAGGACGTTCCTCGTTCAGCCGGATACAAACTTCTAGGTTTTGCTCGAAGTGATTGTTGAAAACTATATCGACTAATGCGATTTAGTTCGGAATCACGGTCTAAGAAAGTTTGAATCTTGTTAACTTGACAGAGATGAAAGCCGTTCCATTTCTAAAGTCACTCAAATAAAGCGCGTCTTCCGATGACTGACAACCTTCATCCGCCTACGGAGATGCTGGCGGTGAAGGAGTTATTAGGAAATTAACATCTTAGGAGTGCCTACGCAATAATTAAGAAGCTTTAACGGAATTCATTTAAATAATTCATTCGTAATTTACACTCCAAGTATTATACAAACTTCTAGCAAGTTAGTACCAAGAGAGATTATGCGGAAACATTAAATAGGTCTTTGGAAGATATAAAAACATCTCAAATACTATTATCAAATTTTAGCAGGTCTGTAGTACATACTATTACGAATCAATTGCCTAAAAAACTGAAGGTTGAGCTTGTGAAAAAACCGCTTTCGATACTGTACATGCGATTTGAATTCAAAAACAGTGCGCGCCTGCTCGCTTCGTTACCGCTCGTGAAATATCGGGATCGATACTTAAGCGCGAGGTTTTGAAAACTGGCAGCGCGGATCGGACGAAAGGAAGAAAGTAACTTCTAACCAACTGTAGATGTATTTTACTTTATAGTATTATGTTGCCTTGCCTACCCGAAGAATAAAGCACTATCTTAAGCAAGTGTTTTAATCATAAGCGTGTAATAGTTTCAATACGGGAGCACCCACGGAATTATATTGAATATAATTGAATATAATTCCGTGGAAGCACCCCAACAAATACATATACCTACCGATATGACATTGGATTAGACATCTACTGTATAGCCAGCACAATCAGCTCGATACATAGATTAAAAAAAAAGTTATAACAAACGTATAGAAAGAGCAATCGTTGCCAAACTAAAAGCGTCCCGGCAGGAAATTTATTTGCTGTTTTTTAAAAAAGTCGCTAAAACAGCAAAAAAAGTCTATGATTTTGTTTGTGATTTAGGGTGATTCTAAGCCTACTATTAGATTCTGTCAAATAAATATCGTGCATCTGCCTTTTGTCTTTCCAATAAAAAAAATATTAAATTTTGTCAAAAAATCACTATGTAATTACTTTGTTCCCAAACGTTTGCAAGCCTAAAAATGCGCTCTGGCAGTTGCTGCCACCTAGCGTTGTATGCTGCTACGCTTTCAAACACAGTGGACCTGTGATATATTCGTGATGAACAGGAATGTTTTCCCGCGCGGATTCAAGGTTTTATTTTCTATTGTTGAACCTTGTTTGAACAACAATCAATGAAAGCAGATTACTGAAAAGGTAATATACTAAAGTACGTTTATCTAGCGTCGGTATTCTAGGAAAAGAACAAAATCCAATCTATCCAAATGCTGGTAAGTACCTATGTGTTTCTTTATTACTTTATTCATTAATCCATGCGCTGACGGTCCATAAAGTAAGAAGAATAAACCGTGAAACAGTTAACTTAAGATTTAAAACAGCCCTATTTTGCGGCAATTGAGAAAGAGCAGTTTGTTACCATGACAAAGATATGTAGTCACAATTTAATAGAACCATATGCATTTTGTTATCATTCTAGTCTATATTGTCCAACGATATCAACCATTATGCCATCTGGCATAAAAAATCAATCAAAATGGGCACATCTGAACAAATGGTTATTTAATAAATGCATAAAATGAAATGAAAAAAAAATTACATAGAATGCAAACAAATGTTCAAAGTATGATCAGTCAATTTACAATATGACATACCTAATCTATACACATGACACCTCAAAGAAGTTGGTCGAGGCAGTCAGGTGGAGTAAAACTGCTGGTACATTATGTTCTTTCAGATTGCAGTAAGCACTTGCTGGATTTATTAAATTGAAGAAGACATTTCCAAAAGAAACAAAAACTTCGACTAATATCAATAGCCAAAAACTATCATCTACAAATACCTTGGAAAATGAAGGAATTGTCTATTGTACTAAATTAAGTGCTGACTGCAGTCGGAAGGAACATAAAGTACCAGCAGGTTTAACGTTAACCAATCGAACATTTTTTTTCATCATCAGTCACGGTCGAAACATGTGCAGTTGCTTCACCTACTACGTACCTCACGTTCATTTATGTTCATTTAGATTGTTTCAAATGGATAGTGGTTTAATTACTTATAGTCCAACTAAATTGCATTTAGAGAGAATAAAGTTTTATACAAACATCTATGTGAGGAAATGATAAAAGGATGTATAATAAATGGAAAATAAAAAAAGCGTGAGTAGGGGTTGGGTTAAAAGTGAAAAGTAAAGGTATACAATACAAAATTTGTAGATAATGAAAAAATCTACTTCTGTCTGGTTATTTTTAATATAACCTTAAAATTTCCGAGAAAAATACGAAAAATCGACTATTTTCTTGTTTTATGGTATTATATCTTTAATTTCATTTTTAATCCAATTTTAATGAAACTTGACCAACGTATTACTTTCTGTGACTGAAATAACCACATTTTTTTTCGGATTAAAAAATATCGGCATTCATGTTTTCAGGCAATTCTACTAGAAAAAATTATCATTCGGAGTTCTGCCGATGTCCACTCCTTTAGTTTTGACATATACTTTTTGATAAAATAAAGAAACCTAGAGTCACTATTTAAATGCATGCTCAAAATCCAAAAGAAAGAAAAAATAACTCTTGTGGCAATGATTTTTTTAAATAATTGTCAATAAATTGGTTAACTTATTAAAAGAAGTAAAAAACAAATTACACCGTTGAATTCTATGGAAAAAAATATCGAAAAATACGCATTTCATTGCTTAATTTATTAATAATATTGCTACAAACATTTAGCTGGAGTGTTATATAAGGGATTTTTTGGCAATAATATTTTACTTTCGAATTCAGAAAATAAATCTAATGCAATCAAGCCGCAAAATCGTTGTTTCGACCCGGGGAATGAATTAGAAGATCAAATGCAGAATTTACCCCGAGATCAAGATTGAACTATAATTATTTGTACGCTTATATAAAAAGTAGATGTGTTAAATATTTAATATTTTTGAAAGCTCCCTTTGTAATCTTCCAAAGCATTTTCCACAGATAATTATTGACTTTACCTGTAGGTGCTCTTTATTTTGAGAGAGCACCCATTTTGTCCGATCCATTATTTATCTGGGAAGTGTTTATCAGCACTTGACAAAATCATGACAAGATACGTCGGCGAAAGGTTCTCGTTTTACACGGGTTAGTCTAAACCGAAATTTTCAGCTAATAAAACGACACAAATATGAGCTTTGTCGTCAACTTACGATACGTGACAACGTTATATCCGCGGTGTCTGCTAAAATAGCCAAGGCTACGTAAAGGGTGTCGCGCAGGGCATTTCTCCGGGATTACCTCGGCGTTTCAAACGGCGCCTGGCGAACTGTTACCGGAGCGTAAGCTTCATAATCTGGTTCGCAGATAAGTTCCCAGTGCAATCCTACAGGAATATAACAAATCTCTTCATTTTTCCTCCGTTTAGCGGATTGCAACTGACAGACTAATCACAAGAAAATTTAGGGTAGACTAAGGTCTAGCGACAACTTAATTCTCCTTTGTTCCCGACGAAATTGTATCCATATCCCTGCGCTGTCAGCGGCGACGCCGTTCGGTAGGAATCGTTTTATAAAGAGCGAAAAATAATATTTCACCCGCAGGAAGGGTGAGAGATTAGGTTAGAACTGAACGAATTTTGAGGGGTTCTCTTGTGTACTTATTTGGGCACGTCTGTAAGCTTCTATACCGGGTTCTCAATTATCAGCTATGTAAGAATGTAAGCTTTCGCAGCCAGTGTTAGATTGAAATCTTAGTCTTTTTGGGCTAGACCGCGTCTAGGTCGACGTTTGGTCCGCACTTGTTCGCCGCCTAACGTTTATTCCTACAAAAGTGATTAAAAATTATATGGCATTGATAATGTATGCCTATTAAAATTGTTCGGCAGACCTAGATTGCTTTATACATATCTTTGACATACTGACTCGGAATTGGTAACGAAGCAATGCTAACTATTACAAGGAGTAAAGATTACAAGAAAAAATCAATGAAACTTTTTGGGGTTGGGGTTTGCAATTACTAAATTCAAAAAAAGATGCAATAATAACAAATGAAAAATCAAAGAAAACTTCCCAGCTCCTACACCTGGTCAGGATACCACACAACTGAAATTCACTAAAGTAGTAGCAAAATACAAAAAGATGGGCAGCCACAAATAAGCAACGGAAAGAAATAAATGATTTAAAAAACAACAATGAAATTATGTCGAATGATCGGAGGGCGCTATATGGAAGTCAACAACTTGTCTGTTCCGCAGCAGAACTGCGACTCCCGCCTTCTCAACACTCCCGAACTCTTCCCCCCACCTAAAGCATTGGAATTGTCCAGTACAGTGTGGTGCGTAGCTGTGGTACTTGCACACTTCAGCATTAATGACTTAGGCTAATATAGATATAGATAAGTGGGGAAGAATTAATATAAGCAGGTAATACGGGTTCAGTTTGGGAAATCTTATTCATGTCGTGTTAAGCAAATCAGTGGAAGAATAAAGTTAAGTGTATAAGTTTCACAATGTGTGTTACTTAAATTCCCCCTAAAGCAAGAAATACCAGCCGGACATTACAACAGTGTGCATTAGCCAGTATGTCACCGAGTGACAAAAATGCCAAAAACACGTTTATATATTTGTGCTGAACTACAAGAATATAAAAGATGAATAAAACAATTGAAAGGCAATGTTTAATTCTGTTCATAATGATTTAAAGTTCGATTACAAGATTATTTTGACTATGTTTTATTTAGTCGAGAATGAACCGAGAGTTCAGACGAGTTATGGTTTGTTTATAATAAAGAAACCTCTGGGCGAGACCCTTTTCGGAGCAGCGCGACATTAGTATTAGTGGAGTGCTGGAATGTGTTGGTTGATTAATTCTTAGCGATGATTGTTTCCTTCGTTTTGTGGCTGGACCTGAGTTTGATGGCATGAGTGTGTATGGGTATTGAATGATTGTGGACGTGAAGTGATCCAGGGGCAAATTACCTTTCTTATATGCTAATTGGATTTTGAGAGTAACTTGTGAGTACCTAGATTGTTTTACATATGAGCTCTTATGATAGGTTAATAACTGGCGATTGATGTTCCGTCAGCAACGAGGGATTGTCTGGCGATTACGCTAGAAATCTGTCGACTGCTGTTCCGACTGAAACGTCTGAGTGATTTACCCTCAAGAACGTTGACTTCCGGGTTGTGTCCTGGAGGTGACCCTGTGATGGTCAGAAACTCACAAACACATGCATGCGCTTGCTTGCCGATGCGGCTGCTTAGTAGAATAGGTGGTAGTTGTTGAAAACTATTGTTTTGTTTAATAACCTAGGAAATTAGGCAAAAGGTGGAAATAAGAAGAGGGGGGCCCCAGGCGAGAAGACACTTTGTGACTAGCCTGTAGGCATCGTTGCCCCCCGGTGAGTTATCTAAATTTGGTTGTGCAATTCAGTACAGTAAAAGAATGTTCCGTTTGTTTCCGGTGTTTACTGTGTGAAATAATACTCCATTTGGTCCATAAAAAGCCACTGATTGATTAATTTCTGGATGTCATGAACGAGGTGGAGGGAGTGTATTGGAATTCTTTGTTTTGGTATGTTATTTACTGGTATTCTTGTGCAAATACGTCCCATGTTTATTTAATTAACAGCAGTTAATTATTTATTAATCAACGAACATTTATTTACCCCTTACAGAATCAATGTTAACAAAAAAATCTAATGGAATTTAGATAATTACATGTCCAGTTGAAAATAGAATTAGTTTTAAAAGTAAATCTTGAAGAAGCTCTTACTGCGTGCTTACTTTGCTCTTATTAGAGAATATACAATATATTGACTGATACCCAGTAATCATAATTGTCTCGTTGAATAAACTTTAAAACAAGTAAACATTAATGACCCGGCGAGAATCGGCAAGAACTTGAAACGTTCTAGGCTACTTGAACATAAAGCATCATGAAATGCTGCTAGAGTCTGCAAATGAAGGGCTACATTTTGCTATCTTTTACTCATAATGTCCCAGACATATTCGATGGATGAAAAATCGCGAGATCCTTGTGAGAAAGGCAACAAATTTGATTTTGTTTTGGTCAAAGTAACCCAAAGCAACTCGAACTACATCATATAGTCAAGCATTCTCGTGTTAAAAATTAATCATGTCCACTACTTGTAGATATAACTCTGGGTGGTCATATTGCATCTGATGAAGACTAAAAGTAATGTGTTGCCATGGAAAATAGCAGTCTATTCGAAAGATATTGGAAGTTTCCTGACCCAGCATGTCATCAGTCTTCAGCGCCACTCAATTCACTTGAATTGAATAAAGACGATAGATGATGGTGGAACGATCCACAATCGTAATATCGTAATATGTAATATGTAATATGTAATACTTGGTTCTCAGACGAGTTTGCATACTTCATAAATTGCCATGTTAATCGACATTAGACATAGATATCGGAGCGATGTTAGTCCTCACTTAATGCGGGAGGTATAAACCAGAGACCGGAGAAACTTAATGTAATGCATGATCATGTCGTAGGTTCTTTCTTGCTTGAGGAAAATCTCGACGCTTGATATGGTAGACAAACCAGTCTATCCTGTCATTGATTCATTAAACAAGGTGAGTCTTAAAAAATTGCGACTTCGAGTAGATTTTGTATCTTCGATCAGAACAACATGACTTCATCAGCAACTCGTCGGGCGGGTCTATGGTTGCGATTCTGAACCGATTCAGCCTCCCAAAATTTTTATATAACTTCCTAAACGTATTTGTGACGGACTGTTGGAATCGTTCTGACAAGTTCAAATGTTACATCGCAAAACGTCCCCTGTCCCAATAACATCGAGCTGTTCTAGAAATTTACTCGATTTTGTTTCGCATAACATAAACCATTAAGAGTGACTCGTTTTGTAACGACACCGTATATAAAGTTATGTAGCCAAGGCCTGTATGCTCGGGAGTTCCGTGCTATTCGGACTCACATTCTGGAGTTGCTCTTCTTCCAAAACGATGTTCTTAATAAATTTGACCTATTTAAAATGTTAATTTTAATGCAATTTATTAATTAGACTAGGAGTATAATGAGTTGCCTACCCTTGTACTTGTCGAATGTCAATAATTGTAATATATGTATCTGTTTTGTAAAAAGGTGTTATCATTTCTGTAAGTAAAATATTCCCTCTCCTCTCTCTCTAGCCAGCTCAAAACACGACAAACGTCACATACGTACACTAATTACCGTTCGGATTTAAGTATTGCGTGTCGACTGTAGTCTCTTTTTTGGTTTTAATCACAAGACAAAATAAACAGATAATAGGTAGTCAGTTTACAACGCTCAAAAACACGTCCTTTTGGGTCAAATGCTACCACTCGAGTCGACTGTACAACAAACTATAACAATCAAATTAAATTTCACTGAAATACCCTACCAAATAAATTGAGAGTCGGCAGGTAATTGATATTCATGTAAAATGAAATATTAGTCATCATAGTACGGTTTAAGGATGTAATACACCAAAAATATGCAAGATTAAAGCTTAACACATCACCTACCCTGGATGAATATTATTCAAGCTTTAAATTAGCATGTAAATTTCCAAGATTAATTCTAAGGGCCTACTTTGACGCCTCATACATACATCCCTCACACCATGACACGCAGCACTTAAAGCTAAGGCTCCTTGTTAACTAACCGAAGCTACCTTGCCATGTAATGAACAAGATTCCTCTTTCGAGAAGATGCCCCTTGCAGAGAGCGGCCGGCATTCATTTAACCGAAACTTCGTCACAGAAATGCACCTCGTAATCTCCCCTAAGCTCATACGCCGAAAATTAAATCGCTACTGTCTCACGAAGGCATATTGTGCCCGAGGGAACTCGGTTATGATGGAAACGACTGTGTAGCTATTTTAGCGGTTTTGAATTCGAAATAGGATAAATTCGGATTAGTGAAGCGATTCGCGGCTAATTTTCCGCGGTTATGTAATCAGAGAACAATTGGATTTCGCCTTGAGACTATCGCCGGCAATTTCTGCAGCTGCAGAGTTGTGATGATTATTTTGTATGATTCTAACTGCAAACTGTTCGGGATAGCGTAGAGAACTGCTTGCAGGGTATTTACCTTTAATCCCTTCGCTTGAGTTTTCGTACTTGTTCAGTATTAGGATGTATAAATTAATGTGCACATCTTTCTGGTGCTATAGCTGCCGATGCGTTGTTTTTGTTGACGCCAACACGTTAATAATACGCCAATTACAAATAAACTGTCAACAAGTTAACACACATGGGATAGCACAATTAAACAATTACTAAAATCTCTTTATATCAGAGCAATGTATAAGCAACTTGTTATATTAGTAACTATGATAGTGATAATAATACACACATTCGCAACGTAAACGATAACATGAACTTAATTTAGTATGTGGAGCCTTCATTTCGAGTCATGTTATTATATACTTATATATACTTTTAAAACCTTCTCAACCTTACCCGTTAAACAATCATTAATTCACTAGTGCTTTGTCGGGAGTTGGCAGCTAGTTTCTCGAGAGTACGACCAACGCAAACGGTACTCCTCGTCCACTGACATCATAAGCATGTGGACAAAAATTCAACGCACTGTCTTATCTGGTTTAGATAATTTGGGTCGCATAATGTATCACATATTGTTTCATTTTTCGGTGTGATCATGTTTACTTCCCAATATAAGTTTTTATTTTAGTACTACAGAATATGAAAGAATTTGTCATTCTGTAGTGACATTCTGCAATTTAGGAACTTGGCGGATAGTTTTTGCACTTGGGAAAAACAGAATGGTTTCTGCAAGCTTATTTATGGAAACACTCCCTTGTCTTAATATTCACTATATTATTGCAGTACCGCAATATCAATATACGCAATCGTTAGTAAATTGTTAATTACGCACTGTTTGTTTACTTGATTAGTAAATCTGTCATTACAACTACAAGCACTGCTTGTAATAACTAACACCTAACACCTATAACATCGTCGTTGGGGAAAGTCTGCCGGCTTTTAAACGCCCACAACATAGTGGGCTGTCGTTCAGATTAGTGTGGATGATACCGTATTTCCACTAGGTGGCATGGTGTCATCCACACTGTAATCCTCGCATTCACATCGCCTACCTTGGAGTATATAGGGGAAGCCAGATTTATGCCGTGTTGTCGGCGTTGGGACTGAGGAGGCTTTATAAGCCAAAACAGCTATCTACGGATTGTTTTGACGCAGGCGACGTAGCATAGACGTAATTATTAAACTAGCACCTAACTTTTGTATTACTTCACAGTTGTAGCTTCAGCAATACGTTCAAGTGATGCTGTCTCATTTCAGTTAATTGTGAAAAATCAGTGGCGTGTCCAAGAAATTTGGCTGGCGGGGGAGGGCAGCTGGGGTTGAAAGAAAAAACTAAAAATGAACAAAACCAGAATTTAAACATAATTAACATAATTTTTCATCGATTTTTGACGTTTAATATCTTCGCTATTCACCTTATTCACCCTGTAATTGAAAAATTTAGAATAAAAAAAACTTACTTTAATAAGTCCTACCAACTGCATCTGCATTTAATTAAAAAAACTAGCGCGATATCGTAATTTCAATTATTCACAACTAAAACGTAATTTTTGATTTTGTTTTTTTTTTTGTTTGAAAAGGCAATATCCTTCATGGTTCTTGAAGGTTGATTGAATCAGCYCCCCCCCCCTCCACTCTATAGGCCCTCCACTGTTAACGATATCACAGGAAGTAGTAAATGTTTGTAGACAATAAAATCTTTAAAGTGCAGAATTTTGGAAGATGTTTCCGCCTTTCAAAAAGTATGTACTTGTATTCACTCTCAATAACAGTAAACAAGAACTAAAACATTCCAATTGAAAGTGACTACAATTCCAAAGTCGATCTGACATCCGTCAATATTTTTTTATAACTGTCATTTGCTTCGTTATATTTGAGGTTACAAGAGCAGTTTTTTACTTATAACATGTAGTAGGCATGCTGTGATACCGGGGTCGTCCACATCTATTGAACTAACTACTAACGCGTATCAACGCAAAATACTGAATCTTTACTACTGTTCATGTACCTCACAATAACTGGTTATTTCTGATACGTCAAATTAAAACGTCGAATTGTATTCAGAGTATAAAATTTTGAAGACAAGGCATCATATAATCTGCAACCACCGAAAAGCAACCTAACTGAAGTTTTAAGTAATCAATCATATGTCATTTTGAAGTAGCCCTGAAGTGACTCTTCCTACCTTCATATCTTAACGATTTATGTACAGTGTAGTCAGATTGTGCGCTATATCGAAGTAATTACAGATATTTTAAAATAGAATTCGTTTTTTTTTGTACCAAATGAACATATCGTAATTTGGGTAATTTTTAAATATGGAGTGCTATGTATGTTAGTTTAATACAGATACACATCTCAGGTAAATGCACTGTAAAAACTTTTGGGGTGCGCCAATTGTTCGATGAGATAAGCACATTGTGTTTACTGCGTTTGTGCTTGCCAAAGAGCCAAAGTGCCAGGACGCCTGTTTGCTTGCATGGTGCATGGTTATTGGTTAGCAATTACAATAAAATAAATGCATAACTGATTTTGACGTAATCATTACCTTATAAGGGTCCTAACCATTGGATTGTGTTTCACATAGGTAACGACTGTATATCTGGCAATACTGCCTTCAACCTCCAAGAGGTAAACAATAACCAATGGCGCACACATCATTGTGAAGTTGCAGTGGAAAAGTTCAAAGCGCGCGCAATTCGTAACGAACGACGAACATAAAACGTACTATATATCGAGCTGGAGTGTTGTCACATGGGTAGACTTCTCTACAAATTGGTGATAATGCGGTTATAGTTGGTTTAACGTCAAGTTTTAATTAGTGGTGGTTAATTATTCCACACCTCAGAAGAATTCGAATTAGTGCAATAGTATCAGTATYAAACACTTTGGAGCAGTGGCGGCTTGTCTCTAAGAACTACAAGCYCGAGAACCATCAAAATAAAATTAAAAAGCATTACTTAATATCTTTGTAATGATGYTTAAAGTTGAAKTATTTGCGAAATGAGTTTTGATGTGGTGCCGTTGTATATCGTCGCGCCGCGCTGCGCCGGACCAGATCATCGAATACCATTTATATACAAAAAATAATAATACAGCTGGTTAGTTATTTGAAATGATAGTTTATTTATTATTACCTAAAAAAGGCGCTGAATTCCCACGGATAAGTAACCCAGCTGGTACTGCTTTGTATTTCATCCCTTTGAGCAATTGGAAACATAAATTACGACAAGTGAAACAATGTTTTACTGCACATCCTTTAATTGTGTTAATTAGTACCTGTTTCGAGGGAACCCACCCTCATCTTCACAGGTTGGAATGATAGACGTTAGAAAAATATATTTATTTTATAGTATAAGCATGTTGCGTCACAATAATATGGTTGATTGTGTAAAACAAACAAAAAGGTGACGAAAGTTAGGGGAAATTAAAATAAGTACGAGGAAAAAGCATGGTCGTGCTTAGTGTCAACAAGATAAAGACGAATAATAAGTGACATACTAATTATAGTTAGAAAGGACAAGTGACAGTTGTCTACAGAATGACAGTAAAAGTCTATGCTAGGCAACGAGAACAAAACAACGAAAATTAGAAACATGACATCTGAGGCTATAAGAATAATACAAAACACTGTTTATGACATTAAAACTGAGCTTGAAGGCGAAACGATAACCATTGTTGTCTGTCAGTGTATTTTACGAATACAGCCATATGGATGCGCTAGATGAATTGAAAACTGCACTAAATCCTGAATGAATATGTATTTAATAATAATTCCAATATTCACATGTGTTAATCTCCTTGCAGCAAATTATACCGTTTTCTTATTATTGAATATGGTAATTTCCATCAAAATATCTTTAGCAGCTACACTCTCTTTATAAACTCAAGATACCGATCAGTTTGAATGTGATACATCGAGAAAAACCTTTATTAACAATTAATTGCTCTGAAGTTCGTACAGACCAAAGTGGAAAGTAAAACAGCGTAAGGTAAATTATTTCGCAATCTTTTCAATTTGCTCTCGTAAGTTGCCTTATTACATGATGCACTCCTTTTAGTTCGATATATTTATCTTAAATCAAATGAAATCTAACTAGTGCTTCCTTCTATAAAATCTTATATGTACTAAATTCAATCAACGTAGTGCACTTCTTTGGGTGCATGTAAGGAGATCGTTCCTACAGGATATGGCTGTAAAACGTCTGAAGAGCTCTCTGGCTAGCATGTCAATTTCCATATTTCCATGCACTTCAGCTAAGTCATTGACCTAATGCAATAATCCCGTAAAGAACAGCGCATCTACTCGTGATATCTCCCCGACTCGCGCGCTGCATAAAACTGCATTCGAGTTCAAGAGGCCGCTGCGAGTTTGGAACTTCCTGACAAATTCCATCAAGTTTCACGGCTACTCTTGGTCGAATTTTCTCCTTCGAGAAGACGTAATTCCGTTTTAAATCTGATTTCCATCCTAAAGCAAGCCTCAAACGTATTAGTTTCCATCATCTCAAAAACTGTCACGTATTACGAAACCGCCGCTGCTTGGCTTTCAGTTTCTGAATTTAGTTGTATAACTTTATGTGCGGGAGTGCAATCAATCATTTGCGCCACGTTTTCCTTTTTCGTTCGGCGTTCAGACACATAAATTCCCACGGGGTTCTTTTACGTGTTTCTCCATTGTATTAGAAATTATGAATGTCGAGAAATGAAGAGGAATACCAATACTTCGGTTCAACGTAGCGCTAGCGTTATACAAAGTAACCAGAGTATGTACATTTCCCGTTTATCGAGTGATTCTGAAGAGACAGCTGTTCACAGTTTGGGATACAGATGATATAATGTCCCATAACATAAGAAGGTTACTTTTCCACAGGTTCTCGTTTTGAATGCGTGTTAAAAAGTGTCATCCGATTTGAAGGGAATCTCGTTTAGGAAGTTGTTTGCAGTCGATGAATTAGAAACACATCATTTAGTTCATTCATTCTTTAGAAATATTTGCTGATAGATGATTCAGTTCACTAGGATTTAATCTTCGTTAGCAGTGCTTACTTAGCACACTCATGGGGTTCTATAGTGTTAAAAGATGTTGGGGTAATGCTCAATCTTCGGTACGTGTGAAAGATTCTACCAGTCACCAGTCAGTCACCGGCCACGTCTGGCCATGCCTCAAATAAAGTCAGTTTATGGGCCAGATCTGGCCACAGCTCAAGTCTAGTCAGTTTATAGGTCAGGTCTGACCATCCCTCAAGTTTAATCAGTTTATCGGTCCCATCTGGCTAAGCCTCAAACCCTAGAGGAAAGCCGTGGTAGAATTTTGACGCATTCGGAGAGCGCACGTACCGAAGATTGAGCATTACACCAATGCAATATTCGATAACTTACATCATTTATAAAGTCGTAGCATCTAACGATTTAATCAGTCTGTAATTTAATTTTTAAGGGATTTTTTGGCATTCGAGCATCTCATATTAAACGAAACACAATTTACTTCTTTGTTTTGTTCTAACCCTTCGCTATCATCTGGTAGCCCAGAATAATTTAAGACTCTGTACATGCATTCAAAGACAATTAACATAGGTACTTTGAGTCTTACCTAGCAAATACAAATTAAAGACCAAACCAATTATAAAAACACATTTTTTTCCTTTGATCTCAATGGATTTCTCTAAAATATTCGTACCCACTATGCTTATTTTAATTTTATGTAGATCACGCTTGTCCAACCTATGGCCCTCGGACTGCATGCGGCCCAGGAATCTTATACCTGCTACCCAATACAAAATCATAAGACTACAAATAAAATGTTTAATATTCCTCTTAAATTATTTGTAACTATTCCCATTTACTGCGTACGTGATGAACAGTTTGTTTTACACTATAAAGCCGTGGGCATTCCTGGTTTCCTAGGTTTTCGTTATGGTTTTATTTCGTCTGGCAACTATGAAGGTAATTTTTTAGAAGAAAGCGTTCAGAAAACCACGGAGGTAATTGTAGGAAATTAACATTAATTAATTTTACTGACCAGATTGCAGATAAAGTAATTCATGAAGAATTTCATCCCTAAGAGTTAGGTAGCCCAAATCTCGTAGACAAGAAAAATAGCATGAGTTTTGCACAACGAAGTAGGGATTGCTTGGGATCTGTTAGGTTTCTTACACCAGACCTCTTGAAAGTTTTTTTAGAAAAGTCCCAAAAGGACTTAAGTGGCTTAACCATTTTCGTCCTTAAACTGAGACACCTCCTCTTGATTAAGTTCATAAAAAACCAGAGCGCTTGATTTCTCGAAGAATTCCCTTTTTGCTCCACTTCCTGGGCGTTAGCTTTGTATTAAATTCTGATCAATTTCGCGAACATTGAAGGTGTCTTTGTGTTATATTTGCTCTTGAAGATAAAATTATTAACGGATTCAGAATCATTTTAATTAGCAGTTTCTAAATTTAGTTATGTAAAGTAATCACAAAGATGTGACACTGCTTTTGTTGGGATTGAGGTTTGGTGCCTTTAGTAAGTTTTTAGTCAATTAACGTTTACACAGTTCAAAATTAAGTGCTCATTGTAATAGTTTTATTTGCTGAATATTATTTTGTTTCTTTTCTATTTTGTCTTAGTATTGTACATAAATACTCGCTCCTAAACTTTGAGGGATAATTTTTATTGCGTTAATTCGTAACATCTAAGTTTCAATGCAACGTGATGATTAGTGTTATGTCTTATAGTTGGAATTACCATTGAGTAGAATCAAGAGAGTCAACTAAAAGGTAAGTGACCAATTAGTCTTTAGAAGATTGTGCTGCGTTGTAACTTCACGGGGATTTATGACTTAGGAGCACGGTGATCACTATTTTAAGTAAGTTAAGACAGTGAGGTTTCGCTATTATTTTGCTCCCGTTTAAATGGCAAAACCGTCATAATTGTTGCACGTGTTAACTGTTATGTGAAAGTTGAATATAGAGTTCTTTCTGGACAATTCTGACGTGTGAAAGTAAACATTTTTCATCTCCTGTGACAAATTGGCACCATTCCTCTTAAAGCACTACCAACGAAACCCATTTGAGTCAATTCCATCTTATACTAAAATGCGTACTGCTACGAACTACATATTGTATCGGATGTAGTTTTACAAATTAGATAGCAGATATTGATTTTTATGAATACACAAAGTCATGATGGATGTACTGAATGTAGTTTTATAAGTTATTAAACTTTGCTTGTACACAATGAATGTATTAAATTTAGCTTTTCTAGTATAGTTTAGACAGTTTGTGGACACGAACATGTTGATTTGCGCATTAACCTCGTGAATCGTGATGTATGCTTTGAATGTAGATGTAGACAAAAACACGTTTACTCTTGCATGCGGGTTCTTTTCATATTGATATGTTTATGATGTTGACATTTACCATTCTACCCATTCTATTTTTGTTTTATATATGTCTATGACATTGCGATTTACCATTTTATTTATGCTATATGTTTTATGCGCCTTGATGTTGATATTTTATTGGTGTATTAATTGTTGATTTATTATTAGTACGTGTTCTTGTTTACTCGCACATTTGTGTTCATAATTTTTTTTGTGTTTATAATGCGAACGTACAAAGTTTGTAGGAGCACGATCTCTTTTCAGAAACTAGGCAAAGTGAAAACTTAAAAACTAAGGAAGTTTTAAGAAATAGAGAATGTTGCGTAACTGTAGCCGTAAATATAATGTTTACCAGGTAGTAAGCTGTAGGCTTGTATGTAAAAAGTAAAAATAAATAGAGTGCTTAAAAAGATGAGCTTATACTTTAACCCTGCACCCACACTACACGTACCTAACTGCACTATAAAATTCCAGTTGCGTTGGTATTATGCCTTGAATATCACATCCTCACTTCTAAAATCACCAAGATAAAACGTGTGAAGTGAAGCTAAATACTAAATTGAACGATCACTTGTGTTAATTGAGTGAGATACTTTCCAGTTAAAATTAGATTGTCGGTACCCATTGAACAACATAATCTACTAACAAAAATTTAATGAATGATTCACTTATAGATGGTTTCAAAACAGAATACGAAGGATGACGCTGTACGAAACTGCTTGATCCGGTACATTTGCACCGAAACAAAACTGCACGGTGCGGAAACTGCGTCCAGGAGCATTTTGCAATTATTGCAGTGGACGATCGTGTGTCTTCAGCCAACTGTGATGACGTAACTGCTCCTTCCGCCAGTTCGCGCTGAAGTGCACACGGCATTATCAGCGAGATTTTCCGGGCTCTGGTCAAATGAAGCCCCCCAGTGCTACATCTAAATTGGGTCGGTTCCGTTGCCGAAACAATTAAAGTACTGTTTAATGTTTAAGCAGGGGTAATGGGCGCCGAAAAGTGCTAGTAAATTCTCCCTGTTCACCAGTTTGTTAATTACGAAACTATGCAAGTGAATTCGAAAACTGCGGCCTACATGGAAACAGTTTGTATATAAACTCGCTATTTTAGTTTCCAGGCTAAAATGCTTTCCGAAATCACTTGAGGCATTCCTGGAGTTAACATTATATGGAAATTAAAGGGTTTGTTTGGATGCACGGTGGGCTTCCAAAGGGAGAGAACTTTATTTTATTGTATAAGGCGTTTATGGTAATTCAAGTTTCTATTCTTTTTGAGGCAATACGCAAAGGGCAGTGGTATGCTTAACCACATAATTAATCTTTCAGCATGGACTGTAACAAATTTGCCTTTTTCTCGCTTTCGAAAGATTGGCAAAAATGATAATGCGCGTGTCCATTTCCGAAACTAAGCAACTAAGCTTTGTTGTAGAAATGCAGTCAATAACGTAACAACCATTTTTCTAACCACATTAGCAAACAATGTTTCCTTGTAATATGGGTATTTGACTTATTTAGTCTTATTAATTCTATTTATTTGTAGATAGGTAGAGTTTTTCCAGTTTTAATTACAAATTCGAACAATATTGTATATACTTTAATACTTTAGAGCAATAGATAATAGTTACAGATTTATTGATCAAGACATTATTATTTGTTAGTAATATATAAAGGATTACAGTTTTAGTTTGTCAATGCAACTTAAATAACTAAACCACTACAGTAGTTTTATAGAAGCACAGCAAAAAACTCAATGTAAGACATACCTGTTAGGAAGGCCTTGTACTAAATTTTTGAAAGTTTTCGCTGTAGCATTCTAAGGATGAAAGGGAACAAAAATTATTACGAGGAACTGAGGAAGCTTGGATGACAGGGCGAAACTGTGAAAGTGGGGATATCCGTTGGGTGATTAGGCACCACATAGTGAAGAGGTTCATTATCATGGCCTAACGGCTCCGATACCTTAACAACCTTCTTAGATCACCTTAATTCCCAACACTGATATAAAATTCATGGAAGTGTCTACGCTTCCTTGATGCATTTATCACTCATCTACCGGATGGTCATTTGGGCCACTCTGTCTAACGCAAAACTACCCATACAACCTACAACTGATCATCTTTCGCCAAATTCAAACTAATTCTCGAAAATTCAAATTATAAGATCGACTGTATTACTTCCTTATGTTGAAGGTGTCAAACAACAACTCATCCGTGCTATGTTTTAGCCCCCTTCGAAAACTTTACAGATTCTTCCATCTCCGGAGGACAAAATGAATCCTCTATCTTCTAGAGGCATCCCTTGTTCGTGCAGTACCGTATATATCGGCGAAATAGGCAGATCCTTTAAAACCAGGCTTAATGAAAACAAACGCTGCATAAAACTAGGATTCTTCAGCAGTAGCCGAACAGTATGAAACCGGTTACATTATTTTGTTTGACAATGCGTCAGTTCTAGCGATAGTCCCCTTTTCACAACCTGACAATTCCGAGAAGCCATAGAAATTTACAAACTTCCAAATAGTCTAAACCGCGCAGATGGTTACCACCTCTCCACTACCTAGAATCCCATCAGACAACGGCTACTTTTACAAGTATCCCAACGCCCTCGTAATGTCAGGTACAACGCTAATTTCTCTTTTCTTTTCTTTTTTTTCTCTTCTCTTTCCTCCTTGAGATTTGGTTCGCGCGTTAGGTTTGTATCATATTACATATTCCTGCCCTGATAATGCCCCCTGCAAGAGTGGGCGAACGTCGACCCCGTACGCTATATTAGTGTGACGTAGAGTCGGCCATTTTGCTGCGGTACGTCGAGATCCTAGATCAGAACAAATCAAGTTGTCATAACTTGTGTAAGGGAATTCAATGTTTGGTGCAATTTTTTAATTTTAACAGAATATTTTAAGGTGTTACTGTGTATGATTGAGTAGTTGCAATTTAATTTCAATAAACAATTTAAAATAAGTGCTACATAGTAAAAATGTTTCTCTCTCATTATAACAAGAAAATCTAGAGATCCAGCATATTCCCATTTTTTGGTACAACAGGTAAATTGTAATGCTCTACATAGGTACGCAGTTATTGTAGTTTAAGCTTTACAACAATTCATTATAACTA
Source organism: Rhyzopertha dominica (assembly GCA_025024175.1). NCBI lineage: Eukaryota > Metazoa > Arthropoda > Insecta > Coleoptera > Bostrichidae > Rhyzopertha > Rhyzopertha dominica. Next base: position 13,678,465 of record QCXZ01000138.1, read on the forward strand.
ATTGTAATTTCGCTTTGTAATAGGTACTTGTTAACTAAAGCGAAGGAATATAAGCTACTCAAACATATACAGTGCAGAGAGTTGCACCCATTACGCACATTATAGAAAATGGATCTGTTTTGATCCAGAGCCTTAACGTACCACAAAAGAATGGTACTATTATAGCGTATTCCTAAAACAGATGCGGTCTAACTCAAAAAGGCTAAGATTTCAAACTAATCAGTTTATTGTTTATCGATCGATGAAGAGCGTCATTTGATAAATCTTCTAGAAGGAGTGCGACTGCCTCTGTATTAGGAAAACACACCACTTAATCACTTCCTAAGTGACAGAGAATACAATAACAGTCTCAAAGTGACACCACCCATTTCTTCCAGCTTCCTTTTTATTCAGAGCTTTCAGCGGCGGAGATAAAAGAACCGATTAAGTCGGACGTTAATCGCGAATTTCGCCCCCAAAGCATGAAATTTAGTCTATTAAACGCACAGAGCGTGCACACAGCCCGCTGGCGTTCTAGTTTTCCAGCAGCAGTAATCTCGCCGGATTCAGACCGGACTTTACGGAGGGATTCCAAAGCTCCCTTAACAAATCATTTTTTATTCTCTCACTTCAAATACGAATCCGTGTTTGTTCAGCTTAACGAGAATAATCTCTGGGAATGCGATGTAACACCATTATTTATGCAAGCAGTTGGCCGCTGTCCAAGAACATGTCTCACTATTAAGTTTAATTTTGATTAATCGCGAGATTGAATGTATGCCAGATGCTATTGTGCTTCTTCTCGACGCACAAGTGCTAACCAACAAGCGTTGTTTTTCTCTGTTTACGGAGCTCATATAGCATGATTATGATTAATGGCCGCTACGTTAGCCTTCTTCTCGCGGCGCTCTCGAGGACGGCAGTCTATCACTGTACTAGTAAACCGTATAATGTGGATTATACGCCTGAACTTCTTTAATTCACGAACAGAGGTCTTGTTTCTGCACGTGCTTGGTGGAACTCTTAACTTAGGACAGTGAATTTCTAATCTCGTATAGTTAAGGTTCGACATAGGTTTATTTAAATTAGTTTTGACTTGGTTAACAAGTGTTCTGATTAAACTGGCTAGATATCCGTTATTTCTAAAAAAAATTAACAAGTCTAATGCAGTTAACCTCATGAAATTTACTATTACTCCACAATAATACCATCTCAGTGTAACTCTTTACAGAGGCAACCTTTCCTGTCCATGGGTGAGATTTATGAAAAACTATGAACCTACTAGAAGTCGGATTTTAATACCAATTTGACATTAACTAACCATAATTCTATATATAAAAATGGAATAGACATGTTCTTCTCGTGCCCCAATGTGAATTTATGTTGTCGAAATTATCAAAATTTCTCTCATCAAGAAAGTGTCATCAACATATAATTTGGCGAATGGTAAAGAAAAAGGGAACGTGAGCTGGCAACACTGCACACAGAAGGGGTTATGTGATAGCGACACGCAGGCGCAAAGAAGAGCAGGTGTGTGGAAGTAGTAGGGATGGCAAATTTTCTCAAAACATCGATTTATCGATATCGATAAGCATCGTTGGGCCGACCAGCGATGTCGTCGATATATCGGACCAGAAATATCGATGCCATCAATGTATCGGTTCAGATACATCGATGTTTTATAAAAAGTCACATTTAATCATAATGAAAAATAAACCAACAGAACTTAAATGGTTATTTATAAACACAAGTGAAACATTTCAAACGCAGTCGAAGTTAATTGGAGTGCTGCCAATACATTTCGAAAGTGAAGTACAAAGGGGTATAATCTTGTTTAGGCTATCTAATTTTGAACAAGTGGAGGAATACCTTATAAAATTATATTTCGCGGATGAGCGTCAAATAAAGGACAATCGAGTATACCGTTCAGATAATTGACGTACAAAACCTCGCAAAGGAATCGAACGCAATTACTATACAAATGGGGAAAACAAAGAAGGAGCTACTACTCGTGCAGGTTTACATCTCATTTCAAAATTTAATGCGGATAAAGAGGAATTTCTAAGTGAAGGGAAATGGAGGTAGAAGTAGCGGAAATCGCGATGCCGGCGATAAGTGAGTAGTATGGAATTTGAGATATTGTTCGATAGTAGAAGTAAGGTGTTAGTCATTTCTGAAAAGTTTTTATGAGTGTGCCAAAGGAGAATTAAAAGATGTGCCTGTTTTTCCAGTAAAAAATGGTTACAGTGGATGCAAACACGCACTGTCCGTAAAGAGGCATTAATTTCAGTTCAGATTGACTATGTGAAGAAAAATATAATATATTTTGGTGTACTACACTTAAATAAAGACTTCATTGTGAGGTGCGATTAGTTTCTTGGAAAACAAGACGTGTTTAAATTGTGAAAAAAGGATATTAGAGTTTATAAGTAAATAAGTTACCGTTTAGTCAACGAAGTATATGTAAATCTTATTAACGGAAGAAACAAGTGGTGTTAGATGTAAACAGTAAGGTAGCGAACGCTGAAACGGGCACTAAAAATTGAGATAAACTGTTTGATGTTTTATTAAAGCATGAAACCGTATTTTCCGAATTTCCGAGAAATGTCACGAGGAATAATTCGTCTTGCGCACCGAATATATACCGCCGCTTGTGGTGGTAGCAAAAAAGATAAGTCGATGAGGACTTACATGGACGCGGGTTACTTAAATGAACGCATGGCCAAGGATGCCATCTTCTCTTCCCGCTACATCAATACATAGTCTTGTCAATTTTGACTTAACTGCCGGCTATTGGCAGATACCTGTCCGACAGTGCGATGAAAAATACCTAGGATTTTCCTATGACTCTAAAAGCTACGTCTTCTAGATACTAGCTTTTGGATTATCTACATCCATAGCCAGCTTGATCAGATGTATCGATCAGGTCCAGACGCACCTTCGTTCGTGTTAGGCGAAGTAGATGATCTATAGGTTAGAGTTGAAGAACAAGTTCAACACTTGAATGATATTCTTAGCAAATCTTCTTATTCAAAATATCGGTATTACTGTTAAGCGGAGGAAGAAGACAAGTCAACTTTCTCGGGCATGTGATTTCCGCGAATGGAGTCGCAATGCATCCCAAGAGATGGTCGGCGATACAGCAGTACCCACAGTCGCGCAATTTTAGCGAGTTGCATGCTTTTCTCTGTATAGTACAATACGACTAGAGATTCTGCAAGGACTATTCACACCTTACATTTGTCGGCTGTCACTGTGAGACGTACGGATTCCAGAAAAATATTTCTTATACATACTGACAGTTTCGACTACGGAATTGGGGGTTGTTTGTTTCTTCAGAGAACGGGAGTTGTTAATACATACCATTAGTCGAGTGCTGAAGGCTGATGAAAGACGTTATATGGTAACGGAAAGGAGGCCTTGGCTGTTGTTCATTGTATGAGACAGTGGAAAGTATTGTTGTTGGGCAGGCAGGTAACTCTAGTTACAGACCGTAACGCTTTGACGTTCCTGCAATCTTGTCGGTTACTTACATGTTGGGTGCTTTTTCTATGAAAACTTGATATGGATATCACGCGCACCCGGGTAAGAATTGCAGAAGTTTTCTCGAAAAAGCCTTAAGAGGTATACGAAGTCCGCGCGTTGTAGCGAATTCGCGTTCCAAGACGCTGAGGGTCCCCACGAACATTCGKCAGTAGGGGTGCTGTAAAGTCAGGGGAATACTTACCGCCGKAAAAACACAGCTGCATTGACTTGCTTTGGCGCGTGGGCTCTCTGTCTGGGTAGCGTTTATAGTACAGTTTTTATTTTCTTTGCGGGCACCTAGCAATATTTTAGACAGTTGCGCTTCACTACCAGAAGAGGTTTTTTTAACATTAATTAATCCACTTTTTGATAAAAGAAGATAATTTACTTAAACTGGTTAGTCATTACTATGAAATCGGAAAACACTACACCGCCATTATTTTGTGAAATCACAAAAATGTTATTGAAACTGACAACGCTCGAAAATTTTTCCTTTATTTTTTTTTTATTTGGGACACCCTTAGCCTAGATTTATTTGCGGTTTTACCCATATTAACGTGCTAATTGCCTAGATTTCTAATATTCTGGCGTAGAAATTAGAAAACTAAGTTACACACACGGTTTCGCGCCAAACAAGTATACGAATATTGAACTGATTGAACATGATCGGATATTTCCGATTCACCTCGCTCATCAACAACACCGGCCTGATGGCTGCCAGAAGAAAATAGTGGGGATAGTGACGGGCCGCTGAATATCAGAAATATCGGCATGTAGACCATTACTGGATTTGCCATAACTAAATCACTATTTGTTCAATCCCGTCCAGATTTAAAACATACGTAACTGAAACTTTGAACTACAGTTTGGCTTGATTAAATTTTTATTAGCTGCTGTTGAAAGCGTTTTATGTGACTAGCAAATATGGATACAATTAATCAATTTCATTAATTTCTTAAGAATCAGGTGTAATATGTATTAGAAATGTAATCAAGCCAAACTGTAAAACATTCTTTCGTCTTTCGATTTAGTCCTCGCTGGTTGAAATCGGTGCAAAACTGAGTCTGGTACAGTTAATCTCGTAAAGCTCTAAATTTCGGTACTTCGTATCCCTATTAAAGAAGGAGTGAACCTGCTATTGGCAGTCCATGCATTCAGGTGGCAATGCTTAAAATTACTAAGGGACATGACGAAGTAAAAATAAACTTAAAACAAATGAGAAAGGGTCAATTTCAAGATACCTTTCTGAGAGAGATAATGCGTGAAATAGAACTCGCAGGTCTTGACGGTGGATCAGCGCTCAAAGCTCGAATTGCAGAATGGTGCCTAGTTCACAAGGGGCTACTTCTTAGCAAGGGAGGTCGAGATGATCCGAGTTATAAACTTTGTATGCCGGGAGCCCAAATTGTGACTCTTGTGCAGCAACAGCAACAGCAGCACGCATCTATTGAGCATTTCGGCAAAACGAAAACATATTTCCATATAAAACAATTGTTTCATTTTCAGAAAATATTGCTGCATGTAATATGTGCCAGAAGGCAAACCGTAGCAAAACCTGCACTAGAGAATTTCATTCAGTGGTACCTGACAAGTCAGAAGAGTTGGCATGTCTAGATCTGATGAGACCCTTACTGCAGCCAAAGGGTGGCGTGGTACATCTACTGTACGCAAAGTTGTATGCTTTAAAAAAGCCTACTACTTTTGTGATAATGAACAGATTGATAAATATGATATGCCAGAGTTACAGAAGCCTCAAAACATTTTACGTGATAATGCTACACAATTTGCAGCACAAAGGTGGGTTTTGGCTCGTAATCGATATCAATGGCTGAAAGACGGCAAATAGCGCATTTGTCTAAAATTGACATAAATACTTAGTTAAGTACTTGAGTACCTAATCTGATAAACTAACCTTTCTATTAAGTTATACAAAGGATTTCTACTTACTTTTATGTAGTACCTATTACTAATCATTTAATAGAAATATTTCATCTCAAGTCAACAATGTACCTACAGATCGATTGTAGCAAATCAACGGACAGGAATTTTCCAATTCTAAGTGATTTTCACTGTTGAGCTAACACGCTTTCATGAAAATTTAGGTAATATGTGTTCCAAGTATATGAGAATACTAAAAATGCAAGGTTGATACAATTTATGCTAAGTTGATGGTTGTACGTGGAACTGCATAAGATAGCACTGTATTGTATCTCTGTTCAGGTAATATCTCTAGGCGCTAACCGTATTTACATAGCTCTTTCAGCAGATAATGCACCGGAGCCTGCTCATTACATTTTAAACAGGAAATGTAGATCGAGGCGGAACTTCACACATTATTAAACTACACGATGTCGGATATCCAGCTGCTGCAGTAGCGAAGCATTATTTATTTTGCGGCAACCAAAAGCGGATTTAATCATTTATGTAAATCTACACGAAGGTGTATTGCATTATCAGAGAGTATTTTACACTCAAATGTATTGTCTTACAGTTAGTGCGGATCACGCCTAATTATTTAATGTATAATGAACACCGTCATGTCAATGCAAATAGAGAATCAAAAGATTTGTTGTAGACTTACCTCAATTGTTGTTTTGAATTAGAAACACCTGTAACAAAAGTATTATATTAGAGTAACCTTGTGTGTACGTATAAAAAAGTAAAAGTGGAGTCTTTTCGTTTTGCCGTTTTTACGAAGCCAAATAATTTTACGATTCTTTTGTGTGCTAGTGGTTACCTAATGAAATTAATAACGAAATATGTACATTGTTACGATATGGCAAAACCCTAGAGTCTTTTCTGGAGATTGTTCTATCAATTTATTATAACTATAAAGAAATTTAATCGAGTCCTACATCATTCTCCATATTCTGCAAATCCATGCATTAGCTACATAGGGACAATTTATATTGAGGTTTTACTAGATATTTGATATGTACTTCGAAATACGCGGAAAACGTACAAGGCAAATAACAAGTTTCACACTATAGGTGGTGGAATTTTCATTTTGAGCAATTATATCACAACACGGAAAACCATTGTTAACAACAGCAAATTTCTATTTTTAGAGACTAATTTGTTACAATAAAGAAGCATTTGTTGTATATACCAAACATTTCCTTGCTTGTTGTATGGGCCTGCAAAAATTACATTGTTGCCAGTACTAAATAAGTTTTGTTACTGCAGATAACATTGTATATTAAAGGTAACAAATTATGTGTACTTCACGAAAGATCGTCATGAGGTACTGCCTTAGCGACAAAAATTCTTTTTTAACGACTTTGAATTTCAAAGATAAAAGCTAATCCGATAAATGTGGTTTATTAAAACCTGTTTGTACTACTCGCTCTAATGAAATTATAAATATTTATCAATTAGGTCAATTTATCATCCTATTAGCATTTTTTTGTGCGGTACGAGTATTGATGCCTAATAACAACCCGTTCGTGATGGCGACAGAGATTTGCATTTGAATTACCTATATTGGGCTATATTTGGATGTCGAATTTGACTATACGCAGCTACAAAATATTGGCAACTCTGTCGCTTTGTTATTGGTCATTCACTTATGTGAAACAGCGCGGTGTCGGGCTTGTATAGAGGTGCATGTTTTTGAGAAAGGATCTAGAAGTAGGTACCTAGCGTTTATAATGGATGTATCAGTAGCTGACCTATTGGAGATGTGAACTCTGTATAGTGCAAAAGTCTCCATTATATGATTGAAACAATCATCAGAGCTATCTAACAAAATTTGTCAAATAAAGTGCAGCCAGTTAAATATAGATCGTTGCATTAATAACTGCGAATTTGTCTCCATAAATATTGTTATATCTGTACTCCTGAGTGTAGGAAGAACAGGCAGTTCATGAGTTGGCTTAGTTATTGTATTGTTAATCTAATACACAAACATATTGTGCTAAATAAATTACAAGTTATTGTCACACATAACGTTTTTGTTGCCACTAATAACAAATTACTTCTAATAGGAAAATTGCGTAACAAAAATAGTTTGTTGCCTTTACAAAATTTGTAGTTGAGGCTATAGCTACAAATAAAATTTGTTGACAATTCTACGATATAAGTAAACTGAAAAAATCCTTTCCTTTAGTAAACTAGGCAGCGCATCTTTACTAAGTTTGAATTTAGTTCCGTTTATCAGAGGTTTTGGTGTAATTAACATGAATTTCGGGTTAGTTAGGATTCCCTGCCGTTTCTCGAAACTGTTGATAACCAACAGGTTAGTCTCACCTGAATTAAGTTTAAATTAACAGCTCGGGAGGCTAGACTGGCAAAATTATTTGTATTTAAGGATATCGAAGAGTTAGTCAGAGTAATTACTGTAAGAATGTCGTGTCAAAGAGCAATTACTTCCAAACTGTTCGCATGTTATTTATTCACTGTAGATCTAAATTTTTAAATGGTGGTCCGAAGAACTTATTCTCCTGTCATTCTGAATTACTTTTGGTAGAGCACATTCGAGTGAACTTCGATAAAAGTAAGTCGGGCACTTTTATTTAGTTCTATTATTGTTTAGTCAGATTACTACAAACTAGTTTCCATCCGATTACTATTCACTATCTCGTTTAAATAAAACATCCGCTTGTATAACTAGGGTCGGCCAATTTCAATGATAATTAAAGAGAATGTGCAAATAAAGCTTGTAGTTTAAACTCGATAGAATACGCTCAGTATCAGGTTCAGCCTGTACGCACACATAATAGAATTTGCCTAAATATTAAATTAAATGTTCAGATTGTTAATCGTATAGCAGAAAAATAATGTTCAATAATATTAAATTTTAGAACCAATCTAGATCTAAAACACACAGATTCATTTGCTCTATATAATGAATCACCCTTGACTATTTTTGTTCCTTTACTCCTTATAATAATATTATTTAATACATAATAAAATGTTGTTGTTAATTCTATTGTTTCATTTATTTTCGATTGGTGAATTTTTATCTTCAACTTTTTTGTATAGCTATATTTATAACTTACAGTTTCTGCTCAAATTCTTTTTAATTTATTTTCATTCTATAATTGCAGATGCGGGTCGTTTTATTGCTATTGCTACAAGTTTCTCATTTCTGTATCTTACCTGTCTTACATTTTCTTTGACTTTCGACACTGCAGCAGTAGCCGGACTAAAACACTTTTCTAGCGTTGATTTCGTCTGCTACAGACATCGTTGTATAGAATGACGAAATGAGGTGTAAAGACTTCTTGCCGGCGCTTAAAAACTAACGCTAAATGTAGAATAAGACTGGCTCAATTAAGCGTTTCATCAATTAACGGCAAAGTCCCGAATATTTTATTCGTGTCGTGCACTTTTGCCGTTACTTGGATCGACTGCATCAGAACTAAGTTAGTCGTCATTACTTTTTCATGAATAAGGCATGGCGGGTCAGTCACGCCAGAATAATTTTACGGCATTTAGCAGCTTGGCGCGTTCGTGCCTCTCTGCATCTTGAATAATGCAGTAAACAATATATCAAGGTGGGAAATTCGCGGCTTCCCTATCCATTTTTCCCCCATAATTACAGTAATTTATTGGAGGGGGTGCCTTCACAATTTGTACCGCTTTTGCCTCCCGCAATCTCGACGAGAATCTAGCGTCTTTATTATATTAAAAATTAAAAGGGTTCGCGCTCGACCCTCGAACCGGATGACATAATTTAGCTTGAGTTCAAGATCACTCCTATAGGTCCTCAGATTTATGTCGCTGCTCCCTTGTAGCACCTGCTGCGCTAATCTACGGAAGAGTCCGAGGAACGCGGCGCGGAGTCTGCAAAACGAGGAAAATTCGGTTTTCTCAAAATTGGTTGCAATATTTTATATGACATTCTATTTAGTACGTGTGAGGCCTGCAGGAAGAGAGTGAACGAGCGGATGCTAGCTGGAAGGGTTTGTGAAAGAAAGTGGTCTGCGACGGATTTTAGACCTACGATACCCTGAATTTTGGTTCAGCAAAATTCTCATGTATATTAAGAACGCTTTGCCGTATCCAAAAAATTGTAAACCGCGCTAAATACGTCAAGGCCAAATTCGTTCATTAAGTACATAATAGAAAACAGGCGTCTACCTAAGAACGATAAAAAACTACTTTACTTGAAAAGTAAGGAAATCGTAAAAATATACTAAAATTAAAATTATTGTTAGTACTAGTAGTACATGAAGGGTGTCAATAAATGTTTACCCTAATTTATATATTTATGGTGGTAACGTTTGTTTTTTACTACAGGTCTACTAGGGAACATATGAAGTTTCTCATTCTCAATTTCACCACAAGGAGCGCTCTATGAGCTATATCTTGAAAACGKCTTCCTCCGGAAGAMAAGAAAGTGTGGTAATGCTTTAACAATTTGGACCTTGTACGCATATATTTTAAGACATTATGCACTGCACCCTTGAATAAAGGGATCAAAACTTTCGCTGCACAATAATCGATGATTTTATTTAATCAATTCCAAATAAAACCATAACCAGTATTCATTTTATTTGGAAATGAATGTTCGACGAATAGCAATATATGTTTATATGTATCGAATATTATTCAATTTTGAACGCCTCTCAGGAAAGTGAGCACAACTATTGCTATGTGAGAAAACGCCCAGGAATGTGTATTTTCAACATATTCTGCATTATTTGGTGGGATAATTAACTTCAAGGTTGCAGAAAGCTCACATTTCGGAGCTGTGGGGTGACACTAATCTGCAACCTTCAGTACTATCGCCGTGCATATTGTAGCTTGGCAGCAGTTACAAATAGACGGCACAAAGAATTCAGAAATCAACGCCGCCCGCGTTGCATCATGAATCATTTATAGAAGCCCTGTTCAACTCAAGCTTTCCAACCGCATTAGTTTCTTTTGTGCCTAGTACTACTACGTCGACTACTTCTAAATATATTTGTAATTTCGTACCACGAAGATATCCTAGGTTGTCATCACTATAAGCTTAAATTTAGCCAACCCGCTTACCATTTCTGCTGCACAGAATTTAAACTGGATGCTGTATTACTGTTTAGCCTAGATATTGAGTAAGTATAGAAGTATAAACTGATCCATTTTACTCAAGGTAAAAGGTAAGGTAAAACAAACTCCAAGTCCTATTCCACTCACTGCTACATTCTATATCTAAAATGGCGGATTACAAGATTAAAAGTTAAAATATAGTAACAGTTGACTAGATAGGTTTACCTAAGTTTTTCATCAGTTGTATAAATAATTATAAAGAATATAATGTTCAAAGGTTACAATTATAATAAAAGGAGTAGATGAAGCGATTAAGTGTTGGTCATTTGCATCGCCCTTTAGAAATTCATTTCTATGATAATGCGACAAATCTTGTATTGGTGTAATGGATAGCAGACATATACCTGGATCGTGATAAAAGCTTGCTAATTGAGCAAGTAGGCTAATATAGATTTGAAAAATTATTTGAGAGTTCTGACTGGGAATCAAATAGCGGACCTCTGGGTTAACATTCCAATGTGGTAGCAACTACATCGTCCTAATTAGGTCCAGGGATGTTTACAAAATTTATATTTAAAACTCAAAAGCTGGGTTTAACATCTCTTAATGCTAATTCCTACTGGTATTAAAAAATTTTTTAAATATCGACCTGGTAAGCCAAAGGTAGATTTTAATGTAACGCTGGTGAACCTCATCTTTTATAAATTGGGTTGTAATTAGCTGCTGGTCGCCAGAATCTGCCCGTAAGTGCCGCAGAGAATACACTCTGTAAGCTCGAAAACACTAAGTTCGAGCGATTCAGCTACAAATACAGTGATATGGTCACTAAATATATTACAATACCGCACTTCATTGTCCATATTTTTGCCCTAAGATGGCGGATGAAACCAAAACCATAGAAACCAAATAGATTTGATTCCGTCTTCTACATAAATATTTAAATTTCCCACCGCTATTTTGCCCTAAAATGGCGGACTATTGCGGTACTGTAATATATTTAGTCACTGTATTACATGAAAAATTCCTTTTGACGTATGTATGCCGCTTTGACCTTGGACTTGAAAAGAACTTTGATAGCGCAGTTAGTTAGCGCGTTGAACTAGTGTACAAAAGGTCCGGGTTCGAATTCCGGTCAAACCTGGCAATACTTTTCCAATAAGTATTTAAGCCTGCTATTCCAATAATTATAACTGCTGTAAATTTTAAAATACATTCAGGCGATATAATCTTTAATCTTATATAATTTGGCTTGTAATTAGCAGCGAATTCCGCTCTGTAAGCTCTAAAAGACTGAGCTCAAGCGATTCAGCTGCAAATGCGTCAGACCAACGTTACATGGAAAACTAACTTTGATTTGATCTACCTATGCCGCTTTCACCCTGGATTTGAACAGGGTTTTGATAGCGCAATTGGTTAGCGCGTTTGACTAGTATTCGAAATGCTCAGGTTCGAATCACGATCAAAGTTGGCAATACTTTTTCAATACGAATTTATGCATGCTGTCCCAATAATTATAACTAACGTAAATTTTACAGAATACTATCTGTCCAACTTTACGTTTCCAAAGCAGCGCCTGTTAACCCCATGTATTCTGATTCTACAGATTTATAACGAATGCCACATTTAAAACACGGGTCACCGGAGTTAGGATGAAGTTTACAAACGTTCACTCCATTCACAAAACTCCCACAATCTAACACCGGTGCATGCCGCTCACGCACACACTTTGAAATTTCCTTCTTCATCCACACGGAAAGCGTAAACCTCGTTGGGTTATTTAAATAAAAATGCGGAAGGCGTGCAGCTGGGCAAAGAACTTGTATGAGGTGCAGAATGGGGTGCACGGAGCATGCAAGTATTTTGTGGGTATAAAGTGACACCGCATGGCATTCACCGCCACAGCACTTACGCTCGTAAAGGACATAAAAATTAGAATTCTGAGGCGCGCGGGCTGCAGATATTTTGGGCCTGTAGCAGCGATGCACGTAATTGTTCTTCCCGACACTTATTGGATTTTTGATAAATTCCTCCTTTTAATAAGATGATTGACTAATTTTTTTGAGAAAGATCGAACTGTCACGAAAGAAGTTTATGTTTAAGTTTTGACGAATACGAAACGAAACGGCGATATATGTTTCACCGGGATGGTTGCACCAGCACACACAAGCAATTTAGTTGAAAATTAGTTATCAGGATACGCGGATATGCTCTCATCTAAAGAGTTTTGGCTCCCTAACAGCCTGGATTTTAACCCCCCTGGCTACTATTTTTGAAGAGTAATGGAAAGAGTTACTAAAACGTCCACTGCCCTGCTTTAAAAAAAGCGTGTGAGCCCTTTGGGCTAATGATGGAATCAGTAGTTGCTACTGAAGGAGATTATACCGTATAACTTCACGTTGGAAGGCTCAGAAAACAAAAACGCGAAACAATTTTCTTTTCATTTGAATTTTGTGACAATAAGCTTTAACTTAAAAGAAGTTTACTATATCCGGATTTAAGTGCCGTACCTTGTAGATAGTGCTGAGGGCGATAACCACCACTGATAATGTAACTACACAAAAGTTAAGGAGGTGAGCTCTCAGGATGACAACAAAACAAAATGGCTGTATTACAGAATTCTGATTTCAAAAGTGGCCTCTCCCAATTGGGAGGAGTTTAATGGTTTCATTACATCGTTATTGCTTTCAGTACTCATATTGTGAAAATATTTTTTATCTAAATTGTTGTACATCAGCGAAAAGAGTTAAAGTTTGAACGACTACGTGCGTTTAGCGAACGTGCTCAAGCAAACCACATATTTTGCGTGTCTCGAGCGAACCAAGCGCAGGTAGACACACCGCACCGTGTTCTTAGCGAACCAAATAATTCAAGAGATATGAATTCCGAATTTCATGCTAAATGCAATTCTTTGATAGGACGTATTAATAAAATTGATGTAAATTTATTGAAGTGCATTAAAATGACAGTTATAGACATAAAAAACTGGTTCATTACCTCTTTATAGTAATTTTTGTATTAAGTGCGCGAAATGAGTGTTTTTTTAATGGCGCCTGAGAATGTTATTTTAGTCGAGACCGCCAGGTCGAGACCTAAAAGACATTCGAAGGCGCCATTAAAACATGAATTTCGCCACGAAATACAAACATCGTTTTTTCTACAGCCTCCAGATGAAGAAAAAAGTAACAGAAATTAGTTGGAACAAAATGGTCTGATAAATCGAGTTGCTTGCATGGTTACGATGATAAATAAAAGTGATAGTTGCGAAAAATTTGTCACAATAGGTGCACAGTTAAAAAATATTATTTTTTCACTGTGAGACCGTGAAAAAATAATATTTTTTCACAGTGAAAAAACGTCAAACTTCGCGCATAGGTAACCATGCATAAATGTCACGATTTTTTGACGGCTGTAGAAAAATTATATTTAATGGATTTACACACAGTTTGAATTGGGATATAAATAAATAAAGAACGTATATAATGCAGATCTTATGTACACGACAATCTGTACCTTAATAATAAAATAGTGCCTCATAAAACACGATAAATAGTTCTCACATAAATTCAGAAATTTAGGGATAAGTTTTGAGGTTATTAATCAAATAATATAATACAAAGCATATCGATATTTGCACCAACTATATATGATCAAGTATTCGTGCAAAAGGTTACGAAGTCACTTTTTTAAATTTAAATACCAATAACAAATATACGTGCCTATACATATTTTGAAAGACTGCTTTTTGTCATGGGATGGGAAACTTATTTATTACTATGTTTGTGACGATTGACGGATTTACTTCTATAACCAACAAAATGATGAATTTTAAAATTAATGCATTCAGTGGTTCTAGAAAGTTTGCGAAAATTTGCTCTTGAAATTAGGAAAATAATATATTTAAAAATGGATATTTAGACTAGCCCTAAATCTACATATAAATAATGGTGCATTTCTTATCTAGCAAAATTGCAGTTAAAATAAAAGATAATTCAAAGCTATTGCTGATGAAGATATTTAATATATTACTTTAGGAATCTTATTTACAAGACATGAACGATTATTCAAATGCTTGTAGATGTCATATTCCTTAAAAATTTTAATTATGTTCCCGTTCTTTTCATTTTTTTTGTAGCTGCTTCTAGTTGGTTATCTAGCTGTAAATACGTTTTTCTCCGCTTTGGCTATTTCCGTACTTCATCTGCATTATCTTTCAGTTTTTGTATCAAGAAATATGTATATATTCGCTGTAGTATCTACGGCCAACAATTGTCGCATAAACTACGTAAGGGAGAACAAGTATAATACCGCACAACATAGTTTGCACCCTTGCTTTAAGAATAGGAAATGTTCTTAATGATTTTTGTCAAGTTGTGGTAAGGGGTGATGTGGTGGGGCTTATATAAATATTCCGGGTAGTGTGAAAAATGACTAGTACCTTATTATACGTATATTATGCGGAATGCGCATACTTATATTTTTTGATATCGATTTTTCTCCTGAAAATACTACGGCCCCTAATAAATTCCTTTTTTAAGAATTTACAGATAGCATTATGAGGTGCTTGCTGTATAAGTATTACGAGCTATAAATGTTACTAGGTGGCTGGAAAATTTTGTTCGCTCAGAGCACCCTGCCCTGTATGACCATCGGCCGTGTTCGCTGGAAACACGGTTCGCTCAGACCACGTTTGCTCAGAGCACGTTACCATTTAAACATTTAAAAAGCGCGCGTAAACGCTCCGTCCTTGATTTATAAATAGACCTTAACTACCTGGAAAAGCCCTAGCATATTTAGCTACATTATTCAACCATTGACTTAAACTTAAACTAGGGTACTTTCCTCAATTATGGAAATACGCACATATCGCCATGTTTCACTAACCCCAGAAGGATAAATATAAGGTAGAAGTATATCGTCCTATAAGTCTACTAACTTTTCTCTCAAAATACGATAAAAACTAGGCTAGACAAAATAATTGAAGACAGAGCACTCATACCACCTATCCAGTTTGGATTTAGATAAGCTCACCAATTACTTAGAGTTACATAATTAATCGAAGAAGGTTTTGAAAAAAAAGATATACACAATGGTCTTATCCCTAGATATTACACAAGCGGTCGACATAGTATGGCTGGATGGATTAAAATACAAGTTACTGAATCTCCCTCAGTACCTAACTGCCACGACATTCTCGTTCATAGAAAACCGCACGTTTGCTGTAAGAATTAACAATGAAGTTTCCGACAAGCACACTGCATGCGTACCACAGGGGAGCATATTAGGCCCAACTCTCTTTAACATCAATATGTCCGATAACCTTAAAATGCACATGTAGCTATGTTTACTGACGACACAGCTATCATTACACAAGATTACGACCTACAACGTTCTACCGAATACCTTCAGAGCGCAGCCAACGTGTCGTTGAAATGGTTTTGAAAAAATGGGGAATGTACATCAATGCAAAAAAGACACAAACCAAGATTTTGTAATAGTATACAGCAAACAACAAAATATGTCTATATAGGAAAAATACACATTATAGAACCGTTGCAATGATATTAAAGGAGAACTTAAAAAAGCATTTGTAGCAAAAGGAGCAGTATAAAATGTTACAGCTAAAGATATTAGTTAGACGTAAATAAAATTGTTTATCTAATTATTTTAAGGGTCTATTTATTTTCACACTTTATTTACGCAGTGTAAGTTAGTCCAGACTTGGTCCAGACTAACTGGACGAAAACGTACTTGCTTGGATTCTTGCTTCACATGAACACATTATTTGATATTCAGTATAAATCTATGCGTGTTTATAGCACCCAGCAATACTGTTACGAAATATCTACCATACATTTACCAGTTATTCCGTTAGTCATCCCTTTTATACTTCTGTATTCAAGGTTACTTTCTGAATACAAAATAAATTAACTCTAACAAGATAATAAGTATTCATGGTGCGATGATCCACAAATGAAGTAAAAGATATGTAGAAGTGCCAAAATTAATTAGTATGTATATTCGAGGGTTGCCCTGGTGGTTATGAAAACAGACCTTCATTATTCATTCATTACATTTCGGCAAGTAGTAGAGGGTAATAGGATATTCTCGAGTAAATTGCCGAATATCCCGCTAACCCTTTAATGAGCTTACGGGGTTGTGTGTTTAACTTTCAAGTTGCGACTGGCTTGAAAGATTCCTTGGGAAAACTGTAGAAATTCGTAGAAGACCGTTTAATTAAATTTGTCAAAGGAGTAATCGACACGTAAATTACACGTGGCTAAGTTAACGAAGACGGGATGCCTCAAGTGACAAAGTTACGGTTTCAAGTGGCTGATGACACAGATATTCCGTGCAGAACGCCTTAGGCGTGATTTGAATTACAAGACGTTCCTGTATTGGTATGTGTCTACTACACAATTTGCTGCAATTAATTTGCTMTGTATAGATCTGTTACAGCATACATAGAATGAATGACACTATTACTTAAATTAAAAGGTGAGTAAGCTCGGATATATTAAAATTAGTGTTTCTCGGTATTGGTCTACTTAGTCTCGATCTCGTGACGAGAGTCTCGGTTTTCTGATAAGTGATGGTAATTCTAATATTTTTGAAATCCCGATATGTTTTTTTTACAAGAATGTCATCAAAAGTGCATCGTAAATATCATCAGATATTACTTCTACAATTACGCGGTAATGGTTACGGATGATTAAGTTTGGTGTTTCGGTATTTGTCCTCCGTAAACCTTTTATTAAAAATAACTACCAAATATATTTGTAATTCGTACTAAAATTATATGCGATAAATATATTTGCTTTGTCATAAATACCTAAAATGACGACCTTTTTTTACATACAATGATTAAAAGGGTATATATGTTTGTATATATTAATTAATTTGAGAGAGTTTATGTATAATAAATAATAATATGAAGCTAATCATGCAAGTAACTAAATTTTGCTATCCGCTCCATCACACTTGCTCATAATTAACAACAAAATGCATACAAATGTTGTCAATAGCTTCGTATTTATCTACCTACGTAAGATGGCTTGTTGATTTCGTAGTAATTATAGTAATCCATTATATTGTATTATGATATTTTATTATTTATTTACGTCAGGCCAAAATATTATATTTGTGGCGTAATTTCTATGAGCGCCGGTTCGGTTTTTAAATATTCTGTGGACTGTATTTGGGATTCTATTTTTAATTGAATGACAATGACTTACCCCGWTGATTATTCAGTGGGTGCCAGAGGTTCTCTTCCTTAGGGAATCTCAGATAAAAGGAGGGGGAACGAAGGGATTGAAGAAATCCAATGGAATTCTCTTCGCCGTCAGATTTTATTTCTGAGTTCGCTGACGAAAAACTATCGGAGGCACGACAACTGGAAGAGCCACTCTTTTCACGGGCGGTAAAATTGGGTGTGTTCACTTGTTATAAATATAAACTTTTATACATTAAAAAAGAGTACTTAATTAATTAAGTGTGTATCTGTATCCATAACGCTGCAAAAAAAATTTTAACCAAAATAAATTGTTTACAACTTCTCAGTGCGCAACGTGGCAACTACGCAGTTTTAAGCACGCTCAGATTGACTACGACTGGCTGTGACGTATTACCCGATGTAAACAAGATAGCGTCCGCTATTTTCCGTATTTCGTTTGCGTTATTGGTTATGTTTGAGAGTGTTCTCATTTGTTTTTTTTTATAAATTCAACAATATGTCGTCGGAATGCTTTGTTAAAGCGTCTTCGAACCATTTGCCGGCTGTAGATATGTTTATAGTCACCGAATTTATTAAGAACGACCCACGTTTTAATGCTGCCGAAATCAAAGGCGCTAAAGCAGCAGTCTAAGTAATTAATAAAGCAGCTTAATCTGCAATTTAATACATTATGGATCATTGATATTTTGAACGAAATGCATCTTTTTTCTAGTGCAAGTCGAGAGCAACACGGAGATGCAGCTACAGATTATTTTCAGGTGAAGCAAGATATTGACATTTTATCTTGGTTTATTTCTTGTAAAATAATAACAAATGACGGACTAATCCTTTAATAGGAGAATTTCGCTATCGCTTACCACTATATTAGCAAAAAAACGTCTTGATACGGTGCGGTGACCATCAACAATTTCAGGAATATCTTGGATGCTAGGTTGATA
This sequence comes from Rhyzopertha dominica, assembly GCA_025024175.1. Classification (NCBI taxonomy): domain Eukaryota; kingdom Metazoa; phylum Arthropoda; class Insecta; order Coleoptera; family Bostrichidae; genus Rhyzopertha; species Rhyzopertha dominica. Next base: position 13,697,113 of record QCXZ01000138.1, read on the forward strand.
TTGTAAACCGAACTTCTGCGTCTTACAAGACACTGGGTTTTGTGATCAGAAATTGCAGGTCTTTTATCATTGGTAAATATATATTTGCGCTGTAAATTATGGTCTATTCTATGCTGTTCATAGACTTGCTATCGAAAGGTTTCAGGGGCGCTGGTTAAAATTTATATATACTTTTAGATAAGGTCAATTGAGCGCTGCCCCTAGAGTTAAAATACCTTTTTTTGCTATATTTTGTAACTTGCTTCTTGGGTGTCGTTGAACGTGCTTTTTAATATTGAGTGCATGTCAAATTTTGATTAAGACTACGATAGACATAAGCAATGGTAAAAAATTGTATTTTGTACTGATCCGTGACAGGTGGGTTGGGCGTTAAGTGACTTAGAGTTTTACCTCACCTCAATTTTTGAACTGCTTAAATACCCCCATTCTTCTTTTACAACTATTTTGTAGTGTTGATAATTAACATCGAATGTTTCTTAGTCCTAATGAAAACAGATGAACATGTATCATAAGACTTCGATCTTTTGCCCGGATACTTAAAAACGAGGTATTTTCAAGTAACTAGCTTAACATTCGAAAAGTAATAAACTAATAACGTAAGTACTAAGTATTTTCAGCAAATGAAACCAAATTGAAGGCAATATCCTAACCTTACGTATAGCAACTATAAACGTGAGGCATAAGATCGCATCTGTTAATTATCTGTTATAACCTACTGCAATAAAAGCTTCCTTAATCAAGCTGCAGATGCTGTAAACTTAAAGGTGGGTGGTGAAGCGCTACCCTAATCAATTTGAATTACGTATATGCGGATAGGGCAAAAGTCAGCGATAAAGTATTATTGCGCATACAAAGTGCAATATTGGTAATGGCGATGTAATAAAACGAAGATGTCATGGACAAAATTGCCAACCCATTATCGGACATTCTATTCGACCGTATCGGTTTTAATTGCAACCTTTCACAATAAAATACACGGCTGCAACGGCTTCCAGCGGAGAAAGCTTCAGTGGCGTACCGAATTAGTTTGTAATTAATGGTGGTGGATTATGTTATTTTACGTCACGCCCTTCCAGTTTTAACAACATTATACTGAAGTTGTGGCATAATCTAACACTACATCAAGATCGTTGGGATTATTACCGTTCCAGTTGGCTTGCAGTATGTATTTAAAAAAATAATAACAATAAATTTAAATGTCTTGTCTTGCACTGCTAGGCCAGCCAATATACCTCCCAGGCTCCGAATTGCTTGTATATATTAGGGCAGCCCTATAATAACAAAATTAAGAGCTTGCATAAAAATTATTAATAGATACAGAAAAAATTACAATTTCAGTAATGTTTCATTTACGATGATTTACTTCAGAGATTGAAGTTCAGCCAAAGGCGATTAATACTGGCGCTCAAAGAGGCTGCGGCGAGACGGTGACGTCACGCTACGGTAATGCACACATCACTATGCAACAGAACGCGTATTTGCTACTGCCAGAAATCAGCTTGACGCGTACTGTTCTATTTGACTTACTTTATGGTTTTAAACAACGTATAATAACAGTCATCAAAATGATTCTATTGAGCACGGATCACACCCTCTAGACGAACAATAACAAGGTACTTGAGGGTAGAAGTCGCAAATGCTATGTGTCTCACCGCGAGTGATGTAACTATCTATATTAGTTTTTATATAAAGCAGTGAGGTTAAGACATAACAACAAGGCAGTGAAAGAAGACCAAATTTAGAAAAACAATGCTTACAATTTTCGTAAAAAAACAAACAGACCGCAAATAATTAGAACGGCTCGGATTTGCAATTTAAATAGTCTCTCTGCAGATGCTGAATGTCCCCAAACTAGAATACAGTACGTTATTTTAGAGTGTATATGAGCGTAATAAACAGAAAGCAAAATATGTCGAGAAACGTGTTCACTGAGAGACCTCTACAGGGACAGACACTTTCCTGTTTTCGCCACAACACCATCAAAGTAAAGATATCTAGACTGTTCCAAAAAGGTGGTGCATAACTTGAGGACATTATATTAATGCTAAGTTTATAACGATGATTCAAAATGACTACCTCTATCTTCGTCACACAAATGCAGGTTAAACCAACGAGTCGCGCACCCATTATAATATGTGAGATCTCTTCTTAATAGATCTTCTTGTGTAGTTACAGTGGTTTCATAAACCAAAAACTTGATGTAACCCCAAAATCTAAAGGGACTAGTCGCGACTTCGCCCGTAGCAATTATAGGTCCACATTTTCCGATCCATCGCCCAAGAAGTTGTTGGTTTTTGTATCCTATATTTACAAGAAATGTTTGTATTTTCTAGTAGATCATGTTAATGGCAAATTGTTCCTGACTCACTCTGAGCCATCGTTCGGACTATTCAAGCATCCGTCTTTGGTAAAATGAGCCCTCTAATTGGCAAATATTCATCGAACCAAAATGGGGTTTTGCATCACGTTGCGAGTACCGTCTACAAAGATGTATCAGTGGATAATAATCCTGCGGACCCAGTTATTGCAGTTTCCTGGGCGATGATGAGTATCTGCTACACTAGTTGTTGGGCAGCATGCATTTGATGTTCTATAATAGGCATGCTGGTTGCAGATTGTCCTTCAGATGGATTGAAACCCTCTTCCTTAAAGGCCACCGTACCTGCATTTCGCGGATGTAAGCTCAATATGAAGACTCTGCTTCTAAGCTTTGCATCCTATTTTGCCACAAGTAAAATGCATGGATGCGAGTTCCTTAAAGATAAATGGCATTTGGAAGCAGCTTCTTGCCCAAAACTTAAGTTTGACCAACATCGTGTGCAGGAAATGCAATTGGTAGAAAATTATGGGAAGAATTAGGTAGGCTCGTAAATTACTTCTTTGCGGTGCCATCTAAAATCATCATTTAATTTTTAGCCAAAAATTGCTGCATGGGTAAAACGGTTCAGTTTGACAAGATGTTTACATGCAAAAATTTTATCCCGCCAAAAGTATTTTGATAAATGTGAACAACTCTTTGTAAACTGTTGAGCGTTTGTTACAGTGAAGCCAGTAGTTATGTGGAACACTTAATCTAATTTTATTGTTGGGTTTGTTATAATCTTTAAGTTATCTTCGTCTTATAAAACACTTAATTTTATATATCTTTCATGAAGTCTCATACTTAGAATGGACTCAGTTAGGGCATCAGATTAATGCCTGTGTATCAAAAGCAATTCAATAAAATTAAAATTCTGGTAATATTAAACTATACATGTTGCCTTGTTGTAGATGTTCTATTATACCACTATACTATCGATTGCGCGTGAGATTGTAATCGGTTTCGAAAATTTTTGAATTTAATAAACTAGGAGTACAGCAGCTTTAAAAGTAAATGAGTATGTGTAACGAAAATGAATTCGAAATAATAACAGCGCAATCTATTTGCGAAACTAAAATTTCAATGATACTTATAACGTACAGTCTAAAAAACTTAACAGAGCAAGCAGAAATATAATGCTGAGCTTCTATCTGTCTGCCGTTCGTTTTCTTTGTGTACAAACCATAAAGGCAATTATTGTTATACGAAACCTAAACTCTCCGATATGGTATATGACAACGCTATAACTTCATGTTGCTGATTTTATATTTATATGACGTTTTTGTTGTCAGCTTTTGAGATAAAGAGAATCGCTATCAGTGATTACAGGTATATGTAATGGAAATGTCAGTATTACTAAGCCTTTCTCAGTGGAGCTGATAAAAACTTACTTCACTGATGATTGTCTTGTGTAAGTTTCTTCCAAAGATGGTTAACCTTAAAACGAATATGTCATTCTTTAAGGACGGCTACACGATAATTTGTATATCAAAGGTTTAACATCCCGAATATTCTCATAAATGTGTTTAAAAATCCTACGTGTGTAAAAGAATTGCATTCATAATCAAGGTCAGGGCGGCATATATACATCAAAGTTTACTAGGTAACGCTGCTGCACTCCATCTGKGGTATTTACAGCAGAATCGTTCGTCGCTCAGAATTTYCGTGCTTCAGAACGTAATTCGCTGCGGTGGCCAGATTATGGGCCCTGATAGCTCAGTGGTCAGTAGGTCAAATTTTGACTAATATTCATATGGTCCCGAAATCAAATCAATCTCGGTTCAGGCAGGCAATACTTTTTCGTTTTATCCYATGCTTGTTAACCCATTAAAAATATTATCTGCGTTAATTAAAAAACAAATTTCAGACAATAATTACCTTTCTCTATATATAATACACTTGGATTGTAATTAGCTGCTGGTCGGCATAATCTGGCCACCGCAGCGAATTACATTCTGAAGCTCGAAAATACTGAGCGACGAACGATTCAGCTGCAAGTGCGCCAAAAGGCGTTCAGCAACGTTACATAGTAAACTTTGATGTATATATGCCGCCTTGAACTCGATTCTGAATAGGGTCCTGATAGCTCAGTGGTTAAAGCATTTGACTAGTATTGAAAAGGTCCCGAGTTCATATCTCAGTCAATGCTGGCAATACTTTTTCATTTCATCTTACGCCTGGTAACCCATTAAATATGATCTACTTAATTATAAACCCTGTTATATAAACTGCTAACTCTTATAAAGCTATAAAAGAAACTGTTTCTGCGCACGCATTTTTAGCTATGTAATGCGAAAACAAAAAACTAAAAGGTCTCATTGCTGGTACATAAGTACCCCCTTACATTCCCACTATATACCATTCTATGGTGCATATTGAGAACTTCATACATAGCGTAACGCACTCCGTTAATATTTAGTCATTAGTTATGGTAGTTACGGAAGTTCAGGTGCCAAGGCATTAAGTATTGACACCTCTTGACAGTAAAGTTTTAATAGAAAAAAGCTTGCTATAGGTGTGGAACGGTTGAAAAAAATAACCCGTATGTACGAGCTTCCCCTAAATGTAAAAATCCACGGTATATTTAGATAAGCTAAATACTTACCAATTCTACTTCGCTCCTTAATTGCTGATCTTTTCTGAGAGCACGCCACTGCGAAGCCGTCTTTTAATGACGGCTGTTTTATACACATACTTTTACGATTAATTTTACGACGCCGTTCCTTCGGAAAATCTAATATTGTCGTGCAGTTTACAACTGCAGCGTCCCCCATCGGGACGCGTTCGGAACTATCACACTTATCCGTTTAAGCTGAAATATTGCAGCGACTATGAGAATGTGTATGCAATACGCCCTGCACGCCCGTTTAAGCGACGGCCCGATTTTCTTGGGATAAAATTAAGTTCCGGCCGCCGTTGGGGGTTCTTTATTTTCCTGTGTGAATGGGCATTTTATGCTGTGCACGTGCACCTGTACAGAGTGCACGAGGTGCTGAACAGGAGATAAGCCATCGGGCAAATGGGAACGCATTTTGGGGTTAATTCCCTGGCAAATTTACAAAGGGTTTTTCCCACAGGTCAGCAGGAGGTGCTAAAGCAGAGGTTCTTCCTGAATTTCAACGATTCTGGACAAATTTTAAGCTGGGATTGTGAAGTTGATGGTGCTAGGGAATGGTAGACAGATAACCATGTTGAACACCTTATTTGAACACGGTTATTGGGTCTGCAAGCTAGTCACCAATAGTAAAAAAAGCCATATTAAACAAAAACAGCAGTTCATTAACCTGTTTCTACGACTTATCGCGCTGTACAAGTTCAGTTGTCTTTTTTCAACTTAATCAAATCTAAATAAATGTTAAGTCAGTTCCCTAACATTATATAGTGCCAGTAAAAATGGATTAACGTTCTCACCTATGCCGCACTTATTGTTGTCATTTTCTCAACTGACATACTGTTCAAATGTCGGAATGGAAATGGAAAAACAAGTAAACAGGATATGTTAAAATATTTAGTGAAAGCTTTGGTGCATAAAATAACTTCAGTGTCCTTAACAAAAACTAGTTTTTGTGCTTGTATATCAAAGCATTACCATGGTAGCGTTTTTTTCTCGGTAATTGTAGTGTCTTACCGTTTATTGTCGAAGAGGGGAAATGCACTAAAACACTCTACATTTATTATCAATGCTTGTACATTAATGAATCAAAGTATTCCCTTTACATAACCATTATCGAAATCTGTCACATTACAAACAACCCTGAATAACAATTGCGCTATCCGCCCACGTTCCTTATATAAATATCTTTTATTCTATATTCTACAGTAACAAGTCAACTTTTTGTGGATTTATATTGTGTATTTTTTATCCTTGAGATGATTTGGTGTTTAATTTGTGTGGTTTAATAGCAAAATTTTGTGGGAAATCGTTTTTTCTTTAAATGAACGATAAATAGCGTCACCAAAGCAGGTTTTGCAGATGTCAATACTAGCTTTTATATATTTGATGACGACGACAAACCCATTAAACTAAACGAATTAAATTCTAATGATAGTTGCGAATAGAGATCGACAATAACGTAAATAATAAGATGTTTGTGATATATTATTATTTATTAAAATAAAAGGTATGGGCTTCCCAAAACTGCTACAAATGATATCAAGCTCTTGATGCACGCTATGGATAGCTCATCTAAATTGCCTTCGGCAATAATATTTACCAAACCCTACAAAGTACGAACTAAATGGAGATGATCCTGATGCAGTTTTGGTGGATGATGATGGACATGAATAATGATATTCCAAATTCGGTAAACCAGATTTTATTTTCTGACGAATCCTCTTTCTGACTAAATGGATTTGTGGGTAGATATAGCTAGAGCTACTGCTATTGTGAAAATCCTCACTGGATAAACAAAATACAAAGTATCCTTAAAAACTAAATATGCGGGCTAGTTGTGTGTAATATAGACGAACGAGAATACGTAGAGAAAACAGAAATGATACGCCTAGAGAAGGAAATGTAATATTGGCTGGTAATGCGAATGCGCAACTCACTGCGCGAAGAAGACAAATAATGAACAGAAGGTAGGAAATCCTAGAAGACAAAATAGCTGCAAATAGCCTCTTCATAGCAAATAATGAGAAAGAAGAGAGAGCCAATGTCGTTTATTAATATTAAGGTATGTAGTGAAAGCCTACTATGTACGGTCAAAAAGTGGGAGGTATTGGATAAAGAAACCCTCAGTGACCATAAATACATACTGTGTACGTGAACGTCCAGGAGCAGAAGATAAGACGTGGAACAGCTGATGGACGGTAGGTAATGGCGGAATTAGGAGAGCAATGGAACAATGAAATGCAAAGGATCAGAACCACGGAAGAGAAAACGGGCTTGTTACGAGAAATATGTAAGAAAGCTCTAAAACGCACTTTACGATACAAGAGATAAGGGAAATACTGGTGGACAACATACATGACAAGTAAGAGAGAAGATCTCAGAGATTAGGAAGATAAATAACAAGGACAAGTAGTAGATGGCACAGAACAAACGAGATACAGGAACGAAATTGAAGGGAGGAAGCGAACCAGACCCAAAGAAAGGTGGAAAGAGCTGTAAAAGAACTGCAAACTGACATATGGGTAAAGGCTTATAAAATTGTCACTAAAAGAATCGGTAAAAATTATAAACCGATACTCAATGAAGAAGAACGGTACATTTTGCAAGAGGACCGGTTCCAACACAAACAACGACGATGCAAGTGGATGACACAATACAAGAAAAAAAAATGAAAATGTACGGTGTACTGGAAAAGAATTACACGAAGCCAGAAAAGAACTATAACACCACAAGACATCTGGGGTGGACAGAATCCCCAATGAAATAGCTTTTATTGTCACTGACCAGTCTGCACACATGGTCCTCAGAGTTATGAATAGATACCTAGAAAATGGGTGCTTTCCAGGAACATGGGAAGTAGCAGGACTGGTGCTACTATCAAAACTATGGAAAACACTGAACGACTTTTGGTAAAAAAGCAATAAGCGAAGAGAATAATTACATCTCTCCAAAGTAGTGTGGGTTCAGAAAGCGTCGATCCACAACAGACGAATTGAAAATGGGTTGTGGAAATTGTAATGCTGGCTACCTTATGCGCAGGAAGTGTTTGTGTGTCATGGTCTTTTTGACATTAGGAACGGCTTTAATAATACCGTGCTTTGACGAGGAATATTAAAAGCACTGGAAGTGATGGAAATACCGTAAGACATTATGCGACTAATAACAGAAAACTTCAGGAACAGAATACTTAAAATTGGAGATATGGAGGTGCGGGTAGCAATTGGAGTGCCATAAAGCTCTGTTATTGTGGAACCTCTCTTACAGTGGTGTCTTGAGACTACGATGTCGTCCCGATCAGAACTGCTGGCATATGCTGATGACTTTGCACTAGTAGTAAATGCGTCAAATCGAGAAAAATTAACAACTGCCCACGAAGCAATAGCTGAGATAGAATACTGAGTTACAAACAACAGACTGCAATTAGCAGCAAAAAAACAGAAGTAGTGGTGCTCACAGGAAGTGAAAAGCTTAGAAACATTGAGTTAGTAGTGGATAATTTAAAAATTACCAGTAAAGAGTAAATAAAGTAAGATATAAAGCACACAGCAATTAAAGCACAAAAAACATGAACGCGCTGGCTAAGCCGGTGCCATTTGTTGCTGGTCCTACAATAAAAACGAGGATATTACTGATCATCGTGATTCATTTCGTAATACTATATCCACCAGTATTGAAAAAAGCACTTGGGTATTAAAACATCTAAAAACTCTTAGAAAGTGCACAAAAAGAAGCAGTTTTGCGAGTGACGGCAGCCCACAGGATGGCACCAACGGATGCACTACTTGTTCTTGCCAGCGTGCCTCCAATCCAGCTATCTACTTGTAGAGGAAACATGTGTGTGTAAATAAAGCGAAGGAACTACTAATCTTCTCCAAATGGCAACAGAGATGCAATCAGGCCGTAGGCGGACCAGAATTGCCTGCACTGAGGCAGAAGGCACACTTACTGAAATGCCAGCACTGGAGAAGAACGTTCCCAATCCTAAAACAAATCGTGGTGAACAATTTTAGACAAACAAGGAACACGGATAGGAGGTGTGATGCATGCAAAGGTGAACCTGGAAAGGAAACAACAGCTGTCGTTGTGTAGATAGTACTATCGCTCTTACTATAAGGGATAAGGGAATGCTTACGCGATGCCGTGGTAAAAGTTGAATGGTAGAAAAACCAGGGAGCTAAGGGTTTTAATGGGTAGAACCAACCCAAAGGTTGAAAGAGCACCAGCGGGGCGCGCATAATGCATTTCTTCCCTCTTTATTCATAAAAAGACTTATCGATCATTTAATTAACATGGAATTTTGTAATCGACTTCATAATCCGGTAATTTGAACCATCTAGCCATTAGTAATAAACTGTAACAAGAAAAAGCGATTAAAACATCTCTCAGGAAAATATTAAATGTCTTCCAACACTTCCCGTATTTTTGCTGAATTCCTTCATTCCTCACCTCTTACTCATCTCTCCACAGCCATTGTCTGTAATTCTTGCCAACTTTCCTCGGGCAATTTCAAACCCTGTTTCATATGTTAGCGTTACTTATGTTTCGCGTGGCGCGCTCCTTTCCAGACAGCACACAATATAAAGCAACCATTTTAATTTAAACCTCGGTGTGCAGGGCAAGATAAGAACAAACGCGTAAAACTGCAAGCGCTGGGCCATTCGTTAGGCAGGCCGCCATTTATTTCGCTGCACTAAAATATTAGCGACGATCACTCACTTCTTAAAAAAGGGTAGTAATAAATAAGAACTCGCACCCCCGACGAACATCCGTCGCTTTTCATTCTATTTACATTTACGTCACGTCAAGGCAATGTCATCAGATATACGTTGCACGATAAAAAACGAATCTCTGGTGGGATGACGCGCAGTCATGCAATGTCGCATTTTATTAATTTGGAAGGCGTTATAAATTATTCGTAAATACGAATGTTTTATGAGACGGTACGGCGGCACTGAGAAATGGCCAAGTTAACGCATTTAACCAAACAAAATATTTATCAATTGCTTTAATAAATTCTTGACGTACGTACTTACTTTGCATGTATGTGGTATACATACCTTCTTTTTGATAGACAGTTCCTTTTTCGAGCAACATTTTATATTTAATTAATTATCTTATTAAACGTTGGTAATACGACCTCTATTATATTACTCTTTAGGAAAGAAGATGAAAAAATTGGAGTGAAAAGTATATTTCTGCTACTGCACTGGAACTTATCCTATAACGTTCGGTTTGCGTGCAATTATGTACATGAAAGAGAATATAGTTTTGGCTATTTTCACAGATCTCGATTGTTTAATAATGCACAAAATCATAGCCGCCTTTAGTAAAAGGCCGGGACATAGCAGAATCTGCAACACTGCAAATCGGGAAAGAATCTTGTCGAGTTACGACATACGTTCAGGCCATAGCACAACCTACGTTATGGATAGTCGTGCTGAGCTTAATTTAGAAACACTGCTGAGGAGCTGACACGTAGCACGGATATCTCTAAAGTTAGTAGGCTGTTGCCGTAGCACAGACGTATAAAGAGACATTCGCGATTAGAACCAACTAGACATATGGCGTAACTCGACAGCAAACTGATGACGACACTTGGTTGATTCCTCATTTAGATAGTAGTTAAAGTGCATAAAAGTATTGTATATGAAGGTAACCAGTGGAATCGTCCAAAACGAAAAAAGCGTTCTCCCATGATCGACTCCAACTCGATCAATAACGAATATTAATATTAATATTACCTCGCGGTACGATCAATGGAAGAACGAAAATGATATCTGAAAAGTGCACAATCCGACAACATCTGGTAGTTTCGATCGTGGTCCACGCGAAGTTCCAACCTACTGACGTTAATGCACGGCGATCTGCAGAAAGCACGGCGATCTGCAGCAACTTTGATGTCCTAGTCCTGTAAATTTTGAAGCGGGAGGCTGAGGCTGCACACCGTAGGGCTCTGGATTGGAGGTCATGAGCCACTAGCATACTAAGTTTGGTTGTGATCCGATCAATGCCGCTTCATTGCGTGATATATATTTTCAGGTACCTCGCGGTACAATCAATGGGAGAACGAAAACAGTAAACTAAATAAAAATAAGAAATATCTTGTCGTTCCAGGTCTACAAATTTACCATTCTACTACCTATCTGCCTGAATTGGCTTTATTTTATTTGCAGATGCCTTATAGACGTTCTGCAGATGAAAGGGCACTACGCCAGTTCATCATATACTGAATGTGTTACCTGGTTTACTTGGCGACGCAAGTGAAGTCTAATGGTGGAACGTATTTAGAAATGGTTGAATTGATTTTCAAATTACAAAACAATTATTATTAGAAAACCAAGGTGACGTTGAAAGATCGAATGCTGAACGAATACTAATTGTTTTAGCAACACAATGGAGCGCCACGACGCCGCAATACGGCGTTAATGCGCAAAAGTGGTCATGTCATAGATATCCTTATTATAGCTTTTGTAAGCGTGGAATAATTGAATGAATACCACGATTGTCCGATTTAACCGCTTTGTATTTCTATCTGAGGTCATGTAAAATCAATGGTTTTCAAAATCACAACCTATATATAAGCCCGGATTATTTGTGACTAAGAATTATTAAAAAGTGCAGGAGGATTCCATTTGAAACGACCCAAAAGGTGCGATTGAAGTTGAACAACCTGTCACGGTAAGGTGGTGCATAGTTTGAGAACCTGTTTTAATATTATAGATTTCTCTGATTTTGTTTACACTCTTCTTGTCATTACAAATAACTTCAGGTTGTAGCTCAAATCATTTTTATAAAAATGATCTACAGTATACCGAAGTTTATATATCGACAAAAATGAAAACAGATAAGAATTACAACGTGAAAACCTGGTAAAACATCGAAAAATGTAACAATGCACATGGTGTTTTGTTTAAAAACGGGAGACGCCGCCATCTTGATAATAGTTTTGTTACACGTGTATTTGTGCTTCCATGTACAGATGGCTAAAGTTGAAGAGAAATAATGACCCTGTATTATAACTGTAACGTAGAAGGCAAAAAATACTTTTTGCGGAATCATACCGCGGTATTTTCATCACAGTTGGTAGTATGGATGCGATTCTTAAACGGGATCGATTTTCTTGACTCATACTTTATATCACAAATGCGGCCGTGGAAAAACGCGTTCGTGTAAAAAATGGGCAAAGTCGACGTCCCGACGTGAAGCCGTCAGTCTTCCGAGTGACGAGCTACATCTTTCATAGGTTCACGAAGAAGCTGCGCCAATGTTTCTTCTGTTTCTCCAAGTTAATCCAATTCACATCAATACCGGTGCTTTTAGCAAAATTGAGTTGAAAACGGGACGACTGCGCTGCATCTGCGCTTTCGATCCTACAGAACGTTGAAATTTTGCTGCGCTTAAATTGGCTTAAGGGATCAGGGATTTCTAAAACACAAAAGCTGTATTCTACACCAGAGGCAAGCAACTCTCGCAMTAGTTTTAATGGCTTAGGTTGTTGTGTAAGTAATGTGCACATTTATATTAATGTGCCTTATTCAATTAGTAAATAATATAAAACAAATCACTCCGTTGCCTACTGTTCTTGATTTCATTAGTTTTGAAAAACGGAGTAGTTAATTACTAGAATCAAAGAAACAAAAATAATCATAATGGGAAGTTCTGTTCTGCGGCAATGTTTCACGAATTGAATAATATTTATATGGTCATTTCAATAACATCAACTAATACATTTGTATATGCCTGGACCAGAAACTCACACGAAATTGTTTTTAATTACAAAACAAAGTCGCAGCACTTTACCCCAATGTCAATTATGTTCTAGTAAAGAACAACCTGAACTTTGCATTTTTTACTGCTTATATGAAGTTACCAACGCCAAATTTGCTATGTAAAACAGGCTGATATATGCAAATATACTCGTTGGAGAACCTTCTGTTCCAAACGAAGTCTATGACATTACAAGCCCGCGCCGTGTTCATAAACATTCTTGTTAAGAATACTTAAGTAAGCTCGGCTCTGTCGTAGTGCAAATGCGGTGCACTAATGCAGAGTGATGACTGGTATTCCTGCATGCCTGTATTACATAATTCATGAACGTAATGCAGGGTCATTAATTTTTATTACAACCCAGTTACTTGTTACCTCATAATCCCGGTGTGCAAAAACAGTCTGTGGGTGATGCAAATATCATATTCAGTAGAGAGACTAAATACCGACTTAACAGTCTTTTCAGGTACTATTTTGGCATGGTTTGTAATTACATTATTATATAAGTTTCCACGATTCTACAATAACAGATAGACATGACAGATTACAGGACTGTTAAATATCAGGCATATCATACACAAATCACGTTGCCAATTACCCAGAAAGAAGGCAAACAGCACTGCATTAGAGCCGGATATCTCATATTTTGCCCTAAAATGGCGGACTATTGTAGTACTACAGTAAATTTAGTAACTACGGTAGTTTCAATTAAGACCACTGCATATATAAGGTACTGCCAACTGTGGTCTCAGGTTTGATCCGGGAACAGAAAAGACAGAATGATCCTTTTCTCTGGGGTACAAGCGAGAGACGAGATAGCAGGTGTTGCTGGATTTTAATTTCACCTAGCAACTATTGCTGTCAAATCCAGCAGTAACTACATACATCTTCTCTATTATCTAGACAACTAAATTTTGTGGCATGTGTGAGAAAATTATTTGACGAGTAGTAAGTCGCCATGTTGCTCGTCTGTAGGGCAACGAGTCTGTGCAGTAACCAGGAAGTGTTGTTCGTTTTTACGTTGTCATGACGTTTCCACATAACCGTTACTGCCCATGCATCTTGCCCTACATGCGCGATGATTTTCATCACAATCTTACCATCCTTTAAACTTCTAGCTAACTATGTATTTATGTGGCAGTAGCAGGGATGGAGTTATCAGAAACAATATGGAAATTAAATTAAAATCTTAGTCTTTTTGGGTAAGACCGCGTTTGATGTTGGAACAAGGTAGACGTTTCGCCCGCACCTGTGAGGGGCATCATCAGGAAAAGGAGTATGGAATGTGGTGCAAACCTAACGCGAGAGAGACATCCGAATTGAACCAAATCCCAGGGAGGAAAGAGAACTAAAACCATGGATACGGTTGTACCTGTCATTACGATAGGAGTGGGGATGCTCGGTCGGTAAAGGTGGGAGATTATGAAAGTGGGGATAGCCGTCGGGTTTAGATTATTGGGATGTTTGGAAATTTCTATGGCTTCTCGGAATTGTGGGGCTGTGAAAAAGAGTATTTTTGCTAGAACTGACACACTGTCAAACAAAATATTATGACCGGTTTCATGCTGATGTTCGGCTACTGCTGAGTGGGTGAAAAAACCTGATCTTATGTTCATTAAGTCGAAATTTAATGGATCTTCCTGTTTCGCTGATATATATATGGCTGCGCACGAACAAGGGATGCAGTAAATACCTATAGAAGATAGAAGATTGATTTTGTCCTTCGGAGATGGAAAAATCTGTGACATTTTCTAAGGGGGTTGGAAGTTAGTAAGTATGAGTTGTTTCTTAAGAATTTTGCCAATTTGGTTTGTGACACTTTGAACCTAGCGAAGTAAAGCAGTCGATCTATAATTTGGGGGTTCGAGAGTTAGTTTGGATTTGGGGTAAATATGACGATTAATTGCAAATTGTATCTCACGGTTATTATACCCGTGGTTGGCTAGACTGATGGGTCAGTGTTGCATTTCACTTCGTAGTTTGTCCGGTTCAGAAATTGATATAGTATGGTTAAGAAGAGAATTTAGGACAAAACGTTTTTGTAACGTAGGGTGAGCCGTGAGGCTATATAATGAAAGTGTCGTCTACATAAAAAGACCAAACTTTAGGATTCACGACTGATGACTCTAAACCTATTTCTTTAAGGGCTTCCATGAATGTGTTCGCCACTACTAGTGATAATGGGGAACCCATAGTTGCACCAGAAATTTGTTGGTAGAATTGACCATGAAATGTGAAATACGCTGAAGTGAGATATTTTCTACCAAGTCTGCAAATATATCAGGCTGATTGTCCAGGGATAATAATTGACAGATGATCGTCACGGATTCTGGAATTGGAACTTTTGTTAACAAGGACGTGACGTCGAAACTGACCAGAATGCCCCTTGGCTCGAGATTGTGTTCCGATAGAATATATAGAACATGTGAAGATGTTTTCCCCGTGCAGTCCTTCAGAAGATTAGCTTATAATTAGGCGATGTTATAAGTAGGTGAGTTGATAGTACTAACAATGGATCTAAGTGGAATTTCCTTTTTATGGATTTTTCGAAAAGCGTATAGATTATTAACCTATACAGAATGCTGTCAAGGGCATTAAAAATGGCGGCTGGATGACAAACACATGTTCTGGACGACCTAAATTAGTAGAGTTGGGTCGGTCGCGAACGAACTGTTAAAAAGAATGGCTTTCGGGTGAGAACTGCGCGAACTGGTTCGTGACATTGAAAGCTATCGTTCCCGAACCAATAGCTGTTGTTTCAGCTTTTCGCGCGTAAGGCGTGTGCGCTGACTCGAACGTACGCGTACGACGTATAAGGTATATAGCTGCTGCGGTTGTGGTGTGTTGTATGGTTGCTAAATCGTTCGCGAATGAATTATTGAAACGAACGGCTCTTTTGCGCGAGCTAGTTCGCGCGAACTGACTCTCCAAAACGAACTGTTTTCCCATCTTATTAGCCTATTCAGAATGCTGTCGAGGGCATTTATAAATGGCGGCTAGATGACAAACGCGTGTTCTGGACAGCCTAATTTAATATCTCCAATTAATTGATTGAAGATCATTTATCACAAAATCTTGTAATTACATTAAACTCATATGTACTTAGTTCTGGGGTTTTATTTAATTAATATGGATTAGACTGTCAAACAACAAATTTAAATATTTTTTTTCTGAAACAGCTCATTTTATCGACGCATGAGAACTTTTTTTTTTCAAGTATATCCACTGCATTTTAAGAAAATGTAAAAATGTTTTATAAATATTTGTTCTGCAAATATTGCAAAAACAACAATTTTTGCTATAGTCAAATTGTAAATATCGTTTCTTATTTGGGATGACCAGCTATACCTCTGTACCAAATTTAAACCAAATATCTTGAGAAATAAAGAAACAATGGAAAAAAGCGAAGAAACGAAGATAACTTTAAAGGGTTGGTAAGAAGACAAAATTGCTCTGAGGTAAGTTGGTATACAGCTCATTTTGATCCAAGGAAGCTTCTGTTAACGTATGGCCCATTTATTGCTGGACACCCTATTGCAGTGTAGAATGTGCGTCTAAGCTGTCTACCTTAACTTTTGCATTCGTCAACTTAGAAAGTTCTGATAAAGATAACATAAATGAAAAATAAAAAATCAAAATCTAAGATCGGTCACTATTATAGTATAAAAAAAAATTATGCTAGAGATATGCTTATTTCGAATCGTTAAAGCACATAGTACAACGACCGTTGTTAGCCAGAAATTATTAATACCATGAAACAATTTCATATAAAATTCTGAAAGGGACTGTGATATTCTCCTTTGAATTTGAAACTATTTTTTGTTAATGTTTGATTCACTTTCAGTAGAATTCTTCAAAATATATTAGCACTAACGTCGATGATATTATAATGGGTTAACAAGCATAAGAAGAAATGAAAAAGTATTGCCAGCCTTGACTGAGATTTGAACTCAGGACTTTTTTTCAAATCTCGGTCAAGGCTAGCAATACTTTTTCATTTTTTCTTATGCCTGTTAAACCATTAAAATATCATTGACATTAATTAAAAACAAATTTCAGGTAATAATTAACTTTATATATATATTAGTACTATTTAATATTCTGTAGGTAACAGCGAAAATGTCCGCCTATGTTCATAAAACGCTGGTAGCTCAGAATAACAAATGCACGAATTGCTTGTATGCGTACCGATTTCGAACATCTGAAAAACCGCTGTTCTGCAAAGCTGCCATTTCTTCCTTTTCGTGCGATTTAAGCTCGAGCATGTTACGAAGGCAATTTTCGCGCCTGCTGCACGTACCCTCTGGTTATACATGCAGATTGGCAAATTTCCATGCACACTTTCCTTTTTAATCCAGTGAATTCAATTATGACCCGTAGAGGGCCCTCTCCCTTCAAATTTTTATGCCGTTCTAATTTAAATGCAAAGAACGCGCGAACCGCTTGCACGCTTTGTTAGGTTGTTCATGTTTCCCCGTATACTGGTACCCACGTTTTGCGGTTTGGATCTCACACGCGGATTTTCACTAGTCGGCATTTTTCAGCGGTTAAATCGAGAACCCTCATTGCGCCACAACTGTTGCAAGATATGATGATTTAGGTCCAACGTTTGCTGTACCTCAATCCCGGAGGCATTTTTGGAGTTATTGCTTTGAAATAATGTCAGTCTAGCTGCGCTATTCGTTTTCTGGTACTACATTAATTGCATGCCCAAGCAACTGGTTTTAACAGTATTTAATAATATTTCAACATTGCACTACAACAAAACTACAACATAACATAGAATAATAGCTTATTATAGCTTGTTTGATTTAATACTGCATCGCGCTTTTTTTATCAAATGGCTCTGGTATTCGCTTCGATCAAGCAGTCATTTTCAAATGACACTGATATTGTACTGAATTCTGAAGAGTGAAGAACTTCGTCCACTTTTAGCGGTTGCGAAATTTTGTAGTAAAATCTCAGGCAAGGATTTGTAGGCCGAACATGTAATTTCAGTAATAGCATAGGCATATGATTAAATGTTCTCTTTTCTGAGGTTATACCTTTTTTATGCTCTAAAAGGTTTAATTTTGGTTTGAAGGCTTCCGTGGTTGTTGTCGATAACATGTTGTTTTCCGGGCTGGTTTCCACGTCGCGTCGGCTATTTGACCTTAACGTTTCGACACTCATGTCGGTGTCTTCCTCAGAAGTAGCTAGTAGTAGTAGTAGTAGTAGTAGTAGTAGCTACTTCTGAGGAAAGGTCAAATAACCAACGTGGAAACCAGCCCGGAAAACAACATGTCAGGTTTAATTTTTTACATTTTCTGTCGCAACATACGATTCTAGCAATTATTAGTTTTTATGCAATTGTCATCAAATACCTCCTGTGTCTTTCTGTGAGTACATACTTGCAATGTATTCTTAAATCCTATAGTTAACAGCTCTAGGTGATTACCTGACTGCATTGCAAACATTTTAACCCGTAAACACCGCTTTTTTGTAGGTGTCACATAAATACCTTATTTTTTGTATTTATTAGGTCCCAAACCGATATTTTTGTCGACACATCTCATTAGCGAATGGGGAGCTTGGGAAAGCGTTTCATTATCCTGCATCACCTTACGTCCAGTTTGGATATTCTTGCCACTGGGTACCACATTCCTTCTTGTTATGGATGTAGGTTGAACACCAATGCATTTCCCCTTGTTCTGCGTCCCTACTTTTGTACTTACATGCAGTGTATAACCCAAAATTGTTTGTGACTTCGCCATTCCGTAGTGACTGACTCTTCCTTTTAAATTTGCAATAAATGTTGTACTATATCTTATTCTGTCAACACCGCGATTTTTAACGCTTTCATCTGCATTGAAATGCATTTTATACGTTTATGATAAACATATAAAATTTTTGAAAACGAGGTATACGGTAAACTTTCACCTTACCAATATAGAGGTCTATAGATTATAAATACAGGAGCTTTTAGAAAAGTTTTCATCTAGTGGTCTTTTGCGCCTGAAGTTCCATTCTCAACGAAATGAGACAAATGTTTGGCTGCCTTTTTCAGGACAATTCAAGGTGTTCAATAAAAGGTTTTTACATGCTAGTGTAGAGTTTTTGTTGTGCTTACAAGGAATTTTGAAAGCAACAAAATATAGAATCGTATACAATAAGTCATTTGGTCCGTGATTGTAAAAAAATGATACAATTTAAATTTCAGTTCCTAAATGATTTTATATCAGATACCTTGTTTTTTTTTTAGACTGCGTCGCGGTTCTGGAAGTGAAGTAGAAATATGTTACAAATTAACTCGGCAACCAGTTCAGAGCTCAACCAGATCCTAAAGGATAGAAGGAGCAAGTCTGCGCCGTTTTTTACGAATGCGACAGGGGCAATAGACTGTGAGGTAGGGACAGCCGTTCGCCGTTCAGATTGTTCTGCTATATAGAAATATCGATGGCTTCTCAGAATTTTCGAGTGTTTTAGAAAGGGACTGTCGCTAGAAGCGAGATACTATCAAATACAATATTGTGACCGGTGTCACCGGGTGATCTAATGAGCGTTTGTGTTTTGCAAAACTAGTTTTAGTAAATCAGCCTGTTTCATGTTTTGTCTTTCGGAGATGGAAACATTCTTGACATGGTTCAGATGAGTTATCTTCTAAGAAATTTTACCAATCGATCTTAGTTATAGTTGGTCTGGACTTCAGATAAAGATGCCGATTGGCAGATAGCATCCCACGGTTGTTATAACCGTCATTGGCCAAGCTGGTACGAAAGTGAAGCGATTTACTTTGAAGTTTGTCTGGTTCTCAAACTGACAATGTAAAAGAGTAGTCAAGACCGAATGTTTCTTCTGGCGGATGGTGATAAGAAGATGCATGTAAGTACCGATCTGTGTGGGTGAGTATATGATAGAGTAGCTCAAACGATCAACTGGTAAACAAGTGACAACGATCTTGAGAAATTGTGGTTTAGTGGTTGTCAAGGTATCAAAGGAATGAGATCAAATAATGAAGGTGTCGTCGGCATAGTGAAGCCAGGCCTAAGGTTTAAGGTCTTGTGACTCTAGGGCTATGTGGTGAAACTTTTACATCAATATGTTAGTCAATGGGAACCCATAGGTATGCCAGAAATTTGTTCCAGGTTAATATTTGACGGATAATTGTCACACGTTCTGGAGTCAAAAGATCTACCAAGGATTTGGCAATGCTATAGGTAGGCGAATTAACAGTGCTGATGATGGTCGCAAGTAGAATTTTTGAAACAGTGTGTAGACGAGAGGGTTTCGATTTCTTTGAGGAATTCTTGGATTTTTTATGATTTAACTGAGATTTTTAAATTCTTGACGTAAGGTCACGGGAAGTGGGAGTGTATGACCCTATAAAAAGATATATGTAGATCTTTTCTAAATAATTTGAAGCATGGAGGACTATATTGCATTGCCTTGCTCGGTCGAAAAATTGGTTATTTCTGAACTGGATATGAGATTATTGAGAGCAATTTTACTTTTCTTTGGAAAAGTTCGCTGAGGGAAATTTTGGTTTGTAAAGGACCTGTGTTGTTTCGAACCGCATACGGTCTGCCTTGTCTTTAAGTAAGATCGAAAACAGAACACATTGTTTGCTCAGCGGAAGATGACAGAGTTGTTAATAATTTCGTTTTTTTATTATACCTAATTTTTGCGGTATGTTTACCAACCTATTTCTTAGACTATAAAACTTGGAACGCCACTTTGGTAATAATTGTCACTCGGATTGTCAGTTATTTACAAATTTAAAAAACAATTTAGCTGTTCTGTACCAACATGGATAAGCCCGGAAAATTAGTAGCTCCACCTTTATTGTTCTAATGTCTTTGTTTCAGATAAGAATTCTTTGAATACATCCAACTGCCTGTCACTTTCCGTGATCTGCTATAAAATAAAATAAAACAAAAATTAAATCGCCTTTTTTCTTAAAGTGTAC
Organism: Rhyzopertha dominica; assembly: GCA_025024175.1. Classification (NCBI taxonomy): domain Eukaryota; kingdom Metazoa; phylum Arthropoda; class Insecta; order Coleoptera; family Bostrichidae; genus Rhyzopertha; species Rhyzopertha dominica. Next base: position 13,717,798 of record QCXZ01000138.1, read on the forward strand.
AACCTTTCAACGTATCCCCCATATAAAAGTATAGAGTTCATATAAAACAGTGTCATTATCTAAATCAAAAGTCTTTAAATAGAGTCACTTGCCATGTTGTGACTGTCAGGTGAAAAGCTATCGCACAAAGCTAGAGCTTTCTGTACAGACGTTCAGTATGAAAAACCCCGAACAAAGCTTGATATTCCAAATATATCCAAAGTTCCGCAGAGCTTAAAGTGGGAAAGGCGTACGACCCATGCGACACAACTTCAGAGTTTACTCAACGTTTAATAAGCTGAGATCAGGGATGGCGGTGCGCATTCATATTCCGGACGGCGGCAAGTTCATCTCGCCAGCGAAATTCATGTCTAACGAAACGCATTATGTATCGCAATAAATAACAGCCCTTTAACCCACAAGCGGCCGTTTCATCGGCCGTCCACGGACGTTTCCCTAATGTATAGGATTGTGGCGGACAGTTATATGCATATGCATTATCCCGCCTGTCCATATTGTTCACGGGCAGAACGACCGACCTTCTAACGATAATTGCACTGTACGGATTTTGTCACATGACAAGTAACGGCTATCGCATTATGGTAGCAATCTCGGTGCACAAGAACGATAATTAGAAGCGCAGCTATAATGGTTTCTGCTGTAGCAGTTCCGGGAATTCGATACAATACACTATCCTATGCGACCTACCGTTTATACAGGGTTTCTATAAATGATTCATGCATCCAGGGCGTCTATGGAAATTATCGATTAAATCAATTTGCCGTCTCTCAGAAAAGTGACGTATACTTGTTATCTGTCGTTTTTTTTTTTTAATTATTTGATATATTTTAATATGAGAAAACGCATGGGAGTGTGTATTTTCAAAATATTCTGTATGTTTTGTGGGATAATTAACTTTAAGGTTGGAGAAAGCTCACATTTCGGAGTTGTGGGATGACACTGATCTGCAAACTTCAGTACTATCGCCGTGCATATTGTAGCTTGGCAGCAGTTACAAAAAGGCGGCACAAAAAATTCAGAAATCAACGCCTCCCGCGTTGTATTAATCATTTATAGAAGCCCTATTTATGTAGAGTGTCAATGTGTGATAGATAATGCGCGTTCTTATTTTTTATTACAGTGAATGCCGAATGGAGTAGCTAGATATCGATTTTATTAGCTTCATAAGTGTTTCGAGAAAACAGCACACTAAGGTTTTTTCAGAGTATAGTTGGATTATTGCGATTTTCAGAGGCAAAAGGTGATTGAATAAGTCACAGTACTTCCCAAACAATATCTATAATGGAAGCGTTTTAGTTTTAGCTTCCTGAGGCGAATACAAAATTCTGTTGAAAAGCAATTATACTCCACTTTATAACGAATAAAGATTTCACCATAAGCACCAGTGTTTTATATTTTGGCGATGATGAACAAGGAAAAAAAATGCCTGGGAGTGATGCCGCCGATACCAACATCGTGATTCTGATTGTCGAACTACTACGAGTTTAATCTTATTTCTTTGACTGGGATATTTATAAAGTTAGATTGACTAATGGAGTTGACGGTGAAACGAAGAAGCGTACCATTTTGCTTAATATGTTGAGGAGGATGCTTATACATTAATCTGCAATATTTGTAGACCTGGGTACAACAGATCAAAATCTGCCAAGGTCTACTTAGCTTGCTGGATAAATACGTTACTCCGCAAAATCTTTATTAGCTAATCGATTCAAGTCCTAGGAGGCTAAGGAGAAATGTACGGAGGGTATCAAAGTATGGGCAGCGCGAATTGTTGGTGTGGCTGTAAGTTGTGGATGTAGTACTAGAATGTGTTCAAGGAGCCAATTTAATTGTGGCTTTGAGAAAGATTCGACTTTGGGTCAACTTCTATAAGGAAAACGTAGTATCAACTTCGAGGATGTCCTACTAGTAGCAGAAAACAAGATGACGACTCATCAAAATTATCAAATCTGCGGTGATTATGTTTTTTCAACTAGGCTTCCAAAGGTCGGTGGAAGGTGTACAGTTGCATCAGCAACGCGCGCAATGTCGTTATCAAGTACCTCAGTAACCACGAGAAGGAAGTGTACAGTTACTGGTCGAAATCGAAAGCTCTGTCAAGTATGTGCCAAGAAAGGACCCTCAGCAGCTAAGTATAAGTACAAAAGAGGTCACTTTGCAAATTGATGTCCAAAAATAAATCGTCATCATTTTATGGACGTCAGTAGTAGTGTATAGGTTCACGTTACAGTAGCAATAATTTTGGGTCCAGCTAAAACTGAAGTAAATTTATTTAATATTAAATAACATAAACTGACAGTGTAAAAATGATGACGAGAAGATCTAAAATTTTACAAAAGAAAAGGTACTTCTAAATTATTTCGACAACTTACTTAAAGCGACTAAACCTTTGTTTTCTTAAGTGCATTGTTTCAATGATACGAAACATTACCCCGTGAAAAAAATATCGTTATTGGCAGACAATGCGCGCTCAGTTGCACTGATTAAAATATCACAAGGCTATCGAGCCAAAAAAAATCAAACATTTGACAAAAGCGGATATAATGAAATTAAAAAAAAACACGACAATTTAATTTTCATATTGAAAATGGTCCTCACTGTTGGACTTACACGGACTTGCAAGCTAGAAAGGTTAACAAAATTTTCCATTTACCAAATACCAAAGCTCATGTACCACGATTTTTTTTTAACTGCTGGAAACTTGAAGGGGTGAATATAGCAAAAACGTTTCACAGCACATCAGTCTTTATCCAAGGAACTTCAATCATGACGTTTTATATTCTTCGAATATTTAAAGAAAATTGCTCCAAACGTTTTATGTGGACCCAAATGTAAAGCAGTATGAGGGAAAAGTAAGTGTGGAGCCTACAACTAGTAATAATCACTATCAATCAAAATTCACAACTATTCTTCAACAAGAGTTTACTTAATGAATTGTAAAAATTGCCTCATTAATATCTATTACAAAAAAAGTAAATTGTAGTTAAGCACTGTTCTTATCGTATTTGTAGTTTTATGAAATTTTTATATATTTGTTGTTATTATGAAAAGGGGCATGTTAAAAGCATGTAAAAAAGCGTATTGTGATGAAGTTCCTAGACAATAGTTATTTATTTTACCAGTGATATGCAATCATTATTACAGTGAGTGCGAATGATTCCAAATTATGGGGGCATTAGCTGGAGCTTCATTTGTAATCACGCCAGTAATTCGAAGTGTGATGTACAAAAGGTTATCTACATCTACCTTTATCTGCCCTTCGGTTTTGAAGAAGTTACTGCAAATGTCTCTTCACTTTTACTACGTAAGTTTACGTAAGCTGAGTATGAAAATTATTATAAACGTTTCACCGATAGGTGGACAAACAGGATAATTAAAATTGAAGCAGAAAAAAAAGTAATATTAGCATTGAATACTGTAAGCTAAACATTGTTTAAGCACTCAGTTGGATAAGGGCAAAATAAATTTAGAGTATTCATTAAAGATGTTTGAATAAATTAAAAGGAGCTGAATATAAAGAATTTTCATTAATAAAGGTAAAACTAACAACTAAAATGTACAGGGTTGCCTTGATAATTGGGCTTGAAGGTGCTTGCTATGTATAGATGACTAACTGACCTACAATAGGCAAATGTTAAAAAAGCGGTAGCTTTTTCGTATCCTCATACCAAGTACTAAGACCAAATACCGTCAGAATTCTTTACTGCAGTAGGCATCAAAGGTTTAATAATTGCATGAAGCTGCCRGTTGGTATAAACACATTTAGTGCTATGCCAAAGAAGATTACCAACTTTCTCAATTTTCCAGAAGCTTAAGAATACGAATACAAATTAAATATTCCGCTTCACTCTTAGCAACTAACGGAGCAGCTCTATTAACAAAAATGTGTCATGGTTGGAATTCTGATTAGGTGATCAATTAATAATTCCCAACACAACTCGGATGAGTTGCTCCTTTAACACAGATGTAGATAAATTAAGTAACTTGGCAACCAGTTCGTAAGTTTATCGTTTATTCTTAAAGCTTGTCTTTATATATCTACTACACCATCGTGAATTTCCATTTCCAAACGTTTTTAAGTAACAAACACCGAGAGCCTTATTTGGCGGAGGCGCCGGCAACGAATGAAAATCATTCAGTCCGGTCTATTCACATTTAACAGGCACTTGTTCCAGTAAACTGCTATTTTATTCTGGCCTCCTCGTCGAAGCATCGCATCGAAAACAAAGAAAAATACCGGCATCCGTTCTGCCATCGGCGGAGGCGGCGGGGGGAGCGGCTCGTACGGGAATGATTCGCCGGAGCGGTTCCCAAATACAATCAATTCTGGGAAATAACACACAGATCAGCGGGACGGCCCTAGCGGGCTGGTAATGCGTTTCGAAAGAGGTTACTGATAACGTCGGGGAAGGGAATTTTAAGATGGGGCAAGGTTCCAGCGCTCAGCAATTTGTGTGCGGATTTATGCTTTCAATAACTTGGTCGCATGTGTACCGAAGTGCAGGCGTACTCGCGTGGAATTGATTACGGCGGATAACGTCTTTTTTAAGCGTGGCCGGCGCTGCATGCAAATTCGACCTCTTAATAAAGAGCACATACACCGGGGCCATGTGTCAGTGTCGCCGACGAGGAATGCGGAAATGTTTTCGAAATACTGCGGAAGTAACAAACCAATAACGAAAGAAATGTTCTAGACATATAAATGGGTTCTTACCTAGTGGTGAAGCAGGATGGTAGACTGGATGGTGTGGTGAAGCACTGCAACAAGAGAAAGAAACATCAGAAAAGTCTGTATTTCAACGCTTAGGTACAGATCTACACACCTAATTTATATTTTTATATTTTTTAGATACAACCTTAAGTGATAAATATGTCAAACTAAAGATCTTTAAAAATGGAGTAGTTTGTGTCAAAAAAAATTGCGAATGTTTCTCAGGGAATCCCCAAATTTTATCTTAATAAATTCATAAAAAATATTAAAGTAAATAAATCACTAATATTGTGAATTTCATAGTACATTTGTTATTAAACTCCAATGATGTAGTTTATAGACTACCATAGAATAGCTTACTCAAACCAAACATGATATATATTTGCAAACAGTAAAATATGTATAACCTGACTCTTATTTCAAGTATTGTGGTATCTGAAAAATAATATTTGTAAATAATTTCTTAACTGAATAAAATATTTTAGCATATACATCTTGTATAAATAAAGTGCCAGGCAAGTAGCCAAACATGCATTAATCGCATATTTGTATAAAAAAAACTTAGATAAAAAATACAAACCAGTGTAACCGACCACTATACTATGTTCCTAAATGTGCAAGCAAACAACACAAATACAAATAACATTGGAAGCCTAAACTTAATGAACTATTGGAGAGGGAACATTAGGAACTACTGTAAATCAAGTGTATGAATTTACTAGAAGAAATCATCTAAAGTAAGTACTGTGACTATTAACAATGAGAAAAATATAAAACTCTGGATCACGGAAGATGTCATAAAATCCATACAAAAACGTGGCAAACTAAAAGTGTACTTATAAAATAAAAATAATAACATACTAGAAGTGGGATGCGCCTTGTATACCAAACTTATCAAGGTTACTATACTTAGCAAATTCATAAAAAAACGCTTCTAATAATTTCTTTAAGATGTGGCAGATAACAACTCCATAAACAATACTGCAAATAAAAGAAAACATAATATAATAGGCATTTACTGGGCTTTGAACACGGGACCTTTTGAAAACTAGTCAAACGCGCTATTGAAAATCGAGGTCAATGTCAAAGCGGCAGAGGTACATCAAAGTTTACTAAATAACGCTGCTGAAATGATGTAATATCTGACCAAGCTAAGGTGGTAGATAAGTTTAACAATCATTTTGCTAAGGTGGGAGAAAAAATGGTAAATAACGTCATCCAAAATATAAATAATCAAGGTACAATAGACGTCTTAGATCACAAAAAAAATACGTTAGTAGGTAATTGTATATTTTCAAGTACTGTCGCATGAAATCAAGTACTGTAAACTATAGGTCAACTTAAAAACAAAACTACTTGCGGAATCGATAACATATCATCAACATTTAGGAAGTAATGCTATATAACCTCTTAAATACATTAATAATCTTTCATTTAATACTAAGGATTTACCGCGTGCTTTACAATAGGCTATAATCACTCCAATAAATAAATCAAGGGATGGAAGTAATGTTGAAAATTATATACCAATATAGTATATGATGAACTGTTTTGCAATGGTATTGGAAAAATGTTTCAAAAAGAGGTTGATGGTGTTCTTAGTTACTCACAACGTTCTTTCTGAGTCACAGCTTGGTTTTAGACCAGGTAGATCTACGGATAACGCAATGTATACTCCTACACGCAAAGTACAAACCGCTTTAAGCAAAAATAAAAAAACATTTAGTCCGCATTTTTAGACTTGGAAAAAGTATTCGATTCTGTGTCTCACGGAATTATCATCAGGCAAACTAGACAGAATAGGTATACACGGAAACGCAAAACATTTTGTAAAACAATATCTGTCAAATAGAAAACAGAACGTTAAGATTGAAAAGCTTATCAGTAATACCAGTATTGCAAAAGACGGTATTCCTCAAGGGGCGGTACCATGTCCTACCTTTTTCTAATTTAGTAAACGACATATTCAATCTACAATTAAAGGAAAATTTTGTATCGAATTCAGTGGTGTTATATAATGCATATAATTGGGATAATGTAAAGTTGTTAGCGGAGAGGGTGCTGCAGTCTCTGAAGGTTTGGTTGGATTGCAACTTACCGACGTTAAATGCTACAAAGACTAATTATTTAACATTTTTATTGAACTCATTGGGCCAACCACAATTTTCATAGACATACTTGTCCGTAAAATTAATATTGGTGTGGCAATTGAAAAATATTTCTAATAGGAAAAACCCATTGTAAACACTGCTAATAAGATTAGAGTGCTTACATATCCTTTCCTGTAGCTACGTAGATATCTTGATCTAACCCTCCTTAGAATTATTTTGATTTGGTTGACTTAATAATGCAGTACGCAATTGCAGTGTGATGAGGGTTCTACGAAAGCAAATTAGTATTTAAAATAATGGTTGGCAAATCCAGAATACAGCTTCTCTCTAATGTGCAAAAATTAAATATTTTGAGTTTTTAGAAACTATTGTATGCATACGGGGCTTCTATAATTGATCATGCAACGCGGGCGGGGTTAACTTCTGAATTATTTGCGCCGCCTTTTTGTAACTGCTGCCAGGCTACAATATGCACGGCGATAGTACTGAAGGTTGCAGTTCAATGTCACACCACAGCTACAAAATGTGAGCTTTCTGCAAACTTCTTGAGAGGCGGCAAATTGATTTAATCGATAATTTCCATAAGCGCCCTGGATGCATGAATCATTTAGAGAAACCCTTTATATGTCTAATCTGGCCTTGCAAGTTCGACCAGAATATGATTATAAAACTATTTCAACGTACAGTGAGAACTTTAAAACTCCATTGACCAGAACCACATTTTATATGCAAACTTTGACTTACAAAGGACCTAGAGCTTACAACACTCTAATAGCACACATAAAGAGGATAAATATTTTTTTACTTTTCAATAAGGGTTAGACACGTTATTAACAACAATCTAGTGGATCATAAAATACTGCTTACTGTAAACTAGACCACAGTGATGTCTTATGTTTTGCATTCCATATATTGCCAACATACTTTGTTTATGATACTGTTATGTCAATGTATTAATGTTGTATAAGATATAATACACATTAAAATATTGCACATACAACCTTACGGCTCGGTGAACCTCAATATACAGAGCACCATATTGTTGTCTATTAGGGTAAGCAAACGCCAGGAAAGAAGTCAGGCCTTAAGAATGTAACATCGTCTACAATTGGGTATTTGCCATGCATTCTAATCCACAAAACAGCTGTGACAGCTTATAAATTCGAAAAAATGGATCGTAAGGTGTATTTTTAATATTAAAAATGTGAATATTTAAAAGGACCGCCAAAACGCGAACAATTTGGCCGTGACGTCAGGTGTCTTGTAAATGGCCGCTTGTTTACATCTGGGGTCAACGCGTCACGCGTCAGTCTCAGCCTGTTAATTTATCAGTTTGTTGTTTGCGTTCATTTTGTGACAAGCGAATTAAAATACGCCAAGAAAAAGTGATATACTTATGACTTATAACTTCTGGAGGCATGTTTATTGTTATGGAATTTGTGTACAGCGACGAGTGGTTCAACGTGGCGGAGATGAGGAACGTAAAAGCAACAGCATAAGCGAACTCTTTATCAAATTAACGTGGCATTGATAATTTGATCACAGTGGGTTGTTGGAAACATACTATTTTTTGTAAACATAAAAATGTACCCTAAACTTGACATTTATTTTAGACGTCAGTATAAATATAAATTGCCATTTATTTTCGGGGCTCTTGCGGTTCGTTTCCGGTCTGGCTAACAGTCGAATATATGGGGAACAACGTCGTTCTTTATTATAACATTTCCCTCTATCAACTTAAAACGCATATAATTTTTCATATCCTCTTCAAGCTATAACAAAATGGAAACCGAATGGTAAACACTTATAACCCCAAAAAGAATATTAAAACTTACAGTAAGAATTAAGATGATCTTCACAACAGAAAAACAAACTTTGCGATTTCGGCATGTCACGTCTGCCTTAAACAACTTTTTCATACGTTGATAATCTCGAAGAATGGTTACAAATTTTTTTTTAGCTATACTGACTGAAGTGCTTTTATAACCATGTACAAAACAACACTAGTTTTGTTTTCCATACATAATAGATGCTTGTAAAACTACACAAATCACTTTTTGGTGCGACCTCTTACACCGTCCTTTTAATAAACACCACACAAAAGCTTTTGCAATACAAGAATGATACTACACCATTAAACAGCACGCTCCTCGGTAATGTTTACATGACACTTGACGTCACGAGTTAAATAACCTTGGATAGAAGCGTTTTGGCGGTGACTCCTAGGATTCGAATTTCATACCTGAAATTCTCTACCTACAAATATTTTTTTTGTTTTTTTGAACGTGGCGTACGATATCTATGCAGTTCAAGATTAATTTTACCTAATTTAAAAAAAGTGAAAATACCCAATTTGAACGGAGCGAACCGTATGGGTGGGCCGAGTTAAAAAATTATTCGGCGCGCTAGCCTGAAATTGTGACCAAGAATACTGGCGAGCACACTAATGATTTAACTGTCTAGAGACGATTATCGTCCCCACCACGTCCGCCTTTTTTCTTGGAGCGCCACATATTAAGAGATGCTTTTCAAATGTTTCAAAAACTGACATCTGCATAGGTACCTATTTTTTACATTTCCAGTATTTTAAGGTGTAGAGCAACAAAAAAAGTAAAACACGAGTGGCGCAATGTATAGTTGAAGTATACAGATGAACTTCTGTACAGTGGTTTTCCTCATAATACCTTAATCATCCTAATTAGTAAACCAGTTCTTCAAAATTTCTGTTGTTCGGAACATAATCCTGCAAAAGCTGTTCTTACGTAAATAGCATTAGCAATCCAAATTTTGCTTATAATAATATTCAGCAGATATGCTGATCTATACGTTAATTTTATCACAGCTATGGAGGTGAGTGCACCCTAACGGTTTTGGTCCAATTATCTAAATTGCTGGTGTGTACATACCAAACTGGTTTCCGCAAAGTCTAATTAATTTGTTCTATAGTTGGAGAAAAGGGGTCGACGGACACATCCACATCAATTATTATACCCAAACAATAATTATGCAGTTGCTATTAATCATTAATTAGACGGTGGACACTTCGGTACCAGGAAATTTGTTTAATTAACTTGAAAACTCAGTGGGTCGCAGTTGCCAATTAACGCCATAACTTCGGCTTATCACATTTTGTGTGGGCCCTCTAATAAACCAAATTCTCAGTTTTTAGGGAGCATACGCAATCACGTTCCAAATATATGGTCAATTTTATTTCTGATTTCACCATTGATAGATGAGAAAAGCAATCTAGCAATACATCATCTTGAGAGTCTTCTAAAACCCTTTTTGAAAACGGGTAGGAAATAATGATCATATTTATCGAAATATTTAATTTTGACCGGGAAATGTTAAATCACTTTAAACACGGAAATTTTATACTTCCTCAGAAGTTTATTTTTTGTGACTGCAACTAGTAATAGATATTTGAAACAAAAGAACAATAACACATCGCTGTATCTCTATAACGCATTAAAAACTGAAACCATTTAGTGGGCTTTTTAACGCGATTTTTAACCTCCAGCCTTTTTTGCACCGTATAAATTGAATTACCTTCCTAAACTGTTTGCATTGCATAGGCACTTTGAATTTTGTAATTGATTACTACCTCACGTTCAAAGTTACCAATCCAAAATGGTGTTTACATTCCAGGAACGTGTGCAAGTTATGAGTTTATTTTACAAAATAACGACTCTGCTAGAACTACTGTGCTCGCAGCTTCAGTGGATTGCATACGGATAAACATGTCCATCTGAAACACGGTTTGAAACTTACAGGAAAATTTAGGCAGAGCGGTTCAGAGTCGGATACATAAATCTGTCCGAGTTGTAGCTGATGATGCMACCGCATGTTGCTCTTATGGAAAATACTCGAACTGTCAAAAACATATTGCAAGCTTCTAGCTCCGATTAATGATTCTCCACTAACATAAGTTTTATCCCTTCAAAACTTTCTTCAAGCATGAATGAAATGATTTTGTGAAAACTTAACAGAACATATCAATAATCAATTTTGATGTCTACATTTTTCTTAAATTGATACTTCAATCAGTACACACTTAGAAACTAAAACAAGCTTTCGTGCGGGCTGGGATGTTAAGTGATCATGGTAGGTTATTTCTTGATTTGAACATCAAATAAAACCCTAACATATACTTTCAGGGAAAAAAACAAATAAACAAAACACACCACGTAGCACATGTGACGCTTTGCAAAGAGAAAAATCTTGCGTTCCTGGTTCCTGGTGAACTTCTAGGTGTGCCGGAATTAGATTTTGATACTTCGAAGCTTGGTAGAAACCCCGTTGGGGTTGTCCACGGCAGTGCAAGCAAAACCACAGCTTTTGATAGACAAGAACAACAGCAACAACGAGCATCGATGCTGTTTATTTTGCCATATCCCCTTCTTTCCCCTGACTAACCCTTTCTTCCCTTCTCTCTTCAAACATCTACTGCCACCTATCCTCCGGGCTCGTTATAGTTGACACCGTGAAAAGTTGTTGCTACGTCACCACGAACTCACCACAATAGTCAGCTTTATCTCGATATGTTAGACAAAATAATCCATCCCTATCCCCATATTGTTGACATTATGGAAGCAGATGAAGAGTTGAAAGAATGAACTTCTATATCCAGGGGCATTGGTTTTGGACCTACTGAATTTTACAGATTTTACATCACAAGAATTTTCATTTGGAGACAACTTGAAGTCGGCGGTTTCCAAACCGTAACACCAGCATCCTCGAGAGAATTTCATCACGAAATCGGTTTGAATGCCAGCACTTAGGCAAGCATTTAAATTGTGACTTAACGTTTTAATGGAAGTTGATGGAGGCCATGTTGAAGACTTGTAATGTAATTTCAGAAAATTTTGATAACAATCTAATCGTTCTTTTACGCATTCTCACAGAGGGCATTGATGGGCCGTCAAAATTAGGACATCTTCCCTATTAAACATTGGATGTTACATCACGAGATACTCCCTTCAAAATAGAATTGACCTTTTTACTGGAATTTGAGGGTGACTCATTGTTTCTGGAAGCAGCTTTGTTGACAATCAAACTTAGGTTGTCAATCTTATACTTGTATTTCAGTTAAGGACTTCCGTACTACTTCCCGGTTTGAATTATATTTCTATAGTAGGTGCGTGATCATTTCATAATTGTAATCATATTTGGCTAACTAGAGCAATAACGTGCGGCTTATCAACAGATGAAGAGCCTACAAATTAATACATTTTTTAATATACTGCTGAAGTAGAAAAAGTTTAAAGAAATTTATCACAATAATATGTAATGTTTGCAATCCAAATCAAACGTTTTTAGCAGGTTGCAACTGTTTTTTCAGCAGCATTCTCTCAGTGCCCATTTGACCGAGGTCAGATAATCTGGCTCTACTCGTTGTTCTTTAAATAGGTGTTGATCGCTTTTAGCCCAGAAAACGATGTAATGACCTTGTGTTCATGCTACTTAGGCACATCACCGTTAGCTTTCTACTCGCCACTATACGGGGTGCCTGTGAGCTGTTATTATAAAATATCTTGTAATAAATAAGTCAATCGATGTCCTGCCCTTTATTTAGGCAATTACACAAGATTGTAGTATTATATGTATGTGGCCAGCGTGTTTACTCAATACACTTCTAGACTGCTCTACATTTTACACAAATCAATTGTGTCAAAACGTTTAGCTTATTTTGTTGTTTAAGAGCATAAATTGCTAAATAATTATTAAGTAGGAAACTTATTCGCATGTTGCTTTCTTATAGTTATATATAGTTAATATAATCGTTGATTAGTATTGGGCTATCGTGTTACAGCTAGCGTTTAGCCCACTACATCATTATTCAGTTACCTATTACATTTTCAATTATATGAAACCTAAGTAGGCGTTGTGTACGATCAGTGGCGCTTCATCTGACCTTGTCGCCAGGGTGCTATAACATGAACATTAAAACATATCCCACTGAGAAATATTGCAACGTTAGATATTCTACTGCCAAGCGGGATAAATATTGTCTTTCGTATTCGAACTAACGATTAATTCAGAATGCTAAGACAGAATCAGTATCAACATGTTGGAGTTTTGTTGTACTGTAATTGCACCTAATATGTCACATAAATAAACGTTTGTATTGCCATCTTGAAAACTATATTTTATTCACCTGATTCCTACGAACAGCAACGCCAAAAAAAAAGAAAGATCCTAGACCGATTAACATTCTACCTGTCATGTTCTAGTTTAAAGATCTCTAGATCAGTATATAATTGTTAAAGATCATGGCAGCCGATGCCGACAAATTGACAGCTCTGGTTCTTCTATATTATTCTAAAGCCTTCTATACAATTAATATTAGTATTATACTATTGTCAATTCTTCGAACAAGTACTATAAGTACCCATATATCTTTAGGAATTTCCAATGGATCCGCAGTCATATGGGCGGGCCATTGTGCTATACTATATTTATTCTTCGAGAATTTGTAGCTTTCAGTATAGCCAGTCAGTATACTAATAACACGCAAATTGTATTCTTTCCAGGCAGTAAACTTAATTCTATTTGGGAAGCCAAAATCTATCCCCAGTGTGCGATCGAAACTTGATGTGAGGTTGGTTGGAATTATTTTATTATATCAAAGTGTGATTAAAAACTGTTTATTCGATTTCTATTCTATTCTATTTCGGAGAGCATGTTAGTAGATGCTCTACTGCTTTCTGGCTCTGGTTTTTGTGACTCTGCTTACAGTCAGTGTCTTGATCAAGATTTTTGTAAAAAGAAATACACCGCGTACAAAACTCGTACCTTACGTTTGTTTAGAGCATTCGACGTAATGAGGTCGTTCACATTTCGACTCAAAATGCGGAATCCTTACCGCTATTTATGTATCTCACAACAATTAGTTTCATGTAACTTATTTTTTTTTTTCGAATACGACTGGGGCTAGCTGGAGTTTTAAGTAATCATATTGTCAATTTTGTTCCTATTTTAACACCATAACAACTATATTTTTGTGCAGTGTAGCCGGATTGTGCGTTATACGGAAATAATTTCAGTGACTGAACCATAATTTGCGTCAATTGTACCAAATGAGCATACATGAGCACATGGTTTATGAAATTGAAATATGATCTGTATTAGCTTAACAGAGGTCAGAGCTAGTTATCTCAGATAAATCACAAATAATTTTTATATTTTTGAACCGTGAAGACTTTCGCGGTACGCCTTTTGTTCGAAGAGCTGGCCACACTGTTGCTTTATTTCGTGCGCGCTTGCCAAAGAACCCTTAGGGGTTATCGTTTAACGTTTTAACCTAGCAAATCTGGTTAGGATTTTCGTGCAATTTTTGGTGTAATTTTCACAAAAACTTTACTACAAATACAGTATAGTAGCAACGAGTACAAAAAATATCACCGTAACAATGCCGGAATACCATTTTTTGTTTCCAACGGACCCGAATGTACGAAAATAAAAACGTTTCCAGCATTCGTTACTCGTTATTCCACTCACGCTCATGAAAGACCAAAGAAGTGGTAGACCGTTGTCGTCGGGACAGGCACTAAATATATTACAGTAACCAAATACCTTATAATAGAAATATACGGGGAACATCCCATCTCCGCAATGTAACTGAAGTGAAACAAACATCTCCATGAGTGCGAGAGAGGAAGATGATTTTCTATCTTTGTATACCGCTTGTACAGAATGCGTATATCAAACTAGAAGAGGTATAACAGAGACAGTGCCGACTGGCGGCAACCGGTAAACAATTTTTGGACAAGGAGAACTTAAAGCCAATCGAATGATTGCTTTTCGACTATTGAGTCTGCGTACTTCTAGTCATCGGATTACAAGGATGGGACATATGCCTATTCTCTTTGCTTCAAAGGATATGCAAAGGATAATTTACACAAAACTTTCACATATTATACACCCAAACCTTCCTCATGAATTCAGTAGTTTTTGAGTTTATCGAGAACAGACTGACGCGGTGGAGGACTTTGTTTTATAATATATAGCAGGGCCGGCGAGAGCCCGGTACAGACGGTACAAATGTACCAAGGCCCGGGCTAAACCAGGGGCGGCGGAGCCCTAAGTCATAGTCATAGTCGTGATTAAAAAATATGCTATGAATTTGAAAAATAGTAATGTAAAAAATTGAGGCCAAAAATGACGTCACAATGTGCGTAAGCCTAACACCCATATTAAACTTTCAGTTTACTTCTCCTTTTGGGCCTAGGGCCCGCCTTGCGACTAGTACCGGGGCCCGTGAATGCCCTCGCCGGCCCTGATATATGTAGTGATAATAATTATTATTAATTTACGACTTTCTGGGGTTGACTTCTAATATGATACTCYTACAWCATCTTAATTATGAAAAGATCGACCACGTGCGATATTAAAATCGACAGCGTCGCCTAACTGTCCTGCTGCTGTCGCTTATGATGCGAATTCCCCGTGGCCTCTTGCATTAATGCGTCAATAAGCATTCGGCGTTTTTCCCTTTAAACCGGGGGCGTCGCAGCGTAATTCCAAAGCTGCGGATCACCAGCTGAAGTTAATTGGAAGCACTCCGAGTGAATTAAACGGTAATAGCTATTTTCTTCTCCAATACAAATAAGAGACTCCCCGTCTGGCAACTTAATGTAACGGGCCCCTTTAATAAGGAGAATCGTAAAATTGGTTTTGTTGGGAACAGAACATTAAATTAAGGCTCCCGTTAGACCGGGTGAGCCGTATTTACCAACCATCCGAGACTGGTACCCCACGAAGGGGTTACCATAAAAGAACGAATAGAACTTCCATAAATCTGCTGTCTTTAGACAACTAGTTTAATTTGCAGTTAGATTGTGGAAAGCACCGCTCTCAAGTTGTTTTTCAGAAGTGTGGCGAATTTTATTGCAAGTTGTGAAGCGGGGAAGAATTACGGTACTATCCCGCTAATTCGCGAACTAGATAACATTATTCTCCACTTCTTGTGAATTCGGTCAAATTCAGCACATCTAGATGTGGGTAATCAACCGTATATTGGTATATTTTCAGTTATTTGTTAGAATGCAATATTCGGCTTTATTTATCTTTAGCAATTTTTTTACTGTTTTCACTGTGAGAAAGGACACGGCAGACGCGGTCGATTCTGCTCAGTTGTTTTTAATTGGTTTACGCGAGTCTGTTTCATTGTTTGTTCGGAGATATGGCTGGAAGAAAGCCTGTTACGCGTGCAATATAGCACCAATTGATGAAGAAAGTTGCATTTTTTAATGGGTAGGGGAGGTCAACAGGCACATCATTAAAAAGGATATTTTCCTGATTTCAAAAATGTATTACGCTTGTACAATTTATTGCTTCTGAGTTAAGAAAAGTGTGATAACAAACTGGGGTCTCGCAAAAAACTTCGGGATAAAAATCATATTCGTTATTACTAAGAACAAATACTCCAGGTTTCTCAATTTTCTACGTGATTGATGATAGTTTTCATTCACTTTGCTTTATTTGCAATCGCAATTCCTCAAATTAAGTAAACATGATCGCAACGAAATTTTGATGATGATTGGTTATGGAGATAGAAGGCGAAGTTAATCGGAAATAGTTGCACTCTACAATTCAATTCATGAAGATCGTAAACCAATTGCCAGATCAGCAGCTATTAAAACATTGCAACGTTTTGGCGAAACCGGCAGTGTTAAAAATCGTTAAAAACCGGGACGTCCAAGGGTTGCTACG
Organism: Rhyzopertha dominica; assembly: GCA_025024175.1. NCBI lineage: Eukaryota > Metazoa > Arthropoda > Insecta > Coleoptera > Bostrichidae > Rhyzopertha > Rhyzopertha dominica. The sequence goes on from QCXZ01000138.1 coordinate 13,734,334, forward strand.
AGTGAGGAAAGTAGCTTTAATGTTGTTTTAGATGTGCAAGAGAATGCTAAGTGTCAGGTCAGCGTACTCTCAAACACCATATTAACAGAAGCTTTGTTATAAATATAAGTTTCATCCATACAAAATTCACTTATGTAGATAGAATTTTGCGAATCTGCTATGAACTTGATTACGTTTTCTGATGAAGCGACTTTTTGCCCCAATGGTAATGTAAATAGACATAATTGCAGATATTGGTTAAACACAAATCCACATAGGATGGAACAAGTCCACGCACAACACCCTCAGAAAATGAATGTGTGGTGTGGTATTATCGGTGAGCACATTATTGGGCCTTTTTTCATCGATGGAAATTTGAATGCGGTCAAGTATTTACAGTTCTTGCGCAAACAGATTATACCAGAACTTATTTGCTTTTTCCCTAATGCTGAAAATGCTGCGCGTCCTTCTGAATAGATATGGTTTCAGCAAGATGGTGCACCGCCCCATTTTCAGTCAACGTTCGTGGATTGGTATGCGCGGAGCAATAGAATGGCCAGCACGTTCCCCTGATCTGACACCCCTTGATTTTTTCCTGTGGGGTTACCTGAAATACCGTATTTATGCTGATCGGCCACATAATGCAGAAGATTTAAAAGGACGAATCGGGGCAGAAATTCAGAACTCCAAATATGCTACAAAGAACATTAGAAAACTTTTAATTAAGGCTGCATTACTGCTTCGAAGTAAATGGGGTACATTTTGCACTATAATGTAAATCTGAAAAAAAATTGAATTTTTCACGGAATCATGTTTTCCTTTTTTACTTTTTGGGTACCCGATTCGCGATAAATTCATGAAGCTAGACGAAAATTATTACTAGTCAAGGAAAAATGATAATATCTGGCTTTTTGTTCCATTTTAGCCATAAAGAAAATTGTTTCAATTCGTTCTTTCTCAGGCTCAATTATTGTATTTACACTATTTTTAATTCAAATTGTACAAGTGTGATACATTTTTGAAATCAGGAAACAATAAGCTTTAGGTGAATGATGTGCATTTTGACCCCCCTTCCCGTTTAAAAAATGCAACTTGCTCCCATATCTCGGAAACGAGAGCCGACATGGAGTTGAAAAATTTCCAGGAAGTGCACTTAAATTACCCATAGGTCCATGCACAATTTCAGAAAAATCGGTCTAACAGAACCTGAAATATCTTGCTGGTTCCTACTTTGTAGCGACTCTGTATAGTGGCAGAAAGATTGCTTAATTTAAGGTTATTTTTGGATCGCGTGACTGATAGCTACAGCAAAAGATGAACAATTGATGCAGAATAAGTTTATGCTGCTAAATGATGTGTTAGAGCATTACTCCAGGAAAATAACTTCAGGAAAAACTCGTTACGTATCTTTGGTGAGGACCAGTGTGGTCAAAAAAAGTTTATAAGAGGAGATCTGTATAAGTTGGATCTTCAGCAATTGGGTGGAGCAATGAGATGACCTGCCTTGTTAACTACTTCAATTTGTGCTGAATATAAATATATATACAGATATCTCCTTTTTGTTCAATTATTTTAAATAGATTCCTCGTTTGTTTTATTTAAACAATCTGTTTTGTTCAAAATACGCTAAGCATTTATTATTACTAAAATATGTAATTTTGTGTCATAGATTAATTTGGGATGACCAGATTTTGCAGATTTTTCATACCACACGTTTCATGGAATCGTGCAATAAGTCTACTGAGAGCAGATTATGCAATAGGTCTGTTTTAAACAATAATTGACAAAGTTCCTGAGAACTCAGAAGTATATCGCCATAGCCTACCATCATATAACTATAACTGAGTTGGAGCAGTCTTTAAATAAAATAAGGGCTAAATGTTGTTTTTATTTTAATTGATCTCTAATGAAAATCCTAACCATAATGATTTAGAGAGCATAAATACATATTTGGCAGAAAAACTGTCATCTTCAGTAGAATAAGCGACTTCTTGGAATGTCCGCTGAAGATTTCGTAAAAAGAATATCCTCCGCTTAAATCAATCCAATGTTTAGAAGAAGAAATCGCTTGTTCTGCTGAAGATGATAACATAGCCGCTGAAATACGTATTTATGCTTTGTTAATCTTTGTGGTTGGGGTTTTTTATTATAGCTAAAATGGAAGTCTTTCTTAACTTTTTCTGTTGTTGCAGCTATATTATAATGTTTTGGAATTATTAAAATAGATTTACTTAGCATCGAACACTGAGTTACTATTCTATTGAATTCTGTTTTGTAAGATTTGGACTTTGAACAAATAATTTTGATCACTTCAGATAAAACAAAAAAAGTTTCTGTCGCGGGTACTGGGAACCTGCAACCTTCGGATCTTGAATTAGTATTTGGTGACATATTTGTTGAGTGTGTGCGTGGAACCCCTAACCTTAGATCATTTCGCTCGATGTTCTACCAACTTAAAGGGACGTGCATTACTAGGTCACTAAAAGTTTCCTTAAAAGGTCTAAGTTTCCGACAAGAGCATTGCTCGTGGTTAGTCTGATACCTATTAGATCATCTGCAAAGCGTGGTATTACTAAACGACTACTGTTGATATGTTATTTAAATGCAATCATCAGTAAGCAGTGATATATGCTGGCACTAGTGTAATCCATTGCCACTAATACGATTTTCGACTCTTAATTTCAAAAGTACGACATCAAACGAATACAAAATTAAACATTCCCAAGCAGTCGCAGAATAGTTGGCTAATCATCGTGTTTATTTAACCTGCCTGTCGTAAACTTTGCCGCAAAACAGATATTTAACTGCCACTTGCCCGTCAGTAGCTGTTTTCCTTTGCACCTGAACGAAAACACATCGTATTTGCATAACAACAGTTCGATTCAATCAGCGCCATCAGGTCCATTTGTTTTTCGATAATGGAACACATTCATGTTTAGATTATTTGGTGGTGCTCTTCATTTCCGTTCCAACACGCACTCTGCATCAATATAATTGCAATCATTTGTTTATTTCGGCCGAACAAATTGCTGCAGTGGCCTGCGTTGTGAATAATGTCGGTCACAGTAGATTATGCTTGGCACGGGGGATAAACGTAGTAATAAGCAACACCGTTTCGTCACTTTCACATTCGATTTATACCGGGCATATGTATTTTTTACTTGCATGACGTAGCGTTTTTCTCAGAGGAAGCTTTTAGGTGAATACTTTATACGAGAGTACATTATTTATTTAATACAGCTGAAAGATATCACGGAAAAGCGAAAGGACGGATTTATAACAGGCAAACTTTTCGAGATTACAAACCAATGTGTCGGTAGGTTAGGTTATTCTATTCCTCAATATGGCTCTGCAAAAAAAATCTACCAGAAACTGTGTTACGGAGCTTAATAATGTCATCAATAGTAATTTGCTGATAAATGCGTAACTCAGTTAAAACATCTATTCGGTAGTTAAATTAATATATACTGCGCTACATTACACATCTTCACTCCATTAAGGGTTTTCATGTTTAATGAGTTCTATTTAAGTTCAGGTATGTTCGTTTGATTATTTAATTCTTCATCGTTGTACGTGATTAGACGTATCCAGTTATTTGCTAACTGTATATACATTCATAGTAAAGCTATTGGGTTTATTGTGTTGAAGAGTATGTTTAATGTATCCGTTAAATGGTGCGATTTTCACCATTTTAGTCTATATTCAATTGTTCATTTAATAAAGAAAATAGCCTTATAACTTTGCATTTAAAAATTTCGAGAAAAATTGATATTTAGGTAGTAACTTCAGAAAACGTCCTCTTGCGGTCAACAACACAAACAATGTTCTGACACTTAAAATTGCTTTTTATAAGGGCACATAAGCTCTTAAAAACTACACCTTGGCGATTGAAATCAGTTAAGCCATACCTTAACTATTAGCGATTTTCTATATTAATATTAACCCGCCACCCACTCATTTATTTGACATTAAAAAAATGTTCTAAACAGAAATTGTATATTTTAGTCCAAACAATCTTAAAATGTTTAATACCACAGACATTTACTAGGCTAAAAATGACACAAACACTAATTTTGTAATTTGAATCTACCACAGAGCCCTCTAGCGGTCACTTTACAAACTCGAAAATATTTTCCAGCAACTTCTCTTGGCTACTTTACTTAAGAAACTTTTTGACCTGACCTGACCGGCCGCCTCTATTATTTGCTCACCCTGTACACGTCTGTCATAGTGATGTTGCAACAAACTGAACTGCTCACAAGACAAGTTAAGGCTCGCTTGCAATGGGGTCGTCCCACAATTTTTTTTTAATTTTACATTTAAAATGTACATAAAAATTGAAGCCTAAAGACATTTTTTTGCGATTTTTTCCGGTTCTTCTTTGCCGAGAAAAAAAATGCGATTATGCCAGTATGGATTTTTCACTATCCGTTTCAAATGCCTTGATATTCCGCCACGGAGATGACGTAAAAGGTTCGCATGCTGACGAAAGCGAGAAACACCAATAATAGCCAGTGCTCTAGCGGCATTGCAAGTAATATTTGTTTACATTTTTTTTAGCTACGCCGCGTTGCCAATGTGGGAAAATTTTCGCGATACCGTGAGGAATGTACTCGTAAACTGGCATTGTGACATTGATACCTAGGTCAATTTAAGGCGTATTTGTAAAAATAACTCAATATAATAAGCACATTCACTGGCCTTTTGCTGAAATACGAAAGCACTTTAACCATCGAACCTGCTTTAGAACTAATGTTTTTATTATGAGGAATTAAACGACTCTTGAAGCTTGATAATGTTTAGTTTATATACTTTCGTATGACAACGATATGATAAATTTTGAAACTGTCAGAACGATCTTTGGCCGTCGTTAGGAAGAAAACGGTAAAGTACCGCTGACAATATCGCACGTGCTAACAACTCTAGCCATGCGTTTTTGTTTACATAGTTTGGTCAAACTTTCGAGTTTCATATTTGTCAGATTAAGCGGTGGAGCAAGATGTCGAAGTATTTGGGTAATCTGTTGTTTTTTTAAATGTCAGAATGGCTTACGTCAAGAAGTGTTTTGTTCCGTGTCGTAAGAATACTACTGCTGCTAAACAGTTAGAGGTTATTCCTATGTTTACATTATAATATTGGTTATACTTATACCTACGCCCCTCTCTCTCACTCCCATTCCATTATCTGTATTTCTCTGGCTATTTATAAAGCTGGCAACACTAAGCATCTAGTTATCTAGGGCGCTGTAACAGTGCGCATGGCGAAAATTAGAAACCTTTTGGTAATTTTTCTACCGCCGTTTGTTACGAGCTGAATGAATCTGAAAGCAAAATAGATGCGTGGCACTAGTATTAATGATGTAAGCAATAAAAGGCATAGGTTAAAACTATTAAATTTTAATGTGCGGGACGACCCTATTTTACTGGCAATGCATTGCGTTCGTAAACGTTTTTCCAGCATCAACAGTACTTTCAAGTAAGAGTAATGCGTATTATTTTTATGTCCACTAAACGAAAATATGTCCAATGGGACAAACGTCATATGTGGAACACATGGTACGAACTACTTTACAATACAGGCGCTACGTTCACGGTAGGAAGATCACCGTGGGTTGCTTAAGCCGTATTTTTATTAAGGTCCGTTACAATAAACACAAAAATTAAGATAGATTTCTTTCTTTTCAATCATTCGCATACTGCCTTAACAATACATGCTGTACATAATCCGATGGTTTGCAGCGAGAGACTGGTATCTTATAAAGCAAGCATGGGTAACCTTTCGTAGTTATCACTCTACTTATTTATTATTATTAAACAAAAGATATAAAATTAATTAAATGGGAGGTTGTTTTTATATTTTTTATAATATGCTGTTTTAGTATACAGTTATACACTCTGCATAAATGGCTCCAGCAACATATTAATGATTTAGAGCGTTGTATTTAAGCCACAAGACTATCATTGGTACCTACTGCTTAAATTTATAAGCTTAGAATTTACAAGGTCCATTATCGGTGTCCAAGCTTTCGATTTATTGTATCTCACTCACACACAAAGGTATTGCCACAAAAAAATATTTTTTAAAGGCTCATAAATTTTGATACTTTTCTTCAGACGAATAGTGTTAATAAAAATTAGTCAAATCTGCAGAATTATGTCTTTAGTCCTAAATATACCTGGAGCTCAATAAGTTCCATTTCCTGTTTCGAGTACATTATTTACATCACTATCCAATGTTGGAGCAGATACAGCAGATGTGGAGTGCTGTGTTATTATATATTAGTGCTTACACTTCATCTACATAACAATTATATGGGATATTTTTATGATTTTGTTGCGATTGTCTTTGTTTTTGCAATTTCAGAGTTCGTTCGTTTAAGTATCCAGTGACATGTACATTGTACAAGAAATGATCAATCGCACTCCCACTCAATATGTTGTACTGGTTAACATTGTTTTAAGTCAATAGAATCTGCAATTTTTACCTTGACTAACCTGACCTGACCTGATTTCACAGCAATAGGCCACAACTTCGTAATTTGAAAAATTGATTTCAAAAAGGCAATGCACGACCACATGCAGCAAGATTCGCTTTTATTTATTATTTATTTTCGTATGACAAGAAAAAAATACATATAAGATATTAACTTTTGACTTTAACTTCTGGAGACAATTTATAAATTTTAATAAAGCCTTCTTGAAAATCGACGTTCTTGGACAAAATGTGCAGTTTACTCCGCTTGGGCACATCAACAATATATGTTTTCAGAAGCACTCCAACAAGTGTAGTCAGGAATTTGTCCATTGGAAAAGAGATCCAGTTCCGATGAAATGCGAGCCTCTTGAAGAACGCCGTCATACACACGACCCCTAAAAGCCATTTTCAACAAGAAATCGTCCTTACTCTCCAAAATTCCTTCGATATTTAACTGACAAACTATCAAATTTTGATGAAATCCCAAAAACTTCAACACATTTCCACAAACTGATAGAACTAAATGATGACCGGGAGGATCTTAAAGATAACGGGCCAAAATCCGAAAGATGACGTCAAGGTGACAAGAAAGATATACATATATTCGCTTTTGACTACTTTGAAGAAAATAACGTCAATTTGTCGATTTCACCACCAAGATCTTTCTATCTACTGCACCCGCCAAACACTGAATAGAAGATTACAATATGAGACATGACAGGATGAAATCAATCATATAATTGCGTCGATAATCGGAGGCTTTAATGAATACATACACCACAGAAATGTACATGGACATGTACGACAAAGTTTATTGAAATAGGCCAATTACCACTGCGTCTTACTTCCGAGTCATAATTACTGAAAAGGTAAGCATGTTGTAAACTAGTTGAAGTAGTTACTGTAAAAGACAGCACCTTTACTACGTCACCTCATTTGTTGAGCTCGCTGAAATATTCGCTTATATATAGTATACCTACGCAAAGCACAGACTGGTGAAAATAAATTGTATCCGGTTCAAAGGCTTGTAAATAGCAAATGCACTATGCGAGGAAACGGCGGAGAACAGGAAGGCTCATATTAAGGCAGGAATGTTATATTAAGCAGACCAATATTAAATTTCAGGAATCTCCATCTACGAAATCCTGCATCCTACATTCATCATGCACTATGGGTAATTGTTAATTAAAACAAGAGGAGCGAACAATTTTACCCCGGCAAAGCGTTCAACCTGCCCAAATAAATAACAGGCACCCTTTGATATAACTTTTCATACAAAAACAATTCTACGCATAAAAATCACAATTATTATTTAAAAAATTACCGCGCAAGTTTGTACGTTTATAAGTATGTAGTAAATGTCCATAATTAATAGTGCTGTATTATTTGAAAATCGTTAATAATATTGTCAGATAACGATGAAAGGTTTTCATAATAATAATAATAATAATAATAATAATAATAATAATAATAATCTAGAAGAAACCTGTAAAAAAGGAGAAACTTGAATTAACAAAATACTTCAAAACAAAAACCTTACCCTTTTACCAAACCTTAGCCTTGGCCGATAAAGGCTATTCCCCGCTGAACCTAGCTGCTCCAATTCCTGAAAAGCAAAAATATAGCGAGATGTTGAGAACCAAATGGAAAACCAAAGCAATGCACGGGCGCTTCTATGCCAGCTTGCATCAGCAAGAAGCCGACCTTAAGGCAAGCAACAGCTATCTGACTTCCGGATACCTTTTCCCGGAAACGGAGGGAGCTTTATGTGCGATCCAGGACCAAGTTGTCCCAACAAGATTTTACAAAAGGCATATTCTAAAGCAACCGGTTGAAACCACCAAATGCCGACTGTGTGGCCACGAGGAGGAATCTGTCCAACATCTTATTTCAGCGTGTACTTACCTGGCACCCACTGCATACACAAGCCGCCATAATAACATGGGAAAAGTTGTCCACCAGTTCGTAGCACAGAATGCAGGTCTTGCTAACAAAGGCACACCAATACACAAGTACGAGCCAAAAAACATTTTAGAGAATTCCAACATTAAAATCTATTGGGATACTACCATTCACACAGACAGACAGGTTCTCCATAATAGACCCGATATGGTTATAATCAACAAAACAACAAAAAAATGCACAATAATTGACTTCGCTATCCCTCTTGACGACAACCTCAGCAGATCATATAAAACAAAAAAAGATAAGTACGTGCAACTTGCTGATGAGATCCAGGAAATGTGGAAGATGCAAAATGTTGAGATTAAGCCACTGATAATTTCCGCCAACGGTCTAGTCCACAAAAACACTCGACGACATTTAGAGGAACTTCAAGTCCAATCGAACGCCCTAACATGGATGCAGAAAGCAGTCGTTCTTGGAACCACTGCGATCATCCGAAGAACGATCTCTAGGCGTTAACTTCAGTAGCCCTGAGAAATCCGGCTACTGAAAAACTCCACTCAACAGTGTGATAGTAAAAAAAATAATAATAATAATAATAATTAAAGCTCATGGAAGGAAACAGAATTATTTTGTATTTCCCAAACGGTAAAGTAGTAGGTAGTAACTATTCTACTTAAGCTAAGAAAAGACATAAAATGCATACTGGCGGTAATACAGTACGAACAATATAAACAATGGTCGACGACCATTTACTACAGGTAAGTAATCAACCTAACAATAAATTAAAAAAAAAACTTACGCTGCTCAAAGTTAAGCACACTCATGCCTTGGTACAAGAGTAAAAACTTCATCAGTTAGAAGTTAAGCCTAGTAGGTAAGCCGAGCATTCGAAAAAATGGATTAAGTTTAAATTTGAACTTTTTAATGTTAAGTTTCTTGAATTCTTCTGGCAGACAGTTGTACATCTTAATGGCATTGTAAGAAAACGCTCGGGTATAAGCATGGCAGTCTGACGAGGAGGCAAAAGAAATCTCGAATTGTATCGCTTTTTTGCAGAGTGCAGATTTTAAATTTGCACAATACGTACCAGGTCTTCATGCGCAACCAACCAAGAGACCGTATCCCATGAAAAACATGTTCATCGCGCTGCACGCCAAGAACGAAGCGACAGCTTCTTCATCTATTTTTATCGACGAGCCTAAGCAACGAGCAAACATAAAATCACAGTAGTTAAACTGCGAAAGTACAGGAAATTAACAGTTGTTTCTTTAAATAAAAGTTTAAAAATTTCCACTAAAATACAGAAGTTAAATCTGCGAAAAATCTTTTTGGATTAATTTGTTTACTTTACTACAAATTTTTTAGAAGAGTCATAAAAGCTAAGTTTAGAATTATTAATAAATATATTCAAATTACTTTTAACAGAATCAATAAAGTTCCTGCTACCAAAGACCATAAGCTATAACTTATCCGCATTGAATTTTAAAATATGTTCATTCGATAAGAGCTGAATGTTTTCTAGTTCATGAATTAAGGTAACTGACTCAACATCACTTGTGAAAAGTCAAGTACATCTGCGTCTTAAGAGTATCAAAATATCAAATTAATTTAAAGTATGAGAAGTATCTAAAGTTGTGAAAGAAAAATGCGCTGTCTGTCGGTAGTGTCATAAACGGTTCGATTCCAATCATGGCTCGTGGAGCATTTTAGGGGATTTGTTGCGCTGGAATACAATAATCTAGCGATTCCACTGTTTCACAAGTTATTAGTGGATAACATTTGATATATTGTATAGGGTGGTCCAGTTATCGTGCTCACCCAACTGACGGCTTTATTTGAAGTTTGCCAGTTACCGTGCTCACCCAGTAGGTGGTTCTACTCAAAAAAAATGCAAGTTTGGTTCAGTACTCGAAATCTAAAAAACACTGTAAATGTGCTATATCGCGTCATCGAGTACTCATTGATTGCAACAACTATTATTTAAAACATTTGTTTCTAAAACTTCAAATAAAGTCTTCAATTCGGTGTGCTCGATAACTGGAGCACCCATGCGTATCTCCGAAACCGTTAATTTTAGGGCACATGTAATATTTTTTTTTCTCACAATTTGATGTACAATCAGAATCCCGCATAAACAGTATGTGGTTCTATTTCAAAAAATTCAAGTTTGGTTCATTACTCGAAATCTGGTAACGCTGCAAAAATCTGCCATATTGCATTATCGAGTATTCCTTGGTCGCTACAACTTTTGTTAAAAACATTGAAGCTGTCAGTYGGGTGAGCACGGTAACTGGACCGCCCATGCGTATCTCGGAAACCGTTAATTTTAGAGCACATGTATGTGAATATTTTTTTTGCTCAGAATTTGATGTACAATCAGAATCCCGCATAAACAGCATGTGGTTCTATTTCAAAAAATTCAAGTTTGGTTCATTACTCGAAATCTGGTAACGCTGCAAAAATCTGCCATATTGCATTATCGAGTATTGCTTGGTCGCTACAACTTTTGTTAAAAACATTGAAGCTGTCAGTCGGGTGAGCACGGTAACTGGACCGCCCATGCGTATCTCGGAAACCGTTAATTTTAGAGCACATGTATGTGAATATTTTTTTGCTCAGAATTTAATGTATAATCAGATTACGGCATAAAAAGTAGGTGGTTCTATTTTAAAAAATGCAAGTTAGGTTCATCACTGTAAACCTGGCAACGCTACATAAATGTGTTATATTGCATTATCCAGTACTCCTTGGTTCCTACAACTTTTATTTAAAACATTTTTTTTCTAAAACTTCAAATAAAGCCCTCGATTGAGTGAGCACGATAACTGGACCACCCTGTACATGCGCCTCAGCATATTCCAAACTACCTATTTCTATTGCAATAATTTAACCATTGATAGCAACTTTGATACTCTTGATACATTCGATACTTTGAATACTTCGATACTTTATGTACTTTCGATACTTCGATACTTTTGATACTTTAGGTACTTTGGATACATACTTCGATAGCTTTAATACTTTAATTTAATACTTCGATACCTTTGAGTAGTATTGATACTGCACCGGTATCGAATGTCGATACCTGTTTAATAGTATCGCCCAGCTCCCATCATGACCTATGGTATCGAAAGCCTTGGAATATTCCAGCAAGACCAATGCGCTGCAATAGCCCGCGTCATATACTCTCAGCAATCACCAAAGCCCATGCCAATTCTACATTGTTAGAATGTGCACCTGTTTTCTTAATAATTCTATCGGTTGCCAAAAGTTATTATAAAACAGACTTTATCATTCTCAAAGGAAAGTACAATAAAGAAAACTCCGAACGTATTACAGGCATAATGAAGTTGCTCTCCGATTTTCGCGGAATAAAATCCCGACTCCGTTAAAAATACCGATTGTGCCATGTCACTGTGAGACAGCGATCCATTATCACAGGATAAATGCGTTCCGGTTTCCAATTTGCTTAGCAAGCTTCGAACTTCCAGGGACTGGGAAGCGGGCGCAATCTCCAAGATGGAATAGAAGTTCCGATAACGAGCCTTCGATATCGTGACCGCTGGGTGGTTAAGCCAGTTTGTCGCTCATTTTTCTTCCAGTTTTACCGATGTTGGGCCTTGTCGAGTGTGCATACCGGCACATGATCCGCTTCGAGGACAAAGCTCTTGTTACCACATATAAAACTCACACAGAAGTCTCGTATAAAAAATTTCAAAATGACACAGGTACATCCGTTGCATTAATTTAAAAAAATTTATACCTCTTTGTAATCGCAGAAACTAAAGTTACGCAAAGCTTCGTTGCCTTAAATTTATTGTAATTGAGACCATTTTAGGACATACCTGATACACTATATAGCAGGGAGCACCTCCAACTCAGTACGAGTTTCTTTTCTGATTCCCGCCCCTAAATATTTAGTAACAAAATAGAAAGCTTCATGATAGTAGGTATGTTTGCAGAAAAGCATTAACCCAATAATGAGCCGTCCACGGTATGGCAATGGTATAATTCTGGATCAGACTGACTCCTATTAATTTTAGTAACCTTTTGTACAAGGGAAACCATCCTAAAACTCAAAATATGCAAAAAATATGCATCCCAAAAGTAGGTTAGAAATCGGTAATCCATCACGCAATCTACCTAATAGTGACATATTACCCAGGCAAATAGAGGCGTCAACTTCGTATTGAAAGACAAGAAGCTACAAATTTATAAAAACCTTAATATTGACATTCTAAATGTTGACTCAAAGGTTGAAAAGAATATCGTGTGCGCGGCTTAAGATATTCAAGGCTAGAGGTCACAAAAATCAGTTTTATTGTAAATGCCTAGCCCCTATGCTTTAAATCGTATTTGCACTCACTACAAAAGTTACAGCATTAAATTCACTGCAAATTCTTTGTCAAGCTATTTTTTACGTTTATCCGTTTTTGAGATAGAGCGCGAAGGGTGCCGAGCGCTCCGCATACACGTCATAGCGCAAGACCGATTCCATTTCATAACATGGTTTTTAAACTTAAATTATCGTTAAATATTATTAATTATTTATAATATGATGCTTATAAATAAATGAAACACCTACCAACTTAATAATACTTACTACTTTTATATAAATTATAAAATAATTCAGTGAAATATTTTAAATACATTATAATTTTTATTTATAATAGTTACATTTCAAGCAGTAAGAAAGGAAGTATTCTTCCTTAAAATTTGTAAACCATTGAGCACTTATATTAAAGAGACATAGAGCGCGAAGAGTACAGAGTGCTAGAGATATGAATCTTTAAAATAGGACCTTTTCTATTTATATTAAGCTGGGACAAATGTTTCTTTTATTAATATAATATTATAAATTTTTCAATATAGTAGCGGTCGTAGTAGGAATTACTTTTTGTATTTTTGGGGCTATTCGATCTTTTATTATTCAATTAAGAGCACTCGATCTTTATTTTAGATCTTCATACAATATAATACAAGACGATTTCTTTAAGTTACCTACTATTGATAAATACAATGGTGTTTACTTACAGGAAATTTGAGATTATACGGTGCCAGTTATTTTAACATTATACTTCTATAATTATCGAAAATTGTATACGAAATTATATTATAAGGAGTTGCGTCAAATTCAAATTAAAATTTCAAAACCGCCAATCAATACTACCACTCTGACAGCATGACCAACTGTTAATTATAAATAGTCACTAAAACAACATTTATCCTACAATAATTTTATAAATAATAATAATAATAATAATGCGTCTTTATTCGCAAGCATTTACAATATTAATAATTTTAAGCATAAATATACAATTGCAGTGGTGCTAACACTTGCGAAACGGCGAAGTTCAGCGGCCACTTAAACGAAAATGGCAGCTGTTCTTCCACTTAACCGAGAGCGAAAAAAAAACAAACAAAATAAAAGCCTTATTAGCTTATAAATATGGGTAAAACAAAAAATAACAAAAAATTTATTTTTATTTAGAAGGCAAATTAAATCTGGCGGAATTTCGGAGAAAAAAAAATATTGTTAACTAACATTCACAAAAAAAAACAGTAATATTATGTGCTGGATAACAAAAACTTCCTGTATTCACGCTTAAAAGAATGTAAACTTTTAGATTTTAAATCTATAGGGACAGAATTATATATATTGGACACACAATAAGAAAACGAACGACGAAAAAAGCTGTGCTTATGAATTGGAATCAAGAGAATATCTTTTCTGCGTATATTGATACTGTGTACATCTGTCCTAAATGTAATTTTTTCATGTAAATAAGCGGGAGATTTATATAAGATCACTTTATGAAATAAACACGCAGAATGCAGCTTTCTACGAGATTTCATATCCAACCAGGGTATTAACTTGAGTTTGTGATTAACATGGTGTACTCTCGTTAGCCCAAAAATCAAGCGTAAACAAGAATTTTGTACGACTTGAATCCTCCTGCAATCGGCATAATCCAAGCAAGGCCCATAGACACTATCAGCAAAGTTAAACAAAGAAAGGACCATAACATCACACAGATATACTTTTTGCTGTAAATTTAGTAGGTGGCGGATATTATAGATAATTCTAAGATTGCAGAATGCCTTACTAATAAGATTGTTTACATGCTTACTAAAACGCATTCTATTATCGACCAATAAACCCAAACTTTTGGCACATCCACCAATTTCCAAATTCTGACCGCGCACCTTAACATGTAAGTTTGTAACTAATTCAGTATACCAAGGGGAGGCAGGAGACATACAAAATACAATAAGTTTAGGCTTTGATGGATTCAACGACAAAGAATGGTCCATAGAAGCGCGATATAAGTTCCTTAGATCCGCCTCAAGTTTTTCCCTGGTATCCAGAATAGTATTTCTATCGGAATAATAAATAAGCTGAGTGTCATCAGCATAAGAATGGCATTCACCATGTCGAAAGACACGAGCCAGAACAGACGTATATAAGGTAAAAAGTATAGGACCCAGAATAGATCCCTGTGGGACACCACAAGTTACACCAAATGGTTCGGATAAAACGTCACCAATTTTAGCAATCTGAACCCTGTCCGACAGATAACTTTTAAATAATTTTAATGCATCGGATCCTATGCCTAGATGATGCAAGATGGCCGTAAGTAAGCAATGGTTAAGGGTATCAAAAGCTCTAGAATAATCTAAAAGTACCAAAAAACAAACTTTTCTTATGTCTAGGGCTGATAGGATATTATCTGTAATGTTCAAAAGTGCAGTCTCACAACTATATCCCTTTCGGAATCCAGACTGAGTCCCAGGGAGCAATTCAAACTCACCAACATGCGTCAACAACTGGGAAGCCATAATCTTTTCAAGGACTTTAGAAAGAATGGGTAGCAGGCTAATAGGCCTAAGATCCTTATACTCCGAAGGTTTTTTAATTTTGGGGATGGGAACTACTATGGATTTTTTCCAGCTATTAGGAACAGTATTGAGACCAATGCAAGTATTAATTATATGGGTTATATATGGAAGAATGACAGGCAAAGCGTTTAGTAATAAATTAATATTTATACTGTCATAACCACATGCATTAGTTTTAATTGACGTTATGATTTTAGATATTTCGTATTCGTTAGTAAACGTAAATTCAAATTTTGTATTAATCAGTGTTTTGTTCATATAACTGTTTATTAACTGTTGGTCTGGAACAAAGTCCCCCAGAGGTAAGTTCAAAAGAAATTTATTGTAATCTGTTACCGAGTTTAAGTGCTCTGGTATGGTATATTTGGTGTTTTTAAAAGTGACCCCCATATTCTTCAGTTCAGTGAACAATTTAGTTTTGGCAACAGTAGCCAGCCTATATTGTAGGTATGCCTTCTTTTCTAATTGTACCGTTTTATTTACTAAATTTCTAAGAACTTTGTAGTAGTCCCAGTGGTGCCGCACACCGGATCGCCTATATCGTGTAAGCGCCTTATCACGAAGGTTCATCATTAATTTAAGATTATCTGTCAGCCACGGTGCTCTGGGTCTCGTGACTCGACGTTTGACAATAGGTACATGAGCATTGTATACCAGTAACAGTTTATCATTTAGCATGCGTACCTTATCATCTATATCAGGTATGTCATATATAGTCTCCAGATTGCTGAACTGCAGATCAGACAAAAACCCTTTTCTATCAAAATTTTTATACGAACGATAGGTAATAAAACTAGGATCACTACAAAGGTTATTAACTTCACCAGTTATTTCACAGCAAATAACACTATGATCCGAGATAGAGTGATCAGACCTTACAGACACTCCTTGAACAACATCCAAATTGGATGTAATAATATGGTCTATTAAAGTAAGCGATTGCAAGGAGACTCTTGTCGGTTGGTCGACTACTTGATGCAAACCAAAGGCTCCCAAAAAATTTAAATGATGTTTAACGGTAGAAGAAGTAACATTTAGAAGATTAATGTTCATATCTCCTATAAAGATAATAGTGTCGGCTAAAAGAGTAACATGTGAGAGAAGGGATTCAAATTGTTCAAAAAAAGACATTATAATTTTGCAATGATGGGGATCGATAAACACAGCACAGTAAAATAGATATTGATGGCAACTGCAATAATAATGCCAAGTATTCGAACGAATCAAAGCGCAAGTCCAAAGAGACAGTTCTAAATTTAATCTGTCTACATACATATATGCATATACCACCGCCCCGTCCAGATCTACGATCTTGGCGAAATAAGGAGTAATTGTTTAAATAAATAGAATCATCTGAAATATTTGGGTCAAGCCAAGTTTCAGTAAGTGCCAGCACCTCACACTGATAATTAGAAAAATAATCTTGAAATAGATGAAAGTTTTTCGTTAATGAACGTACATTCAATCGTTTTTCATTTTGTATTTCATTTAAATAAATAAGCAATTCAAATTTTAAAAATTTTGCATAATTGGAAAACATTTTTAAAATTTAAAGTAAATTTAAAAAGTATTGATTACCTGCAGAATCAGTTTGGTAACGCTTATTGTTTTTATTTTAATACCACCATGTTTCACAAAAATTTAGTTATCGAACAACACAAAATAAGCACTAGGTCATATCAAGGATAAAATGAGCAATACAAATCCTCAAAAACTGGCTTGGTTTCAACAAAAAAAGCAAAAATAGAAATACGCTAGCATGAAAATGAGTTGATCAACAGAAATGATTTAATAGAGGCCTAATGTTCTACTTGACTTGGATGTTACAATTACCAATGTAATTGGGACATTATAAATGCCGATCGCCTGCTAAACTTTTTTCTTCCAACTTCCAGCATCTATTAGTTTAACAATTTAACCATTCTAAATGTGTTTTACTCGAAACTTAAGTACTTCTGACAAAAGTTTAGTGTCTGGTTGTGCTAAGAAATGCGATTGTCGATGCAGAAACTTCAATGCAAGAAGCTGCTTTGTTGGAAGTTGCAAACTAGACATTTCCTTTACACGCTTTCAAATTTACAGCAGTATGAGGCGGTACCTTTCTATCTTAAGCTTGTTCTTCCCCGAAGCGGGATATTCAAATGAACTCTTAGGTGTTTTTGAGAAGTTCCATTAGAAGGCAACAGTAATAGTACAAGTTAAACTAGACACAATATCACACGAGTAGTAGCGAAGGGTGCCCTAAAGAAACGACTGCAATATACTATATTTCATGTTCGACTGCACATAAAATTATGTTTTGTTATTCTATAGTTCGTTAAGCTCCATTCTGAAGTACTAGGACTTTAGTTATATAACCTACTATTCACTCTGATATGTAGAAACTTCATTGGCTCTTTTCGTCTTACCAACGTTAAATAAGTAGTGTCATATCCGTACAACTAACACTTCTTCCTAAGTAGGTACCTATTTTTGGTTTATAAAAGTCCAGCAATTTTATCAGTCGAGCATTAAACTTTGTTTCCAGTTCGTACGTAGCTGAAATTTACTGAATTGGTGCTATTTTTCTTTTTTTAAGTTGGGTCTCGTCTTGATATTATGTGTGCCGATACCGCAATACTATAAGTTTGGTTTCGTACTACCTCATTAACTAAACATAAATACGAGTCATCTCCAACATGCAACGTTTGACTAACCGAATTCTTCTAACAGTGAAACTATATTAATTTTGTCCAGGGATTGAAAAAGAAGATTTTAGATTTATTAGACCGAAATGTTTGCTTGTCCAACTTCATCATGACTCCTTTCTTGGAGGTTATTCTTCCAACAATCAGTATTATATAATTACTGCGCAAATTAATATTGACGGAGAGTATTGTTTTGAGTACAAGGCTGATATAAATGATTTTTTAATGGTTTCGATTATATAGTAGTGCATACTATTGCACGGTATAATTATTTAATCATTACAGGCAAATAATTAACCATAAAAATTATGCTACGTTGGTACCTTATGATCGAAAAACAGAATGCTTAAACAGCATCCTATTTAAGTACAACAACACGATAACAAAACCATCTAACTGCCTCTATGAAAACTACTTTCTGGAAGAAGTGGCCTGTAGCCCGACAAGTTGGTATGCATCTGCATACATCAACTTAAAAGCAAGCCCCCACGGCATTTTTTGCTGGTGGGCGACAACCGACAAACGTTGAAATGCAAGTCTATGCCATTCAAAGCAGTTCTGTGCTATGGTGTCTGCACTAGACCTAAACTACACTGATGAACAAAATAATACTGTAGTTGGTTAAGGTGCAGACAGCAGCTATAGACATGCATTTTAATTAGCAACATATTAAGTTTATTTAATTTTCATGCACCTCTAGAAAAGTCTTGTGCTCCACAACATTAGATTGTTGAAGGATCTTTGAGATAAAGCTCCAACTCGTTTTGAAAGATTATAATATTACCTAAATATTGGAACTATACAAGTGCAGTTATAAACTAAGGAATAGGCATTTTTGCCTATACAATATAATCTGCTAACAACCCGCCGGTAGCGCTTTGGAGATTAGGGGGCACTGGAAAATTTATGCATTTATAAAAAAAAACAGAGGGTGATGTCAGTCGAGCTGAGTGATGCGGATTTAATTAATTTGGAATTTGGTGGCGTGTTAGATGTGCAATTTCCAGAACAGGAATTGTTATCCCACTATCACTCTCACAGGCCTGTATACGCTTGGTAACACTTTAGCTTAGTACACGTCTAAAAAGCATAATAGATACCTATTCTGAGTAAAATAAAGTCTGGGGGGAATAGTTATGATCAGATCGGTAATGTTTCCCAGTGATAGTACTTATTACCTATTATACAGGTCCTTAATATATCCTCTTCAAAAAAAGGCTTTAACGTATAAGAACTTTCGTAAATTAGTAGTCTGTCAGTCTTGTCGGGACTACTGGAGAAGATAATGGACGACTACCTGATTCTACCTGTTGTTCTGCAGTCCGGATTTCGTGTTGTCCACGACTGTCCTTTCACATATAGTGTATATGATATACTTTGCGCTGCTAACGATGGTAAATTAACTACATAAATATTATTAAACTCTTCCAAATAATTCAAAACTATAAATTATGAGATTATGCTTGCTATACTAGCCTATCGCGTTTGATTTCCAAATCTGTAGGATATCATCGCGGGGTACCCGAAGATTCTATACTGGGACCGTTATTATTTTTTTCTATACTATTGAAATGAACAAAATCTCAACTGCTTGTAAATGTGATACCTAAGCCGACGACACATACTTCCTCATTGAATTTGCTCTAGACAGTGAATTAATACAATATCATATTCAATAATATATTTTAGTATGTTGGCATCAAACACATTACCGGTTTCTGAGATGGGGATGTACAACTTCTGCAAAATGCAACAAAACCTATGTTACAAAAGGAGTCCGAAAAACTAACAAATTCTACCCACAAACCGTAAGACAGAGTCATAAAAGGCCCATCATCTGCCAAAGGGAATCCAAAGGGTAAAACTGAAAAATATGTAACTTTTAAATCACAACAACACCATTCAAGGCATAGGATGGACCCCAAACAACGAGGTCATGTAAAATAATAATAATCTTTGATTATTGTTTTCTTTTTGTTTTTCCTATGTCGTTTTATTAATATTTTTTATATATCAATAATATGGTTAAGTGCAAGAGCAGTTTCTCTATAAGGACAAATAGAACTTCGCCGTTTTGTCTAATTGTTATTTCTATCTTTTTTTTTGTTTCATTTTATATCAAACTGGCCAAAGAAAGATATTTTATTATCATTATTATCCAGGCGCCTATGAAAATTATCGATTAAATCAATTTGCCGCCTCTCAGGAAAGTGACCATAACTACTGCTTTGACAAATACTTGTCATCTGTCGATTGCGAATTATTTGAAATATTTGAATACGAAAAAGGGCGTCGGAGGGTCTATTTTCAACATATGCTGCAGTGTTTTGTAGGATAATTAACTTTATAAGTTAGGAGAAGGCTCAGATTTTGGAGCTGCGGGGTGACAGGGTTTCGTTTAACTTTTAGGTTATGAATCGTAATTGTGCGGTTATGGCTACAGTAAACCTGTTAAATTGGACTGTGAGAAACTGAAATATGTTTTTAGCTTGCCGCAACGGTAAAATTCACAGTAAGGAATTAGGATGTATACTAGGTGAATGGTAGTGAAGTAGGGTTATGACGGGCATAGTTGTGTACACTAATGTTGCTTAGTATGTGTAGCTTCGTACAAGCAAGTTGTTATTATTTACTTTTGAAAGGAAAATAGAACCGTAAATTGTTGGAAAATCTTCAGAAAACCATCAGTTTCTTAGCTATAACTTTATTCGCAACCTACTGTTCAGTATATGACAGTTGACAGTATATTGTGCTTATTGTAGCTTGGCAGCGATTACAAAAAGGCGGCACAGTACATAATATTGCTAAATTAAGGACACAGTGCTTATAACGTCAAAACTGAACGTGAATGAATACATATTGTAACGATAAATATAAAGAGACGTTATAAAAAACACCTTAGTCATTTAGCAAAAGATTAAAATTAGACGACTGAGCTTTACAAATCCAAAATCTCCAACTGACATACCTAATCAGTGGTAATACTGTATTCTAATAGAGAAAAAAAAAGTGCATACATATGAGAAATAGCCCTTAGAGTAACGTCACCCCATCTAAAGCTCCAGCAAGCAAACGGATAAAGGCATACGAAATCAACACCATTACGAAAGAGTAACCTGAGTGAGACAGGGGAATCATAATTGCCACTTAGCAGAGATATGAAAGCGATAAATAAAGAGGTCGTAAATCTGAATGCAACTCCAAACAGCAGCTCATACGAGGAAGATTAATGCAGCAGAACTAAGCCAACATCAAACATAGAAATAACTAAAGAAAGCATTTACTGGTTGGGTACACCCTGCGAACCTTCCTATTTCAACCCCAAGCTTCCCGAAACATGCGTTACCTGAGAGTCCACTAGCAACAAGCGTGTCACCCCTCAAGCCTAGCGTAGGCGATGGTATATCCGGGAGCGGGAGAAATGCCTACCGTACGCCGATTCAATCAATCAGCTAATCTAGTCTACAAATAGGTAAGCCTAACAAAAAATGCATCGATTTAGCATCGTCCTAAGTATTGATTTAGTACTGGATTCGCTGCCAATCATCCGAGGAGTAGTACGTTTCCGCTGTAAGCGTTAGCTTAACAACGTTAGTATACCGTGATTAAAAGCGTAACGCGAAGCCTTTCAAAATTATGTCGCGGTTTACATTTAACGAACCCATTCAAATTTTCACCAGCGCGCGAATAATAAAAAGGCGCGAAAGGCTTCTCCCCAAAACTCATAATTTTCTTGCACCATATCCGCCCCCCCTGTGGCACTGCACCATTTTGTATTCATAAAGTAACGGGCTATCGGGTGGATTTCATTATTATCGAACAAATTTCAGCTGGTCTCATCGGTATTCATGGACTGTGGGCAAAATCGCCGCGACTGAAGTTCAAAAGCTGTTCGAAAAAATATACCGCCCTGTTTATTATCCATGGCGGAATACGAAATTACCGGGGGTACATTTGCATAAATATGCGATACTAAAAGGTGCTTTTTCACGATAATATCCAGTAATTTCATACGGAGATTAAGGGCGAAAATTAAATTTTACTGTAGCCAAGCCGGAATAATAACGCCACCGACAATGAAACGATTAGGCGAACGCCGCCACAATTTATCGACGGAAGCAGTCTGATATGCCGCTGAAAACGATTTCATAAACGGTGTGACAACGATGAAATGTTTCTTAGACCTATAAATTATTCGATTTATTCGGATGCAAAGATTTCATCCGGTGATACCATAGTGCATACGATATATATTTTGTAGGAGTAAATGCATACACTATTTTCAGCACACTACGTTAACATGTTGTGCTTCAGCATATCTTAATGGAAAAATATGCAGAGGCACGTAAATTTGCCAGAACGGGCACAACACAAGTCGCTTCTATTAGGAGGAAGTGATTCCCCATAAGCCAACTAGATAGCTCTGCCATCATACCAGTTTATTGATGATAAATGGCGCTGCCACCTACATTTACAATAACATCAAACCATTGCGTTGGTATAGGTATAGGGAAAACTAGTTCAGTGTTATAAGATAATATTTTGTCGGATAGATCGCTGTCTCTCAGTCAGACGTTTCGATTACACCTGTAATCTTTGTCAAAGACGAAGAACCTCAAAATTTGACTGAAAGCATTCACCCTCGTATAGTTCAGTGTTATTTAATTATTCTATCTATACCTGCACGACAGAATACACTTAGTCTTAATATGTATTTTTATAAATAATACTATAAACATTATAAAATTCGAAAAAAAAATACCGAAGAGACTTCCACCTGCCGCACTACCTCTTTATTCAATTGACAAATTCTCGAGCCATTTCTTCTAACAGGACAGTCTTCAAACGATCGATTGTTTTATGCCTTGCTATTTTATGGTAGTGCTATATACTGGGCCAGGGTGGAGAATTTGACTGGAAATAGCACTGGCTATCATATGCAGAATTTTATTAGACCCGAAGCTTTTTGTTATATTTAGCGTTGTATAGCTTGTACATACAGCCCCAGGCTACATAACAGTGGCGGCTCGTGACAAATTCTATTAGGTCGGCAGTAAAAACTTTCGTCCACTCTAGTTGGTCAATATTATTTATTTATAAATTAGTAAATAATTTTGTATATACTCGTAGTTGTTGTTGTTTATTACTGCCAGTAATTCTATAAATAATATTGTTCGGCAAGAACCAATGAGAAGGTCTAGAGTGATCTCTTGCCAGGAAAGGATTTGGAACAGGTTTGTTAATTATTAGGATTCAACTACCCGTTGAACTGCACTGTATTAAATTGTTCGTTCTGGGCGAAGGGCGATACAAATTTTTAATAAAAACCTTATCGTCATATGAAAATTTTGAAAAATTGATCTTTAAAATAAATTCCACGACATCCCCTTTTTGTGTCACCACGACCTGTATTGTTTCCATAATGTGAAAAATTAGCTATCTCACCCTTTCAAATCTTGTATAAAACCACCAAAACGAACCGCGAAGTTGTAGTAGTAGCCAGTGCTCAGTGTAAAGTACCCCAGGCAGCCGATTTACAAATTTGATTTATACATACTTTTTAACCGATTAGCAATCGATAGCATATATTGGATTGCACACGCTTTTTAGTTTTCGCAAACAGCTATTACACGAACGCAACAAATTGTAATTAAAAATGTTTTTCTGTTGAGGAAGAAAATTGATTATAAAGAAAAACAAAAGCGTGAAACGATATTTTATTTGAGGTTAACCTGAATAACTCCACCAAAAAGCGCCAATTCTATACAAATGCAACAAAATCGTCAGGACAAGCATGTTAACCTGTTCTAATCGTCCACGTTTTTTTCTTTCCAATGCCGTTATCATGGATTGTGCAAATTTTAAAGTAGCCCAAACTGACGACTTGCTACTTCTGTAAATTTTCATATCGCCGCAAGTTTAAAAGATAGTTCAGTTGATAACAAATAGCCTAATCTGGCAACTAGCTTCATAATTTCAATGTTAAGCGTGCACCTGTACTGCACCGATGAGGAGAAGCCGATATATGTCGAGCCCAATCCGAAGATGTATTCGGAAGTCCGGCAGACAGCATTAAGCGATTATATGGGTATTGGCGCTTACTTATTTTGTTATTTTCTTTTTGTGTGAAATTCATCAATGATTTCAGATTGACTAAATTTATAGCATGTTTTAATTAATTCTGTTAAACGTTTGAAGGTATCTGCTTAAAATTGTTTATTTAAGAGGATAGCTCTTACAATAATCTTGGGGAAATAAAAAATTTCGTAGAACATTCGGGTAGTTTTTCGTGATTTCAGTATTGAACTATATATATGATTGTTGTTCAATGTACATGTCAAAATTAATTTTCGGAATCCGACGAATATGAATGCCGGGCCTCCTTTATTAACTCCAATAAAAACATATATACGTAAAATTAAATTATGATTATAAAAAAACTGTAAGCATGTAAAGGGTGTCAATCAGATAATTTGTAATACTCAGTAGAAAACAGAACTATAATTGGTTGATTAAAAAAAAACCTGAAATAAATGATGAAGTCCGTTTTAACGCTTTCTGCTATCTGCCGGACCCAGTCTCGATTTTCTCCACAGGATTCAATATGCGCGCAGGGTTGCGTCTTTGTTCAGCTCATAAAAAAACGATGCTATTGCTTCCTTATACGATGCGGTCTGCCGACCCAGCGCTTGGATACGGGCTTGGATGACAAACACATACACGGCCCAGACACGGTTGCCGAGTAGGGTAAATTTTTCGGGATAACCCGTAAAAATGTGATTTTGGCTAATTATTAATTTGATGGTAATGTAAAAAAAATACGCTCCAACTGTTTCAAGATATCTGAACATAATAAAACAAAATAGGTATACATAAAAATACGAAAAAAATAATTTCTTCTATCAAAATTCTGGGTCGGCAGTGCCAACCCTGCCGACCCGGACGAGCCGCCACTGCTACATAACCAAGTATAACATAATAAAATCTTGTCTTCTAGATTGAATGAGGATTTTTTTCCTATTCGACGATACATATTTGACTTTTAGGTATATCCCTTTAGGATTTTTTGTTGGCATAAGTTTATCACGATAGTCCTCCACCTAAAAAACGACTCAAGCATATTTTCATCTTAACTTTGAGAAATGAACTGTTACGGTTATTTTGTTCATTAGGATTCAATTTCATGATATTGGCTTCAGCGTCTGTTTTTGCGGTCTTCTTTCGCCTACCTTGGCTCCTTTTTTTGCATTCGCTTATCGCTTGGTCGTACGCCGATTTCGGCAGTTTATGGGCAGATCTAGTGAAGCTGACTTGGTAAAGCCGGTTTAGGGATTGCAAGTGCTTCTATTTTTTCGTTCAAGTTTGGAGTACTTCTGTAGTTATAGTAGTTGGATTTTGCTGAATGGAATTTCACTCAATTGTGGATTTGAAAATCTGCTCATAACTCGACTAACCAGCCGTATTCGTCTAACGCGGCGTTGCCCTCTATACGAGGTAAGTTCAAAAGGTTGTGCGCTTCGGTGCAACGAGTGCATTATTTACACGCTTGTAGGGTTTCAAGTACCGACGTATTTACATCCAGATTCGAATACCGACGTATTTGCATCCAGATTCAAGTAGCGACGTATTTACGTCAATATAGAAGCACCCACGTCGTTTCACGTATTCCAGTACGGACGTGAACATTCTCCAGTGCCAGTTAGTAAATTTCCAGTGCACAGCTCGACTGGGAAGTTCCTGTTTCCGAGACTGCATCACAGAACATCTTGACTGCACCTGGTAGCGGCGACATTCGTGGTACTTACCTGATTTGGTTCCGGACCTTGGGCCACCTTCACGAAACGTACTCGTCGTGGACTAAACAGCTAAGTCTAGCTATAGATTGGTTATATTAAATACTGCTGTTACGTGCGATTGGTCTTTTTTTTTACGTAGCTAAATTGAATTATTGATGCAAGTTTCCTTACCTCGGTGTTTGATATTAAAGTATTACATTTTTCATTCGTTGCTTAATTATCTGGTTTCTTTATTCGTAACGCGTTTCGTTTGACATGTATAGATATACATAAATACTGTTCTTGGTTTTGTGAAACCGATATATGTACATATATGGGGGGATTAGAATTCATTTTTGTTGCATTTATAGTGATTTATGTTAAGAAATACTTTAACTTCAGTATGTTTATTGCTCTTTAAATTACTTTCTGTATTTATTGAATTTAATATATGTTTCGTGGAGCTTCCGTTATCTTTTGTTTTACTTATAGCGCCATTAACTAGTTTTTGAGCACATTGAATAGGTGATCCAGTTTGTAAAGCAACCATATTTCGTGATTTGATGCTTTGTGTTGCGTTCGGTGGAGATATTTTAAATCACGTGGCGCCTGTTTCTTTCGTTTATCTTCTAAATATTACCGGGTATTTTAATTGTTGCACTTAAAACCCACACCCCACACCGACTGTGCTAGCGGCCACCGGAACCAACCCCGGTTGTTCTCTGTTATATCGTAACAGTGTTGATTGTTTATGGTGAATCAGGAAGAGGATGATCGTTTTGTTGCTAATACTACGTGACACAAGTCATTTTCGTTCACCTTGCTCCTCTACTTTTTAGGTGAGTGGTCAATTGGATCAATTTGTTTATTTTGAGGTGTTGCTTGTATTATAAGATCTTCATATGTTGAGTATTGCATATTGCGGTAGAATCTGCAAGAGGTCCTATACTTTTATAGTAGATACACTAGTGGTCCCAATAAGCTCCAAGTTTTGTTTGGAAACGTTGATTCTCTTTAAATACCATTCCATTATAATATGGAAATGCTTTGAAAGTAATTTGTTTACCTCTGAATTTTTCAATTCCGCGCTGCCATATTTTGTGAAATGTGAGGCTAATATCAAGGAATAAAAGAGAACCTTGCATTTATTCTTTAGAGCTGTCCAGATTTTATTAATTACCTGTTGTATAACTATATGTAGCCCTACGTACACACCTACAGAAAGCAATAAAATTTCTGATTTCCCTATACGGGTGTTTTCAAGAGACAGCGATCTATCCGACAAAATATTATCTTCTGATTTCCCTGTTTTTTTTTTGTTAACTAATGGTCTATCAGCAAACTATGTTAAAGTGGGTGGAAACTAATATATAAACCAATCATATCACGAATAAACAGCCGTATAACTAAAGAAAAACTAACTAAGAACATATCAACAACTATGATAACATTAACACAGCAGTAATTTGCACAACAAATTAAAATTTAATTACTAATAAAACCAATATACCTCATGATATTACCCAGCTTAGGACAAGAAAGTTCAGCGCAATATGCAAATAATCCGCAACACCGAATGACAATAAATTAGGAAGCAAAAACTAAAAGAGATGGGTACTTAGTGAAATGTTTTAAACGATAATATACCCTGAAAAGCGCAAAAAAGGCGTTCAAGACATTTACCACCTTTAGAAAGTAATCCGTAATCACTTGGTTAAGGACTGACAAAGACAAATTATTTAAAAATGAAGTGTAAAATTACTTAAGTAGTCCTTCCGAAATGTGTCTCTTTAAAAGTTTTGCTTGTAACAGGTACGTTTATTTAAATTCTTAACAGAAAATACACGTACTGTCGGGGTGTGGGTACTTTGTAGTACTATTAATATAATGAAACCAATAAAATGCCACGAGAATCACAAATAAATAAATAGTCACCTGGGATTTCACTGTGATTTGTCTAGCTCACGCGTCGCTGCGCCGTGCTGCTGCGTTCCACGAGGTCCTTTTTAACGCCACACCGAAAAACAATCCTCGGCCTTGAATGGCGGCCAGGGCACGCTGATACGCTGAACAAGTGTTGCCATCCATACCATAATTATGGTATATATACCATAATGGTATGACAAATACCATATACCATAATAGACTATTATGGTATCCACATTTTACCATAATTTGCACAGAGTCAATTTCAGTTTTTTTTTCTATAACACAGGAATTACATCACGGCAAACTTGGTTTTCTACATCGCGTACTAGCCTCGTCACAGGGTTTCATTTCCTAGCCTCTCTCTCTTTAGAGCGAACTTTGCACTTGGTTTATTCAATAGTTACTTAAAATTTTGGGGGTTTTTGTACAGCGATGGGTATGTAGGCACAACTTGTACTGTAATAAGCTACTAAACTTACACCTAAAAATTCTGAACAACCCTATTTAAAGAAAATGGCGGCGACTAGTTTTTCTTGTTTTTCACTAAGAAGGAGTAAAAATTACGCGTACATGGTAGACACAAATTGAAGAAGACAAAAGTCAGCATTCAACTGTGAAGCAATATTTATTATACGAGGTAAGGTTAAAAAATATTTACAAATTTAAAATGAACTTTAAATACAAAATATGATAATCTGCAAAAAAATTTTTTGAACACCCTCCAAGCTATCTTCAGAGTTTAAAAAGACCTACAATTTGACATATAACTTAAGGTTGTACGTAAAAAAATAAAGAAAATACGAGCCTGAGGAGTTTTAAGTGGCGGACCCTGTATATGTCGTTGATCTTCAACCAACGATAATGCATATACCATAATTTGTGCCAAAATACCATAATATTTTGAAGTTGATACCATAATTTATGAAGCAAGGCCTGGCAACACTGCGCTGAACCCAGGGCAACAGGCAGAACGCCCGTTGAAAAGCCTCGCTGCAACGGTCTTCTTCACCACACAGTCTGCCTACAATGGTAAATTTCTCTGTCGCCTTCTCAACCAACTTGGGAATTGCGACACCGCTGAAAGAATTAATTCTTCGAGGCACTCCGTGTGTTCTACTACCTGGAGCAGTCAAAAGCGCGTTCGTCTTTCCGGATTCATACCACTCACCGAAAACATTCACTCGGCATCCCACAATACAATCCCGTCAACATCAAGGGTTGCATAACTAATAGGCTTACCACGGCCGGTAATGAGCGAACCATTGAATGCTTTTACCAAATTCAATAAGAAATTAGATATTCATACAGCGTAATATTTACCGAATATTACTCAATAGCTGCAAATTCCCTAAAACATCAAATTGACAAAGAAATACACTTACCAAGAGAACTCTTTAATGTCATTTAACGTCTTATCCCCTAGCCCCTACAATTAAAATTTGCAGAAATTTTTCTAATAGGAACGAATAACTCCCTAAATCTACCACAGCCGCAGAATGACGAACATATAGTCGTCTTAATATACATAACAGAGACCTGCCTTTAAGCCTTCTCTCAGTATCATCAAAAATTACTAGAAAATTTCTCCTAGAGAGAATCAACTAAAGTGGAATTCAAGAAGAATGGTCTTCAGATCACCAACTTGTATTTAGTCCAACCGATTTCTTGAGTTGCAATAATCCTGCATTAATGGATTCAATTCACTGCAATAGGAGACAATTCTGGAAGACAAAGGGAGTATTATACATATTATATGCTCTGATGTGACAATTTCTAGCTCGCTGATTAAGTTGTTTTACAATAAAATTATAAATGATTTGCAATGTGTTGTTTTAGTGTCAGTAAACGACATTTCATAGTATAGCTTTTAAAAGTTTTGGTGTGGGTACTGCACATGTACCACATTCTAATTATCTCAAGTGCAACATCTATATTGCTGATCAAATGAATTGTGTCGCGGAACCCTTTAATAAGTTCAATAGTTAATAAAAATCGATAGTATACAATTATATTTTATTTTTAAAGCGATGATTTAATATGCAATGTAAACTTCAAACTTAACGTCTTTCAAATAAGGTCAAACATCATCAAAGCAATAAAACCTAAATACAATTTCTGTAGGATATAATATATAATGTCAACAAATAGTAATGCTAATTTCTTATATAGACCTGGATAACTTATATTCTACATACTTTACTGGGCAGTTGTTTTGGGGTAGCAAAGGCAAATCGATTGATAAGTAAAAAATTTTCTGGTTGAAAATTGGCCGTGTTCGGAATTTAAGCTATGGCCCTAAGCTTTATGAAAACTGTGTCTTTGCCGTGTGCGGCTCATATTGCATAGCACAATAAAGGACCTGCAATTTTTTTATTGGAAGCGAATGGCACGTTTCAGATAGCTGGCGCATAATGACTCCCATTTCTGCTTTTATGGCATCTTTCGTGTAATCTCGACCAGCCAAATTTTCTTGTACAACATAGAAGCGTATACGCTATATACGACAATTACTTGCTGTATCTTTAGGACATTAAATGTTGTCGTCAATAAATTTCAATTATCATTTTGTTAAACTCTCAACGACAGTTCAACTGGAAATACTCCAACAACTGTATTCGTACTGTATTATTTTCGCTTCTGTAAAGCACTTACTATTACGATCTGTAATTTATGTTGATGAATAAGGCATTCTAAACGAAAATCTCGAATGTGTCTAAGAATGGAATATGCAAATTTGCACTATAAGTACAGTTTCTGTTAGACAGTCAACTACGAGTATAAATTAGCCTTCATATGAGACGCAACTTTATGATAGCCTACTTAATATCCAGTATAATGGCATTACATTTAGACCATAAGATATTGACAGATTTAGGTGCCCCATTTTCGCATACAAGCCTGGAAGAAGGTTGAAGAGTACATTGGTATAGAGTAAAATGAAGGTAGCAAAAAGCAAGTAAAAATGTACTTACCCCACTCGTGCCACTCAAGCCAATCGGTTTTTGAGGGTAGTGTCAATATACCTGTTCATACTTGCGATGGGCTTGTGTGGAAAAATTGGTCAAAATTTAGAATTTTCTTTGCCAGATTACGCCCTTATTTCAATCCTTTAGTAACCTGCAACACTAAAGGCTGTTTTTTTCGAAGCCAGACTTGAAAACTGGGCACATAATCCGTCACTATCGGACCGACTAATTGCAATATGCAATGCTGATTCAGTAGTGCTATTATTCTACTTTTTTCGTCTAGATAACATCATATTTAAGTACTAGTTTTTAAAAGCATTCAATTAAATGCGTTATTACATATTCCTGAAGAAGGCCTTTATTACTGAAAAGGGCAATATATACCGCTATGTTCAAAAATGAATCGTGGATTCGAATATATTATATACTATAATATTAGTAATGAAACAAGCTCTTACAAAAACAGTCTGCCACAAGCGGGAATTTCCAAATACTAAACTATCTTCGTATACTTTATATCAGTACATCTACCACTTAGCACGAATAATTTTTACAACTACATACAATTGTAAGGCATACCCACACAATATTACAGGAAGTCCTTGCAAAGACAAGTATTTAACGTTACTCGTGGTGTTTCGTCACGTCGTGCGGTTTACTTTCTGTTGTACGCACAGAATTGAGATACCTATGTACAGAACGTTACCAGATAATGGGTAGCTAAGTTATGCCACAATATAGCGCTTTTAACAATTATCATTTCTTGGGCTTTTAGTCTTAATATTTTTGATATTCCCATAGTTCAAAATAATTAATTAAAACTGTAAATAACAAGTTAATAAATGTAAATGCTTGTCGTGACTAGCGAGCTTATATTTTTTTGTCATCTTTATGCTGATCTTTTTCAAAGACACACATTATTTTTTTACAGCTTTGATGTAATTGTTGAATTGGTACAAAACGCAACATTCTATTAAACATCACAAGATTTCTTATGACCAAGATCCTAACAGTTCGCGTAAACAAGCGACTTTGTGAAGAACTAATTTTATCGTTGTATTCAGAACATCCGCTGGCTTTGCAAAGTAGGTTTAAAAATTAGTTTATTTATGAAATGGTGGAGATAGAGTAAAACAATAAATTGACTCTTGAGCCAAACATGGAACTGTTTGGTGCGTGTGTATATTCATATTTCAAAATAAGTTGAAATGGCATGGTAGGCAAGCAACCAATGCGTCCGCCAAATATTTTTTTTATATTTCGCTGTTTGCTGAATCTACAAAGACAAATATAAGGGTATACACTATAGATACTAGAGCAACATTAAGTATTAATGGGAATCCAAATTCCATTTATCCTAATTTCATACTCAATAACACAAGTATCACATAAATATACATAGCTACGTAAATTACTTTAATACTGAAATCCTGTTAAATTCATATTAAACAGCAGTGTATTCCACACAAAAACAGCGCTAATGCAGAAACTCTTAGGTCAAGGATCAGGAACTATCAATTACTTCATAAAGTCGTTAGGTAAAGTAATTTTTTATCGCAAACCGTATTTGAATTTCAAATAACAATGTATAAAAATAAGCACTCCAATGCGCAATTTATATAAATTTGCGCTCCCGTGGAGGTCCGCAATGCAATAAACTTCCTTAATAAATATTTAATAAGAATGGCAGCCAGTTACGCGTCACATTTGTGCTGGCCTTATCGCATTTCCAACATATTAACTTTTATCAGCCTCGGTCGTTTAGAAATAAGGTAGCTTTACACGCACGCACACACAAGTAACTTAGAGAGGTTGGGGGCAAATATGAAATGAAAATTATAGGTAATTCTGTAGGCATTTTAAAAATTATACCAACAAAACGCCTTTTTTTCCTGCTGTTGCTACAGTACACTTACAACGAAAGTATGCCATTATAGTCATGTGTAAAACACTGTGTTGGTCTGTTGGTAGTATTCCCACTTAAAGATGAGAAAGAAGGTTATATGTTTTCCTCTCGAACAGCTAGAACCAAAGTAGTTTTGTTTTGCGTTACTTGCTTTAAAACCACGTATTCGGAGACATTGATTTTTTACATCTGGGCCTTTAAAGGAATTTTTGGTCATGATCAGGCTAGGTATTGCATTAGAGGTGATGCTTTACGAGCTATTGAAAGATTTTAGTATTGCGTGTATGTAGATATCGCAGAGTGAAAATTGAAATGTTAAGCGTTACGGTTGTTCTTAGTTTTAAATTTAACACTCTGATTCCTATTAATGATTTTGATGTAGTTTTGGATAGTATTAAACTTGTAATTTTAAATGTCCCTGTTTATCAATGAAACGTTTATAAGTATACATATTTGTTATCTGTATCAGCTTGCTGCAATATACTCTACCAAAAGCTACCAAAAGAAAATTTTGAAGGATTGTGGTTTTACAAATATATAGGTAACCTGTAGTAAAATAAAAGCAGTCATTACTAATAACGAAATATACAATTACACCTTTTCTGTAAAATATAATTGAATACTCTGGAAGCGAAAAAGCGTAAGCACTTATTGTTGTAGAGGCAAGCAGCAAAAGAATTCAAACAGAGGGCTATTTTGTGCGAAATAAATCATAAATTAGCAGTTTTTCCAGGGCATCTGTATACAGCTTTCTCTCTTTATCCCTCTTCTAGTTTGCCATGCGCATTCTGTACAAGCGGTATACAAAGATAAAAAACCATCTTCTTTCCTGCTCGCACTTATGGAGATTTTTGCTTCACTTCAGTTACATTGCGGAGATGGGAAGGTTCCCGTATATTTCTATTATAAGGTATTTGACAGTTACCAGCCGGCTGTGCGATTACTTTTTATCTACTATCGTGTCCGTATCTGCTTGTAATAATAGTGGAAAAATAGGTTTTACCCTAAACTCCTTGTACCGTTTTGAGAATGACAGTTTTATGTTTTTGCAGAGCACCTTGTACGAACAAAGGCATAGCTTTTTTAGCTTCGTTGAGCATAAAGAAAACATACGTACAAGCCTACGAAATGTTAATGGATCTAATCTCCAAGGACACCTATGAATATTTAAACGGACGTTCCTGAGTGCAGTAAATAAATGAGGAACGCATTGTGCGCGGCCCAGATTCAATAATGCGCCCGTACAGCCCTTAATCGTGTGTACACGATTACTGTCAGGCTTTGGCAGTAATTGCTGACGAGGGTGCGATAAGCTCGGTCCCATGTAGTTTGGGCTCCGTCGTGCAGATATTTTGCCAGCTTGTTAAATCCCCGAATCCGACAAGAAACTGTGACACATGCTCTCGTCTAATCCGCGTGCTTGCGTAGTTTTCACTTCGGCATGTTCTGAATGTCACTCTTCCACAAGAACTATGTCAGCTATACATCTATTTAATCTCACAACCAACAGATCTAAGCGATGCGTTAGTTTCAGGTTCAAGTTTACAGCAGGAAAATAATTATCGACATTATAACGGCCGTTCATAAAAAAACGGTCAAGCAAGTAACGATCTCCTTCTAACGCGAATGTATCGTTTCACATGTGACGACTGAAGCGTCTGACGTATTCGTTTATTACACTGATGAAAATAAGACGTCGTTACTGTTACCTGTAACCAATACGGACAGGTTAAAATTACGTGTGAAACAAAGTACAGCCCATTCACAATTTTTGTCATTCAAGGGATGTATGTATAATTTATAGGTATGTCATGATATAAATCGTTAAACTTTTTTACAAGTTCAACTAAGAAAGATATTATTCAACTAAAGGATCGTGCAGACTTTATTAAAAACAGTTTGTGAAGTTATAAATTCAATGACTAATAGTGTGACTAATTCATGATAGTAAATCTAAGCTGCCAGTTTTTGAGAACGTAATTAAAAGTTGCGTTTTCTTGTAGATTTTGTTTTCTAAATCACGGTTTTCTTATACGTGGAATAATTCTTTCAGCGTCCATAACACCAGATATGTTTTTGAAAAAAAACGCTGTCACTACGCGGTCACTATAAAACACTGTCAAAAAATTATTAATCTGACGTTTCGACTACACATGTAATCTTCGCAAAGAAGAGACCCTGAAAATCGTCTGACACGGGTTCAAACAAAATTTTGGAAGTAAATAAACAAATCACCAAGCAAGCGAGACGTCATAGAAGGAAGTGCCAACCTAATAAAGCTTAAACAGACCGAGGAGAAACGAACCATCTACTAGATATATACGAACTACAAGCCTTCCAGATATCACCCATCTCATAATTTTCACTATCACTATTAAAGGCATTGGTATTTCTAGTCATTTTTATAGCGTTTATTAGACGTTTATAATAATTTTTCTTTCTATGGAAAATTTTTCTTTTATCAAAGTCAATTACGTGTTTAGCTAAATATGAGTGTTAAGCTACGGAAAACTTAATTGTTTTACAATGTGATTAAAATTGCTGATTACTCACAAGCAACTTCAATTTTATAACGATGCCACAAAATCAAATAGTTTTTCTCAAAACGGAGTATCTTAACGACATAAGAGAAGAGGTTTGTTACATAAAAGGCCTCTAAGGTTTCTAAATCTGAATTTAAAAAAATCAAAAAATTGAAATAAATAATGAGACACTTATAGCCCTAAATCGTATTTACGAAAAAAGTGGCAACCCTGATGTTATTTAGTGTAATCTGAGCTTAACCCTTTTAAGAGCCATTTGGAGATATTGTGAAAAAATTGATTGCTCATGCGCTTCTCCGTATAAGTGGTTTATGTTAAATTGGCTTATAACTGAACACCACGTAGACATGAATCTGTCAACTTAATTATTTATCTTGCCATGTACTTAATTAACTTAGTTAAATTCAGTATTTAACTTGTTGTCATTTCTAAAGGCTTTTCACTAATTTGGCTTCAATTTAGTTACCCATCACTAAATTGAATTGCTTTTCCGATTGCCTAATATTAAACATGATACGAATTTATAATTATATAACGTTCTTGGGCACTTACCAAGTCACAAAAAGGTGGAGTTCATGATGAGGGCAGGTGACCAACTGAAATTGAGAATGGTGAAATTAGTTAACCAAATTGTTGTGTTACAGTTATTGTAAGAAACTAATGATATTTTACAATCTTCTGATATCAGAAATGCTGTAACCGTCTTTTGATAAAAACTCTTTTAAGTAATCCTACACCAGACTTGACATTTACATTGTAATCGGTAGCAGCTAAAGTAACATGCCGTATAATCAGTTATATATTTACCGTTACAGCTACTTTATTTTGTTTTTAATACGAACTGATTCTGATGCATTAATTTAAAGTAAACACTAAGTTCCTAAATGTCTACTTTCTTATCTGCCCGTTTTGTTTTAGTTTATATTTCTGAAACTAAATATTATAATTTCCCCTACAGACTAGAAATATCCCGTACACAACAGTCACCCCATCCAGGACTTTAGCAAGCAAATTGATTAAACACTTACGGAATCAGCCAAAGAAGTGTCGATGCCATTACGCAAGAACAACCTAAGCGAGACGAGGGAACCAAAATTCAAGAAAACGATAAATGAAGAGGTCTCGTCAGCAGCTCATACGAGGAAGGGATAATGCAGCCGAGCATTCCAGTCCTAAGCTTCCCGTAACATGCGCTACGCGAGAGCCTACTATAGCAAGCGTATCACGTCTCCAACCTAGAGTAGACAACCAACCGAGCAGTATATCTGGGAACATCACAAATGCCTACTGCACGCTGGTTCAATTAATCAATCAATCTATCGGTCGATCAGTCAGTCAGAGGCTCCAGTAATAAAAAATACAGACACTTGCAACTATTTGGAATAAGAAGTACCGCATTATAGAGCCGAAAGTTGTGCAATTAAAAGTTATAATTACTCGATAAATGCTTGAAGCAAATCGAACAAAATGTTACTGTGTTTTTGCAAAGAAAGGTCAGAAGTAAAGTTAACTAGTTTAATTATTTTTGGTTAATAAGTTTCTTACACAATAATAAGAAAACCGAACATAGGAAACTGTCAAAAGAGTGTAGTAGTTTACTGCAAAGAGAAAAACAAAATGCAAGTACTCTTGTGAAGGTAGCATATATCAAGTTCCAAGTATGAATATTTGAAGAACTATACTAAAAATGCTGGTGTAAGTACTGGAACTTCCCAAGTACTTTACATTCAAGTAATAATAATAATAATACGACTTTATTGACTCAGTGTATGCTGCAGTACAGTAGGAGTATAAAACATAATATATAAGAGTATAAGTTAACAAAAAAAATATACAACTCAGACTACTGGGGTGCACTACAGTAACGGTCAAACGGCGAAGGTCAGAATCCACCAGGGCGCCCCGATGGGTTACTGTTCCTCCACTTAGCCGCAGAATAAAGGTAATTAATCAAATCAAAGTGCAAGATCTAACGAGCTAAATACGAAATACATTAGCATCTATGGTATGTCCAAGTAGCGCTTTACGGATAGTAAACTTGAAGCTAGAGTAAGGCAATTTTTTTATGTAGTAAGGTATAGAATTATATATGTTGATAATGCTGTACGAGTATCCTCTTTTAAACAATTCAGAATTATGACGAGGTATTGTTAATTCATCTTTTTTTCCGTACATTACTATTATGAACGTCTGTCCTTATTTTATTATAAAGATATGGAGGTGATTTGTTTACTAAGATTTTATGGAACTGACAAGCAGTATGAAGGTATCTTCTATTTTTCATACTAAACCAAGAAATAGAATTACGATCTTGTGTGACATGTGCATTTTTCTTGAGACCAAAAATAAGCCTCAAACAAGAATTTTGAACTACTTGAATTTTATTAGTTTTTTTTTAAGTCTAAACAAGGTCCATATACTATTGCTGCAAAGTTAAAATTTGAAAGAACTAGTGCCTCAGTGAGAATAATTTTAGTTTTTATATTTATAAATTTTCTAATGCTGAATATTTTCCTGAGATTCACATAGGACTTCCGAATGCATTCGTCAATGTGTTCACAAAATCATCTAAAATCCATAATTAAACCCAACAGATTCAACAAAATCAATACGCTGGTCATTGATAGTCAATACAATTTCATTACATATTTGCTGTCTAGTAGCCACATCAGATGTCTTTCCAAATAATACGGCTTTAGTTTTCGTTTTTTAATTAGCCATGAATGATCGGAAGCTGCAGAACAAAAAAGTTTTAGATCAGAATTTATTCTTCTAACCGCTACATCAAGATCACGAAGTTCGAACGCATAGTATAATTGCGTATCATCTGCATAGCAGTGATAGCTACAAAAGTGAATATACTTTAATAAAACAGATGAGTAAACAGAAAACAGCAAAGGCCCCAAAAGTACCGTCCAGCTCTGGCTGCATCTGTGCTGTGAATGTACACCGACTTTACCGAACCTTGGGATTTGGTGCGTTCAAATTTTTGCATTATTGAGTTACCACAAATCCCAAATAATCCGATTATTTAAAAAGCTGAGTGGATTATGTTTAATCCGAATGCGCCAAATGCTATTAATCAAATTTATGATACACTAGATAAATAATAACTTCAATAACAGTGATAAAATAAACCGTATAACCACCACATATCTCTAGTGTACGAGGCGCTTTTATGTTTAGACTTTTCTTCCATTATTTGAACAAGCCGCCTCGTTAGTTCTCTTTGTGCCGGAGGCATATACGCTGATGCATAAATCACATTATCGTTACATGTTTTTCACGCAGATCCAATTAGGCTTACGCAAGCAGAATCTGTATGCAGCACACTTGACAAACACACAACAAAATCCCTTTATTTCACAGCTGAATTTCATTGCATGAGGTATCTTCATTATAAGCTCTCCCTTGCTGACCATCCCTCTATACGTGCAACTAGTTAAAGCGTTCGTGTGTAGCAAACAGCCTTGAATGATATATAACCCCCTCAAAGATTGAGCTTCATACGCTTCAACGCTGGCATGTGTGGTCAGCTTCAATATTGCAGATTTATTAGGAATTAATGCCAGAGGAAGCTGCCAAAGTACAAGCGTCGGTCGCATCAAATGGACTTAATTAACTGTCCTGGAAGGTAATTAGCTTCACTTGATGCAGCCATCCGCTCGGACTCAATTGATAGTCGCCTGTTGAAAAATTGCATGGATGACGAAGGCTCATGCGGCTGATATGATTTCATGGAATGTCGTGTTATTCGCAGTGACATTGGAAGGTGTTTTCCGCCAGGGAAACTTTATATTTCACACCGCTGGCGTTGGGAATGGGAATTAGCTGGCACTAGCTTGCAACATGCGTTGCGGTCTGTGGTTTCGATGTTCTGCTTACTCAGGTTGCACACAACAAATCGTCTAGCAGTTCAACAAGCAAGTGAATATTGATCTAAATTTAGAAGAGCAACAATGGAACACTACGGGATTAGCACCGAATGAAATGGAAAAAGACTGAATAATAAACATCAATAGATATAACGAATGAGAACACAAGCAAACCGCAAGTATCGCCACCACTAGGACATTTTAAATAGTGTGTACTTAAAAAGTAAAGAAGGAATTCGATTTATAACTTCGTCAACGAGGAATGGCACTAAGCACTGTTGGAGAAACAGCTGTCCTAGGTTTTTTCTGACGTAGACACAACACAATCCATTGTTTGAATCTTATACGTGCAGCCATATTAGATCAAAATAGAGCCGACCTTCGGGGGGAATAAATCCTGGCTTCAATTTTTTACATAAACCATCATCTTMATGTCGTGAATAAAAATTGTGTATTTCRTGGGTACATAAGAAAATTATTACGAAGAAAAAAATAGTGTCTCCCACCAGAATTTCGACAAGGCCCTGATAGCGCAGTGGCAGCGCAACGGAGGCTAAATCTGAAAGCCCGGGTTCGATTCCCGATAGGAGCCACTATATTTTTCTTCGTAAAAATTTGCGTACGTACCCCCGAAATACACAATTTAAAACGTAAACTACAGGTAACGACATATATGCATTCTGATGTCCAAAAAGTTCGAGGTGATACTGCTTTTGCTTCACAGTCATTTATAAGTTGAAACAGATAAAGTCTTTTTTTTTGCAAATATCCCACTTTCTAATCGGAGGTAATTTTGCGTTAAAATGCAATTTGTAAATCTCAACTTTCTGTTTAAAAGGTTCCCATGCATCTTTTCCATACAACCAACCGTTTGCACAAAAATAAACAATTTTAAACACAATAATAAAAAATATCACATTTTAGGTAATTGAACAGCAAACGAATCTACATCTCCTGTTCTAAATCGATATATTTTGCTAGTAGGCCTCCTGCTTCTGGTACTGACTGCATCACCTTTAGCTTCCTCCATCATGCTAGATGGAAACCGATCGATAGCATTAATGATATCGGTGTCAATTTTCGCTGAATTCTTATGACTGGTTGTTGCTCATTTGCTATCTGCTTCTTGGTGCCTTCCTTAGTCATCAGCATTGCATTGTGGCAAAACTGACCGTGCAAACTTCAACAACGTGTAGAGCATGTTAATCCAATCTTTGTGCAATTACAGAATATGGAATCCAGAATAATATTCGGCACAGGTGATACAGTCGAACCTCTCCAATTCGAACTTCCTCAACTCGAATTTCTCTCTAACACGAAAGTTTGTGTAGTCTCTTACGTTTGTAATCTTATTTATACGTGTTTCGTTTTTTAACTCGAATTTCTCTAACTCGAAAATCTCTTTAACGTCAAAAAATTTTAACGGACAAAGCGTATACAACTTCTCTAACTCAAAATTATTGTCAGAAATGTTCGGCGTAGTTCCGCACGATATTTCATGATATCTCAAATATCCAGAAATCCCAACCTAACCTCCAATGCCTGTTAAAAACTTGTTTTACAATTTTGCTTGCGTGAAGATTTACTTGCGAAGAAATGGCCTGTAAACCTTAACTTAAAAGTCTGACTATTCAATAGAAGTTGCAAATTCTGAAGGAAGTGGACAGTGGTTTAAAAAAGATTATTTTCGAGAAATAGGGAATATCGTGTAATACATTATCTACAATTATTAAAAACGGAGCGTCTATAGTTCAGTTTGCCCAAAAAAATAGAAATTCTGTCAATATGAAGTGAACAGACCACGAAAAAGTGTAAACTCGGCTCTTTTAAAATGGTTTTCTTCTATTAGGAATCAAAACCTACACATATCTGGTCCAATGTTAAAACAGAAAGCTTTGCAATTTGCTGAAGGTTCAGGAGACAAAATTTTTATAGTTAGTACTGGATGGCTAGATAAATTTAAAAAACGGTATTGCGAAGTTTCATGAAACATTTAATTTAACTGACATTAAATGACGTAACACATAAGAAGACTTGTGGTGAAAGCGCTGTCGTTGATAAAGAACGTGACAACTGGGTTAAAAATATTGTACCTGGAATTTTGGCATCTTAC
This sequence comes from Rhyzopertha dominica, assembly GCA_025024175.1. Taxonomy (NCBI): domain Eukaryota; kingdom Metazoa; phylum Arthropoda; class Insecta; order Coleoptera; family Bostrichidae; genus Rhyzopertha; species Rhyzopertha dominica. The sequence continues at coordinate 13,775,389 of QCXZ01000138.1, forward strand.
AGTGAAGGTAAATCTTTAACGCAGATGAAACTGGCTTGTTTTTTTAAATGTTTGCCAGATAAAACCTTAAGTTTTAAAAAAGAAAAATGCTATGGTGGTAAGCTCAGTAAAGGAAAAGTGACATGTTTATTTTGTGTGAACATGAGTGGTACCCAAAAAATTATAGTACTTTTAATGGGAAAATGTGCCAGTCCGCGCTGTTGATTACAATAGCAATAAAAAGGCATGTATGACGAGTGAAATTTTCGAAAATTGGTTGCTGTTATTGGGCAGAAATTTTTCAATCCACGGTCGAAAAGTTTTGTTTTCCATTGGCAACTGTACTGCCCATCCTGATATTCAACACAAACTAAAGGCCATTAAATTATGTTTTTTTTTTCACCAAATGCGACATCAGCGTTACACCTTTAGATCAAGGAGAAATCAGTAGTTTCAAGTGCCATTACAGACGCAGAATAATAAGTTGTACAAAGCTATAAGCTTTCCAGTAAATTACCTAAACTGAGTCTCCTTGACGCCATAAAAATTGCATCATCCAAAAAATATTCAAAACTGTTTTACGAAGGCGGGCTTTGGCAAATACGAGATATAATTAGCTGAACTAAGAGAATGATGGAGGGAAACAGATCAAGAATGTACAAACACATTTAAAAAATTTATTGAAATACATGAACTAGAGAATGTTTGTGTTGATGACTTTTTGGCTATGGATTATAATARTCTCGCAACTAGTAAACATCCTACAGATCAGGAAATTATAGTCATCATCAACAATTCATTTACATCAGAATCCCTATAAGATAGTGATGGTAGTGACCATGAAGAATCACTGCTAGTGAAGTCTTCTCAGTTGGAAGTTAAAAATGCTTTTGAAACTTTGAAGCATGTTTTTACAATGGAGGAAAATACAACTGATATTATTTATAGTGCATTAAATAAAATCGAGCAATTTTATTATTACTAACTGTAACAAAAAAGTGTTGCGTCAAAATCTAATTACAAATTATATGTATTGATATACTCCTTGTTTTGACATACTCGTAATACTTACTATTGTAGAATACTACTTATTTATAATAACATATTTTCAGTTTCTTTATCTGGAAGGTTCTCTAATTCAAACAAATTTTTGTTCCCCTTTAAGATTCGAGTTAGAGAAGTTTGACTGTAGTAAAGTTGTGACGAGCTCAAACTAGTTAAAAACTCACTGTTGTGGATCTACGGGTTTTCCTTTGTTATTATCACAATATTATTTTCATAACTTTATATCAATTTAGAGATAATTGCATTGTTATCAGAGACGTATTCTTTGAGAAGAGACTTGAGCTCCTTTAATGTGAACTAATAATCTTCATGGTTTTCGATATAGTCGAAAATTGACAATTTTTTAAATTAATTTTTAGTGTTCTCGCAGTGATGTGTTAAAATTATTCTTTATCCGACCATTACGTTATATTGTTACGTTACAATGTAACGTTGGTTCGAAACATATATCAAATAGACATTATACTTATATTACAAGACCAATTACTAACTGTGGCTTGCACTATTTTTATAACGCTATGCAGTCTAGTAACCTTAATTTTGTTGATAATGCTGCTCTCTGTCTTGACCAAAAGGTTGAATATTTTTATCACTATTTATCAGTCTAAAAAAATTAATAAGCATTAATTGTAAAAACTTCTAACAGCGTGACGCTTTATTTACTTTAAAAATACGTCCCGGTACTGGAAAGATCCCAGCAAGGTAGTAAACATATAGCATAGTATATTCCACGTTCAATTCAGAAATGTAACCTAAGTATAATACAATTTTAAAGGAATTCATATTTCATCCCTAAAAGCACCTGTACGGGAATATGCGTAGGTTCATATACAGAATTTTATAATTATTTTGAAATTATCTGTAATTATAATTTTGTAGCCACTTTAGCATAAATGGTAAGTGAATATAACAGATTTCCTTCTTTAATAACTCCTCCGTTTTTTTTCCGTAATGAGTGCTCTTATATAAGAATATGTATAATGAAAACTTCACAAACACACTTATTCTTTTATTGAAGAATGCTGTAACTGCCACTCAAACCGTCTGCAAGAGGAACAGATCCAAATTGAAGTGTTTTCGCTCCAGATTTAAATATTTAACACCATTGGGAGTATGAATTTCAAGGATAATAAAAAAGAGTGATAGTCCTTATAAAATTTCAGTGGACTGTTCATCGCAGTGTGGTTAATATTCATGAGATTATCGAATTCTTTCAAGATGTCGCCTTGCCGTAAATACCTTTCAAGTTTCACGGAAAATACTGGCATTAACTGCAAGCTTTGTTGAAGCTAAGCACGAATTACTACTTTTTGTAAATATCGAACGTGAGTCAGATAAAACTGCGCCCTCTAAAGAATACGACGAAAATGAAACTGAATAGTGATGTTCCCAGAACAGGGAGAAGTAAAAAAACGTAGACGACTACCGTAAGGGCATAATAGTTAACGACATCGCAGCGCTGCCCCGGAATAGGAAAACGTAAAAGAAACAATGAAGTGTTTTTGCCATGAAACCGAAAACGTGGCAATAGATGGGCTCATTTAGAGGGTGCGAGGCGCCATATTCACCAGGCGGGAGCGGGAAAGCGAACCGCTACGACTTTGAATGATTTCTAGTGACGTGGAAAACACTACGCATTATTTGTGTGTACTGGGGACATAAACTTCGACTTTTATTTGAGTAGAAAGGAAAGAATAATCCTCATCAACCGTAAGCCCGATTTTACAGCGTATAATATTTTTATCTTAACTAACAAGGATGTTTTTAACGCTAAAGGATGTTTCAATGCGTGTTTTGATGCATAATTTATATTTTAATTATTTTAATAGCCAATCAGCGGAAGTTCGTAATATTACACGTCGTGCTTGAATGTATGCTGTTGAAAGATTCATAGGTACATTTATAACAACAAAATAATACGAATTTCCGTGTTGCAAAGTTATACAATGGATCCAGTCATCAGCTGATTCGATTGATGGAAATATCATGACTCGTATTAGCTAATTTGGTTGTTTCTATTATTAATTCGGTTTACCATAGAATGCCAGTAAGATATGGTGTCCTGTATAATCAAAATGATTAAACTAAATCTATAAATGTATTCGAGATTTTGTTAAAACAAAAATTCCCACAAATGTTGTAGACGAAAGTAAATCCAATATTAATAGAGCATGGAGAAACTATAATTGAAAGTTGTAACTATAAGAAACCAAAGACTACAGAACCGTCTACCAAACATAACCGGTAGTGCAATCTGAGTGATGTGATAGACCACTTGTATACTCCATGGAAATGAAGCATTCATTTAAGTATTCAGGCATTATCATCAAAGAAATGCCAACAGGTTTGGCACTTTTCCGATTTATTCTAGCAAATACAGTTTACAGTGCTTAAAGGCTAGAATAGCAGAAATAGAAAAATTATTTATTAAAATTAAACAAAGATGTGATAATTTAAAAAGTACAAACGTACTTTGTAATTTGTACTATAATAGAAGACGATTTTGATTTGGTAGTATGTATGGTTAGTGTAAACTGTCACGTGACGCGGTAGACGACCACGTTTCCGCCACCCACCCGTATATTCCCACACTATTTATCGGACTCGCCATGTGGTACCTAACACGTTTTTGAACAAGTTAATAAATGCTAATGATGATTATGTAGTGATAGTGTACCAAGTGATAGAGCGTGTTAAGCTGTATTAAAATAGTCTTAAAAAGGATTTTGAAGATCTACTTAGTGAATGGGCTTTCGAGAATATATTGAAGTTGAAGAGACATTGCTACAAATGACGTTTCCAGAACGGGAATTAAAGAAAATAGTGTATGGCATTCCTTATTTCCTCATTGTTCGTAATTACTGTGCTGATGTAATACATGAGATGTTCGAGGGAGTTTGCCAATAAAACATGCTTTATATTTTAAAATACCTTATTTTTGATGCCCGTTTATCGTGCAATAACTCTGGAAAAACAGTACATTTGTGAATAAATTATAGTTTTAGTTTAGCAAATAAATTATTAAATAGGAGCTATTACTTACTATTACTTAAGAAAACAAGAACCATTGCCTGAATCAACAAATACCTTATTTGATATGAATAAGTGCATTTGTTAAGGGAGAAATTGAATTTGCAGAACCAGAAATTTGTTCCAAAATAAAAAAAATGCTGCGTGGACAAATATTTTGCCTAGCGCCATTTTTACCTATAAAATTTGTTATGTTAAATTAAATTTTGGTGAGAAAACTAATACATTTCTTTCAGTGTATATTTTCATATTCGCCCTAGTAAATAGTACACTCACAATGTCTACGTTATATTTGCGTCTATCACGGAAAGATTTACGCCTTATCTGTGCTAGGCTTTGTTTAACATGACATACCCAAATGTCTTTAACGACGAGTATATCTTCACCGGACAAAATTTTCAGTTCTTATCCCAACAGCTAATCTAAATGAGCAGGCGCCATAAACGAGGAAAAGTGCTGCATTTTAACAACCACGTTTTATCAGCTCGTGTTTACTACATCTGCTTACAAAACTCACGCAGGCTAAAATAACACGGACGTACTAGCAATAATAGTGGCAAATTGCTCTGGCATGAGTGTCGACAAGTGCTGTTTATGCTCAAGAGCTTCTCGTACAGCAGCAGATTCCTGTTTACATTATCCCGGAATAGAGTGCAAGTGCACGGCAACTTGCTAACGCGTAACTGCATGAATCCTGGGAGGATTTATCCGTTTCTGATTGACAACTGTTGCAAAACAAGATGACACATTAACTAAAACTAGAAACTACGTCAGTCCGTGAAAAAAGAGCAGATCTTGCGGAATGATTTGGTTTGGTTTTCTGACAGATGTTTTACGTTTACAACTGACTCACTACAGAAGTTATCTATGTGCTAACACAAGTTTAAGAGCAACTATACTCTTGTTGAAACTTACCACACCTTTCAGTAATTTTGATTGTAATAGGGTAAGGTACGAATATGGAATGTTATATTATTATTTATCATTACAGAAGCAACAGACACCTGATTTAGATCTAATACACTCGTACGCCACGAAGCTTATGGGCAAGGGATTAAGGAATATAGGTATGCAAATAACAGGAAAAATTATATGTACAAGGTGTCCCATTTTCGGTGTAATTGCAGGGTATTTCGGGAAACAGTAATGCGCGAGTATTACAGTTTGCAGGTTACTGCCTTACTACATGGGCGGATTTGCGAGTCTTATTATATCCCAAGTAGGCATATACGCTTTTTAATATATTATACGTTTTACTTAATAATAGAAAATGTATTGTGTGTTTTCTTATTCCATAACCACCGGGATGTAAAAACAAAATCTGATTAAGTTAGTAGAAAGAAATTAAATAATATCAGAATTATTGAAAATAAACCCAACAATGTATATATTTTCTTAATTAGAAAAAATAAGTCCCATGAAAAATTCTGGGTAAGCCACTGGATTCAAAATAAAAATATCTATCTAAAATGTTTTTAAGTTTTTTCTCTCCAAGCGAGACATTAAGATCTGGCAAAAGTTTAGGTTTAGTTACTTATTAACGAAACCTTAAAAATTCTTAGAAAAGTGTGAATAATCGACTTCTCCTTGTTTTCTGTTTTTCATTTCTACAAAAATAATCCAATACAAATAAAAATTAGTGAAAACAAAAAATAACTCTCGTAACCATGAATTGTTCAACAATTGTCAATAACTTGGTAAAATTATTATGAGAAGTAGTTAATAAAAGAGTATTTTACATTAGGATTTTTCTTTCAAAAATATTAAATTTTTAACATTTTTACTCTTTATATATACTTAATAATTCTAATTCAATTTTGCTTTCTGGGCAAATTCTGCATTTGATCTTCAGCGTCCGATCCTCCATTAACTGCAGCTTCTATTTCTTCCGATTCATTCCCCGGGTCGATACAAAGATTTTGCGTTTTAATTTCTTTAGATTTATTTTCTGAATCCGAAAGTAAAATATCCCTTATATCATACTCCAGCTAAATGTTTGTAGCAATATTATCAAAAAATTAAATTTGGAATTAAGCAACGACATATTCCATATTTTGCCGTAGAATTCAATGGTAAAATCAGTTTTCTACTTCTTTTAATAATTTGACCAATTTATTGGCAATAATTAAAAAATCTTTGTTATAAGAGTAATTTTCTCTTTCCCTTGTATTTTTGAGCACGTTCTTAAATCGTGCGCCTAGGTTTCTTTATTTTATCTAAATGTATATGTCAAAACTAAAGGACCTCAAAACATGAATGTCTCTAAAACGCCGTGATCTTTTAATCCGAAAAAAATGTGGTTATTTCAGCCGCAGAAAGTTATACTTTGATTAAGTTTCATTAAAATTTGATTAGAAAAGTAACCAGACAGAAGTTGATTTTTTCAATATCTACAACTCTTGTATTGTATACTTTTACTTTCGAGTCAGCATTCGCTGAAAAACGCAAGAATGCGACTTATGTCGCCTTTACCCCCAAATTAACCCCCACACCTCTGGTCGTGTTTTTTTTATTCTCCATACGTCCCGTTATCACTTCCATTTCCACTCATAGATGTTGGGATAACACTTTTTTCTCTCTAAATGCAATTTATTTGAACTATAAGGAACTCAACCACTATCCATTTGAAACAATCAAAATGGACATAATTGGAAAATAGTTATTTAACTCCTGAGGTACGAGTTAGAATACCGACGCTAGATAAACGTACTCGTACTTTAGTAATATTACCTTTTCAGTAATCTCTTGATCGTTATTCAAACAAGACTCAACAATACAAAATAAAACCTATGAATTCGCGCGGGAAACCACATTTCTGTTTATCACCAATATATCACAGGTCTACTGTGTTTGAACGCGACTGCAGTATACAGCGTTATGTGGCAGCAACAGCCAGAGCGCATTTTTAGGCTTGCAAACGTTTGGGAATAAAGTAATTACACAGTGGTTTTTTTACGAAATCTAATGTTTTTTTTTTATTGGGAGGATAAAAGACAGATGCACGATATTTATTTGGCAGAATCTAAAAACTTTAATGGGTTGGACCTGATTTTTTGTTGTCTTAGAAACTTAAAAAACAGCAAATAAATTTCCTGCCAGGACTCTTTTAGAGCACACTCCTGAAGTTTCACAACGATTGCTCTTTTTATACGTTTGCTATAACTTTTTTTAAACCCATCTATCTTAACAGATATTTCACGTTAGGTATTCCCTCCTAATAGTTACTGAAATACCCTACAATTACAACGAAAATGGGACACCCTGTCCACAGCAGCACTCTTTGTGAATAACAAGGTAGAAGGTTATGGATGAATATCTATACAGTAATAATATCGTCTTTATTATTAATTGCATTGTATTTTTCCATTAACAAAGAAAAGTGTCCTCTAGCAGTGAGGTAGAGATAACAAAATGCAACATTCACATTGTGAAATCCGTATTATTCCAATCCATGGCTTTGCCAGAAGTTCGCAATATATTACCTGTCATACTTTAAGGAGCTGTGGTTGAGCTAAATCCTTTGCATCCAGATTGATACGATGATAAGATCTTATTGTTTTATACATTTTCCATTACTGTAGACATTACGGGCAGAAGACACACGGCGATTTCAGATCGTTTACTTCCGCAAGTGGAATTACTAAAGAGGTTTTCAACACTTTAGGAAAGTAACCTTAGTAGGGTGCACATTCTGTTTACAGAATGATGTTTAATCTACAAGGACACGTTATCGCATTCTTCAGCATTGACTTTCATACCCTTCAGTCCTGTGTTATCAAAGTCAAAGAAAATTTTTAGTTATAATTCAAGAAATTTTGGCTGTAATAATTCACTTCAATCGGGCATTCATATTTTTTTTCGAAAACACTAATGAAGGCAACTTTTTACTTACTGCTACCCTTGTGTGGATACTCAAAGCTTCGTTTTACCAGCACGTTCGCGTAACAACGCGTTGGAATGAAGCCAGTGTCAAATTTTTCATATTTATAGTTTTTCTGCCAATCTTGAGTTTTTTGGATGTTGAAGGTCGTCAATGCCTTATGTGTTTTCGGGTGCATTTAAACGAAAATTAGTATATAATATTAGTAATATGGTTGTTAAGAAAACTCGAGTTAAAAATCAATGTCATCTTCGCATTAGAAATAGTTACGTTTATATAAGGCAGATGACGGTGCCATAATGTTTAACATCATAAAAGCTTCTGATTAAATGGGATCTAACAGGCAGAGATCGAGTAGGCTAAGTAATGCACTGATTAGAACAGTCGTATTGCATAAGTCAGAAATACCCTTATTTATTAGGTTGAGCAAATACAGAATACAAGTTACAATTTGAAGTAACTGAATCAACCTACTCGGTGGTCAGATCGATATTTGCATTTGGGGAAAATAGCATACCAAGTCTAAAGTTCCTTCTACTTACATAGGTGAATTCACGTATATCCAGGTAGTCGGGAAGGTTAAGAGAAGTGAGTGTAAAATCAAAATAAATTTTTACGAATGTACAAAAGATACATCCTCTTCCTCCCCGACGCTTTCAACAAAATCTATGACAACCTAAACTAACAATATTGGTAGGAACTGCGCTGGTTGGCCAAATTTCTGTTACAGCAATCGCGTTGAATCCACATCTGTTTACGGTTTTTGAAAACGGTACAGTTCTTCTGCCGAATTTTTAGCTACCATAAAGTTCGAAAAAACTTTAAAGTTAAAAACCATCAAGTTCATGGAAATCCGTTCCAGGCATAGCTGAGACGAATTTCCATTAACATCTAGAGGATGCAGGACGCTCGATCAGTTTATAGATTTTAATACATTGACCCAAAAAACCCCCATGTACCAAACTTCACTAAAATATTTTAATTTTTCAAAAGTTATTGCAAAATATCAAAAACAAAATCTAAACTTCAACACCCTGTATCTTTGTTAGTCTTATTATTTGGACTAAGATAGATAAGTCCGAGGAATGTGGGTAAAGACCTTCTAGATACACCCTTTATAGAGAACCATAACTAAAACATGCTAAAAAACCGCTGCAAATTGAATCAATACTTCCACATCCTATTGTCAAAATGACATTTACGTTTTTATTTCTTATACTATACGATTAGTAATCAGGTTTTGAGCATTTCTTCTTTGTACAAACTTTTTCTCAGGCAAACGGTCCTGGTGATATCAGTAAAAATACATATACTTTTAAAATCGGTTTTTCCAAATAACTCGAAAAGTATTAACTTAACAAAAAAATTACAAGGGTGCTTTCCGATCAGAAATTTGATTTCTTATATAATACCAAACGAACAGGGACCAAAATACGTTTTTTGGAAATATTTTGAAAATGTCTAAATTTTGGATAAATTTTCTAAGACACTTTTTTTTGAGAAATTTATTTCCTATCTGATGGTATTTTCATTTTTCAATGTATTAAATATAGTCGGAGATATTTAGGAAAAAACAATTTTCTTTAAGTGACGCTGTTTTGCTAATATCTTTTAAACAATTTGCTGCACCGAAAATTTATAAGAACGAATAATACTCGCAGTTATACTACGAATCACATACTAAACGAAAAAAAATTAAAAAATAAAAATTGGCAAAAAGGGTAGTTACCCCCCAATTTCGCCCTCTTGCCGATACCCTACTTACCCCATAAACAATAGGTCGCTTTGGTTAGTTGAAATTTCTACGTTTGCCAAATTTCAAGTTCATATATTAAGTCTTTCGAAGGTTATCGTGTCCACAAATAAGGCACACAGACAAGACATTTTTTTCTGAAGTTTTTTTTTACATTTTCGCCCACTTTAAAGCGACTGAGCAAATAAAAATTTTTGAAAATTTTTTTTCGCGATACAATACATCCGTTGGATGTGAAAGTAAATCACCTAAACTCTTTAGACTTACGGTACAAAAGACCTCTCACACGTCAAGGAAAGAAGCTTAAAGATGGTGAATCTACAACGCAGTATATGTCTAGTCAATCGTCAACCGACCTGATTTAGAAATAATGCGTGAAACTTTTTTAAATTGAGTGCTCATCAAATTTGTTTAGAAACAAAATGCCATACGACCATAAACAAAATGTATCTGCTGACATAATAAATAAGCCTTTATATAAAAATATGGGTAAAATGTATTTGTAGATAGTCTAAACAGATTAAGAATTTGTGGTTGATAGGCATGGGTGTTGAAGGTCGGAAGAAAATATAAATTATATAGTAGTAGACCATAAGCTGTAGAAATGGTAGGTGGAACGGTATATAAGAAACCCTTACTGCAAAAATTTTAAAAATCTAAATACGTATCTAGAGTAGAAATAAAGTAAGTAGCATCTTGAAATATTTGGCTTGATTTAACTGGAGGATCAATAAAACAATCTTATATGCACGAGGCTCAATGACCTTAAAAATTAGGCATATAACAAATTACCTCATAACTAGTTGCAAGATTAATTTAGCAAACAAAAAATATTATTAGTAAGTTCCAAAATCGTATTACGTATAAGTTACATAAACCCAACTATGCTTATGAATTGATCTAGTGGCTATTAAGTACAGTGATAAAATCAAAATTCAAGAATATATTCAATTAACTTCTTTATATATGCCCAGAACTGTTTTCAGATTACCAATGAGTTCTTCGAACAATAAGAAGAGATCTAAGCCTGTTGTGTTACGTTGATGATTTTTTTTGTAATTATGGCATCGATAAATGTATTATTGATAACTTTTTAGAAAGCTTAAATTCTCGATTCACGAGCTGTAACTTTGCAATTGTAAAAGAATAAACGGGACGTCTTCCGTGTTTAGATGCTCTGGTGGACAGAGAGAAATAAAATTGAGTCTAACATGTAAAGAAAAATACAAACACAAAAAGATTTATAATTAGTAAATGACAGTGTTATTATCAACGTAATTTTCCGCCCTTGAACTTCTTAGTTAATAGATTAGTCAAATTTCCTTTATAAAAATGTAACTTTGAAAAACCACTCAAATTATTAGGAATTTGAGGTTCATAACGGGCATCTAAGTTAACAAAACGGTAGACAATTTATTTAAAAAAATATGACCACCACCTTGTCTTTACCACCTACCTTAGAATATAAATCCATCAAAACTCCTTTTGATTTTAAGCTTACCAAAGGATTACAGAGCATCCTGAAACCACTTCCTTTAATACTTGAATTTACCGTCAATAATACTATTAAAAATATTTTAGGAAACTCAATAGATAAGGCAGATAAGAAAGACAAATCAATGCAGTAACGTAGTTTGAAATATATTTGACAGACTAGGCGTTCTAAGAGAGTTAGATTGAGAGACCAAATTGTTAATTTCAGGTACAGAAGGTTAGATAGATAAAGTATCGCTCGACATATTAAAGATCGGGTCAGCCCATAATCTCTAAAACCTAAAGTCAACAATGGAGACTCCAATTCCACCGAGATTTTGGTGAGGGGAAGATGAAGATGACAATTTAGCCACCAGAATACGTATTTAGATTTTCTAAATTAATGTGGTAGGGGTTTATATATTTTTCAATTAGAATCAAACCTCATTCAGTCCGTATTTACATTATACAAGTAGTGGGATCAGAAGCGCATTCAATAATCAGATTGTATCATTGACACAACGTGCACTTAAGATAAAGCAACCCGGTTAGGAATAAACTTCCTACATCTAAGTCACTTTTAGCTGACCTGAAAAGAGAAACTCGATGGAGCCCGCTAAAATGTCCGTGATCAGCCGCAACTTACAAGGCAAGCAACTGTAATTCAATCATCTTGAAACGTGAGCGGCCCGGTCCAACACTTTCGGGAATAAATCAAGAACACCGCACCTCCATTAATAACTTTTCGTTCACGTAAATAATCAGCCCCATTTGTTTATGATACCGTCGGGGAACTGAGATTGGCGTTATTTATCTTACAATTATTTTGTGCTACCTTCGAACTTTGCAGGAGTTTACTGCCGGACGGGGCTGTACACCCGGATATTTGTGAGAAATGGGAAGCTGGCAGCCATCTACTGATATCGAAACGCGATTTGACTGTCTCTTAAACAGCAAGACAAATGGCACCCTGCTGGAAGCGTCAGCACGGTCGAGTGCTTTTTCAATTTATATGTAGGTACGCAAATCCACAGCACTTTACAAGAATATAAGATTAAATATTCCTGTAAAGTAATTGTGGAAATAAAATGGACATCAATTCATTCACATGCTTTTTTGTCGTGTAAGTGTTGACTGTAAATTGCAATACCACCACCAATATTTTAATTTGTCTCGTTTTGCTTCAGTATGGGTTTATCTATCTTTGTTTATTTATATCCTTAATATACCACTTTAATCTTAAAAATACTTTCATAAAATAAATTAATGCAGCCGTATAATGTTTCCTCGTTTACTGACTAGTGATATAATGGCAGTATACATTTATTATATTAAAATTACATATATTCTTATTCTTTTGTTTTCCAAGTATGATCTGCTTCTACACATCTATGTAAGCATTTCTGTAAGACAAATGCATTTATAAGCGACTTGGGCATTGAATATGTATCAGAGCTTTTATCCATCAAAATAGTACTATAGCTTGTTTATTTTCTCCCGTTGTCGCTTATAAGTTCAGCTATATACTCTGAAATGTACATCAAAGTATCAAAGCTCAAAGTACATCAAACAGTACCGGAAACATAACTGTCCAAATCATTTTACTTATAAAGTTACGAATTTCTAAATTGAAACCTTTAATGTTATGCCATATTTATCAGTGGAAATTTAAAGGTGCATAATATGGTTTTTATGTCTAAGATAAATCTTTAACAGCTCGGAAATTTTAAGTACAGCAAGGTAACCGTGCTGCACTTTGGTTGAAAACAACTTTTTTTTATCTACATTATTGCATTTAGGATATCGAAATTGGATTAGGATACTCCTATAAGACTAGTTTATCCCCTCTCGACCACGTTACAAATGCACATGAATAACTCAAATCCTAGTATAAGCCAAGCACAATATGACTAAATGAATAATCCTTTACAATCAGTGAAACGTGAAATGTCTGTTACGACTTACTACTGATTACAGTAGTTTCCCATTTATAAAAAAACACGTCCAGTGTTTTACGTAAAACATTGCTCCGAGCAGACAAATTCAGCTGTACTTAATCGTTCACACAAAAATAATAATAAACGCGGTCAGTTGTTCGACATGGGTTTGTAATCCTGTCTTGCCTAAACTGACAACAAACACAAAAACAAGTTATCAAATAAACTACCCTTCCAAACAAATAAATAAAAACAGAAGGAGTAAGTACGGATAACTCGACTAAGGATACCGAACAAATAATTCGTTAGCGTCCCTGTTGTTTTGTCGGCGAAAGTTCGTACGGATTGCCGACAGGTGGCGCCACATGTTAAAAGTATGATTTTTTTAAATAATAAGTACAATATGTTAGAATATCCTGTTTACTGGGTAACCGTTAGGTTTTGTTTTGATCTCAAGCAATGAAACTGCAATACCAACCATTGAGTTTATAGTCATAGGTATAAAATTATCGTATAAGCAGGACTGAAATTTAATAATTAAGAAGGTATGTACTACCGCACATTTGTTTCTTAAACAACTCATACTAAAATAAAGTTCATAAACACTTAAACTTGTGAAATAATACGTAATTTAAAAATGTAAGCACCTATTCTATTCCGCATTGTAATGCTCAGAGCACATTGAAAGCTTATATTAAATATCCTATCGCATGATCACTATATGTGTTTCACTCTGAATACGATGGCAAAAGAATGAGCAAAAAATTTAAAAATCATATGTTTGCAAGTTGCCGCCATCTACCGGTAAGATTTAGAACCTGTATCTACAGAGGACTATTTTTGTAGCATGACAGAAGGCAAGGAGTGGAGTTATCTGTAGCAGCAACAAACAAACCGGTTTACTAATACCACTAATACGCTGTACGCAGTTATGGCGTCAACGGAAGCTTCAAATATTCAGCAGGCGTATTGTAATCTGACACAATGGGTTAAGTTTTCAGATTAATATTAATAAGTTCTTATGATTAGACAATAAGTTTTTCTGTTGACAACACGTTATTTGAGTAGTTCATGATAATATTATGCTAATAGTTTTAGTCACGTGGATTAGCGCGATTAGAGGAAAACACCGAATTGGAAGCTTGTCAATTGTCATAATATACAAAAACCATCAATCAATCAAACAAAGCAATTACAGCCCACTGCCGTGAATTATACTCACGTATTCATTAAGTAATGTTAATCTGAAAAATGTTCAAAATCAAGCGTTTTAAATTGGTATCGAAAACGGACGTGTACATGACATATATGTTTATACATATAGTGGTAGAGTTATCACTATATTCTTCACAGTTATTAAACCTCATATTAAACTTTACTTCACATCTTGTTTCAGAATTAAGCTACGCATTTTCAATTTATTTTACAATGTGTTCGGTATTTATTCCGTTTTGAAACTACTAAGACTAATCATAATCTATATTATTGCTGAAAACACCACAATCAAAATTAGCAGATAATGCTAAATGACGTCATACAGCTACGCATCCTCAAGAGGCCGTTTTATGGGGGATTTTTCCGTATTGAAGATAATGTTAATTTTTGAAGCATTTGCCTCAAATAAAATGTTCAAAATAAGTTATAGGTATGCATTTTAGGCTATATTCACTTGCTCGTTGTTTCATTATCAGAAACTGCGAAAATAATCCAATTAGACTTGCAAGTTACACAACAATTGCTAATAATTCAACAATTGTGCATTTGAGGCTTTCGACTTGACATTGTATGCACTGCCTACACTGTGCTGTAGTTATATGTACGTACGATACATATTTTTATATAACTTTTTCACGTACTTGATAGGACAACATGCAAGGATTAGGGAACACAACACAACTACTTAGTCTTCTTTGACAGTAAGCGATTATTATAATTGGTTGTCCATATAAAATTCCGTCATTATATAAATGTGTAGCGCTTTGACTTCATCATAAGAGCAATAAAAATAATAWGAATTGGATATTCGTTCGCGTAGTCTATTCCTTCCTACCTACATATGACGGAATGGAGTGAAGGATGAAAAGTAGACTACAACCCTAAACTGTTCCCTTTACATAATACTTGCCTCTCTTCAAATAACCACGTAATCGAACAATGTCGAAAGCTTCTCTATAGGTCGATAAATAATTTATAATGATAAATATTGTTGACGTTTGGACATGATTTATTTATTAATGGAAAAGCTGTGTATTCGAACTTCAATAAACAATATTATAATACTCATTATGATTAACGAGAATTACTTGCAAACGCAATATAAGAGGTACGTTATAGTTTGCTACTAATAAAAATCCTAGCCGTCATGTTTGATGACAGCCTTACTTCACCGAATTGATGAAATGCTTTAACTAGGGGCCGCTGTTCTCTTATTTAGTGTTTCGTATTAACAGAACAAGAAAATTACAAGAGATATCTAGCGCCTGTTAGTTTGTTGACTGTATAGCTGAAGTGAAATTCTAAGGGCTAAACTTTTGAAGAAGAGAATTAGTAGCTAATCTATTATCATGCATTGAAAAAAATTGTTAAAATGGGTATGCAGGTGCATGTCAACTTGGCAGGATACAGGTTAGTTTCTTTAGAAAGTAGTGCTCATTATGACAGCTAGGTAACTTCTTCATCATGTTAGTTTTGTAGCTGACATATAACATTGTCATCTAATTCTCTACCAACATTATACCAAGCCTTTGGTATATAGACAAAACCAGTTCTTCTATGCCATGCTGTCTGCATTAGACCTTAACTACACTGACGAGCTCTAACAACAGCGAAACAGATCTGCCTGTAGTTGGTTGCGGTGCAGAGATGTCCTACCACATCTTAAGTGTATAGGTATATTACACATTTGAAAACAAAGCGATTACTAAAAATGTAATATACTTGCTTAGTATCGTTTTCAGCATCTTTCTGCGAAGCAGAATCCACGTTAGAGCTAAATCCCAAATAAAACTGGGGTCAATTTAAAGTTAGTCCCAAAAAGCATTTTAATCGAAGGTCAGGGTCAGGCCGGCCACATGTTCGAAGGGGTGCCGTGCTAATAGGTTCAGGTTCACAGATAATCCCAACAATAAATTTCACCGGTTTCATCTTTGGCCGAGGTGGCAATGAAGAATTGGTCGCATGCCGAGCAATATTTCCCGGGTGCGGAAAATTAATGAGAGATAAAAAGGAAAGTGATTCTAAAGCTGCAGATGTCATTTGTTGCACGTCGGCAGGTCAGAGCAACCCCCGACAGTAGCGACTCGTACAACGGTGAATGGTAATTGGGCATCACAATTTAGCTGCTGTATCCTGAAACTCCGTGCATTAATTATTAATACTAATTCGGTGTTTGGGCCTCAAAACATTTTTTTTTCATTTGCGGGTGTTTTGTGTTTTGTTTTGCGGAATAAAATCGGCCATGCAAGTGGCACGAAGTAATCTGGCGAATGTATCATATACTTCATATGGCTATTTGCCATTCTTTAATAGGCAGTTGTTTGAATTTGTTACTAAATGTCAGCAAGGCTCTTGTCTAATTATGTTTTTAAACTCCCTGTCAAATTACTTTGTTATTCGAATTACCATGTTTTGTGTAAGTTATGCAAGTTAGGCAGTTTTCGTAAATGGTCTGCAAACGTTTCCATAAACTCCCATCGAAAACTCTAAAGTTTCACATGTACGCAAGGTTTTTAGAACTAATTAGCGTATAACGTTCTCTCACACTACATAGTAGTTTTTAATTATTTTAATTATTTCTAATTATTCCCAGWTCGCTATAGAGATACAAAATAATCCCAAGTTCATTCACACTAAGGAAAACGTTCCTGAAGGGATATTGCGTCAATATGCTTCAAACCTTTCAAACATAAAACTTTTACAAACAGAGACATTAACTCAAGAAGACAAACTAATGCTACTGCTGTTAGAACCAACGATTACCACGAGAAAATGAAGAGCCTGCTTGACCATGAATAGCGTCAGATTGGACGCGAGCAATATTTTTCGAATTTTTACAAACAAACGTGTCGAACATTCATCGTTAATTAAGCGTGATTAGTTGGTTGGTCTCGGAAGGTTTACACACAGGTGCCTAGGGTAGTTTCAGTAAACTTAGGGGCGAGAGTGTAGACAGGTGTATTGGGGTAATTATTATTTCCTTCAATAAATAAGCAATTAATAAGAGAGTAATTTACAAGATGTATAGGCTACTTTTTTGTCGTGACTCTTCAGTCCCGACTTGGGAGGATCACGAGATAGTGAGGTACTGAATAATTCAATAACTGATTAGAGTGCTAACGAAGAAATAACCAACGTTGCATCATGGATAACGGATGGGGGTTTTACCAACCCCAGTACTGGTCAGTCACGCTCTGGAAAGAGCACATGAAGGTAAGTATTTTTATGAAATTTGAGAGAAGCTTATGCTCCCTGGTACTAGCCAGTGCATCATATTCTATTGGTGCAGCTCGCGAAGTAGTGTAATTACAGTAAGATTTGGCGAAGTTCGTAGAAAGTGATTAGACGTAAAATTGAAAGTTGTGTTGATTCCAAGGGCGGATCCATTTACTCGTTTTCTAAATCATCCGATATAATATATGCTGGGAATATCCGTGCGTTTCACTGGACGTAAGTCAGGTCAGGTGATTTTAAAAGGGGATGTTAATAATGGTAATATAACTTGCTGTTCAAAGGCGATAGATTGGCTCGCAATCAACTATCATCTTTAAGCAGATATAATCCTGATGAACTCACAACTCTTATAGTAAATACATTTTCATCGTCTCTGTAATATTAATTTTACCGTTGTAAACCTGTATTTTTGTATACATTCGTCGAACCTATTAGTAAAGCAGGTACTCATCATTTATTAAAAGAAGTAATGAGTAAAACGTATTTTATTGTCCCTTTAACCTCAAAACCATGCCAATATTTTAATTTTCGTACCAAAATATTCGTTTTGCTAAGCACGAGCATTTCCAATATGCCTTTGCCGTTACAACCGCCACTGCCTTCAATCCCGAAACTTCATTTATCATGACGTCTAGATCCTGGGCATCTGACCGCCAGGCAGCCCGCAGGATTTACTTGATTCTCTGTCCTGTCTGGTCCTTTACGGGTCCCCATGTCCGCTCGGTTGGACCTGTTCGCTCAACGATGCTACACTTTGATAATGTCCAGCTGCCACGCCTTCTGACCACCCTCGTTTAACCGCTTTTAATCGTACGTGCATTTCCCTTGATGTCCCGCTGCCACGGGGCGTATCTGTCCTAACAGCATGCGGAACTCGCAAGATTATTAAACTGTCTTAGCAAAATAACGGCAACAAAGTACGTATATACCACGCTAATACGTTTTTGCAGGACATATTGATATCTATATTTTGAATTAGATTGCTATGATAATAACTGAGAAGTTTCGTAAATAAGCTGTCAAAGTTCGGCATCTAAAAGTTCAATTGTGATGAAACTGAATTTTTGAAAACGGCATATTCGAGAAAAAGCTAAATTTTTCCAAAAGCGAATTCGGTCAGGTAAGTATTTATTTTTGAAAGGGCTACCAGACAAATAAATTTTGGCTAATATAGTAGAAGCTTTAGGTGATCAGTGTTTTTCAGTACACCATTATTAAAACTGGGTTGCGGAATTTAAAAGGGGAAGATCATCTGACAAAGATGAGTACTGCTCTTCATTTGGAACTGCTGGATATGTTTAGTAGGTACTTTGGTACTACTTACAAACATAAATGGACTTGATCTTCACATCAGGGTGCTTTAGACACTTGTGATAATTCTRATTTGATCTGTTTACTTGCACCTACCATTGTCCACCAAAACTGTAGGTACTACTCTAAACTAAGCTACTTTGTCAATTTGCCAATTAAACTGCATCTTTCGCAGCCACCTATGCCACCTCAGTTATTGGTATTATTGGAGAGAGATACTTTGCTGTTCTTTATTCGATCATATAAATCTCCCTTCACGAAATTTCGTGTTTATGCCACCGACTAATTTGCAAGCACAAAGTTGACAGCATAACAGAGTCGCAGTTGATACTAGCGTAAGATGATGTGTGCTGTACACTTGATTACTCAAAAGTGATATTTTCTTGAAAGAGAAGTTACAATTACAGAAAACATTACTCAGATGATGCAAATTGCCGAGAATCAACGGGGTCGAGTAACATAAAGGTTTCTCAATATAATAGACAGAAAAAATTCTTTGACACTCATTCAGAATATTAATAAAAAATTAGTGACGGGTGGAGGAAAAAACAAATAGTTTCCTGAAACAGAACAACAGAAGCAGTATAAGTGTCGGGGGTTATAATATTGAACTACAATGCACTAAAGACATTAACGTAAACACTCTACAAGTATTTCTTTTGTAACAATACTGATTGATAAATTCATAACGAAGAGAGCTTCCTTGTCCAAGTATTAAATTTCCGATTCAACAACAACAACAGGGTGACAGCACAGAATAAACAAATACCTAACCAGAATGCGCACTCCTGTCAACACCCTATACTTTTTTTGTCTCATGGCCGCCATTTTGTGAGGACATAAAGCTGCATTTACACGATTATAATAAAGGTTGTTTTACACTTCTGTCATAGAAGTTTCTCTTGCACATTTCGTRTGTTATACATAGGCACTGTTAAAATATTAACATTTACTGTTCATAGGACTGCAGTTATTACATAGGTAGGTATCAGCAAACATATCTTCAATTTTTGATCACCTTCGAAGCTTGTAGATAATGCCAAAGGAAGTACCTCGTGTGTTTGTCAACTGGCTTAAGTAGATGAAGAAGAAAGAATGGTACTGCATGAGGTTGTAATCGGTTGTGTAAATCATTTAGAAAGATCTCTTCAAAATGTTAACTGCACACTTTATACCATCAATGAAGATTTTCCACATATTCCATTAGGTCACGCTGTAGCTGTTGCTCACTGTTTAACTGTTTTAAATATTAAATCAAATTAAGCAAAACCATCACCCGCAACAGCAAACCTCTGAACATCCTTTGGAAAGCTAAAATAACGTAGTCTTTTCCAGCATACCTATACGTCTGCTGTTGCATTGCATTACAGCACAAACACATTCACCAATCACCTATACTACGTTGCATTATTATAAATTATAACAATCACCCAAAAGGGATAAAGACATACAAAACTCAAAGTCAGAATACTTAATTTACATAACACATCTGTAATTGTTTAACGGCGGTGAGCGATTGACAGTTGTCAGTCAGTGTCAGTATCCACAAAACATGGCGGATTGAAACTGAGCGGACCCTTCCTCACACCCAGAGTGCTTATTCTGGTTGTTTTATTTTTCTGTGGTGACAGACAGTACAGGAGTGAAGTTATTATTTTAATTCATTTATGGCCCTGTCATATTAGGACAATTAGCCAGGACATTAGTTTTTTATCTTATTTATTGATAATTACATTATATACCTGTATATAGGGAAATATACAGACACCCATACCCTAGGGGTGACTCAAACCCGCAGCCTCTGTGGAAATAGGCACCAGCATTTGGCCGCACTGCCCACTGTACAACCGAGACAGTGTGAGGTTATATCGTGTCAGACCAAAACACATGAACTACTATTGACGATTAGGCATTACCAAACTAAAGTAAGTAATTCATATTTTGTTATGAAGACCCAGGAATACAATATTTGAAATTAAATTACTAATTCATTCAAACCATATTTGAAATTAAATTACGGACACACACAAAGAATATTAGAAGTAAAATTAAACCGTATTAGAAGATAAATGTGCCGTGGTACGAAAAAATCAATATTAAAAATTGTTATTTAAACAGCGGTTAAAATATCTCGGGACAAATATATTTACCGAGTACAATTTAGTTTGGTGACATACGTAAGCGTAAACCAGTAAACAGAGTGAAAATATATTTCTTAAAATTTGCTTTAATACCACTAAAGCTGAAATATATTATCGCTATAATATATAGACCGCAACATTTGCAATAGTCACAAGCTTTCAAAGCAGTGCAGATGATTTTATGGTTACAGTCTTGATAGTTGATACCTGTGAAATTGCCTAAGATAGTATTGTAATTTGTGGTGACTAAAAAGAGTCAAATTTTTACAATAAAATATTTGCGCCTTTCAGATCTTTTCAGTACCGCTAACTTCGACTAAAAAGTTTGAGAAACTTGCGCATTCCTTTTGCACATGTTTAGGCCTAACCAAAATAAACACAACAGAAAGAAGTATACACTGAAACCTACTAAATTAGAATATTAAAAGCATTATTACACAGTATAAGCAAAATGTCCAGTACAGCCTTACTCTGAATGAAAATATCTTATCTAAACCTCAAATTGTTATTAAGCTGCTAATTCTGCAAAAGCGGATATTTGCTTCAGAAACAAAAATGCCTGACCTGAGAGGCATAAAGAAATCACGATGATTTGTCCAAAAAGTCTCCCGTGTCTGTATCCGCATATGTACAAATAAGATCAGTTTGAAGCATTGTTTAATGCTGATATTCTGCTCCAGGTAACATTTTGGATTAAAGAGGAGAATAATTTTATATAGTAAGACTCCAATCACGAATGCAATAAAACAGTCGTGCTACTTCCCATTTATATTGGGTTATCAATTTCGGTCACCCTTTTAACGCATCATTTAATTTCAGCATAAAATTCCCTACCGCACAGATCTGCACCGACCCACCTGATCTATAAAATACGTGCGTCATACTTCATTGAATCCGTCTAGGCTAGCAAATCCGAAGAAAATTAAATTTTACCGAATAATTGGTTTTGCTCATAATTATGTAATTAAACTGTGAAAGATAATTGAATTACTGAGAGGATGGGAAGCTGTTTCAAATATTCCACGCGGAGTGCTAAATACTGCTGCAGCTTATTTTAGCTGCGTCCAGTTTCCACACACTTCTAACTGCATTATCCTAATGTGGTTTTGTTTAGTTGAATGAAATAAGTGAAGTGTTCTCAAATACGAACGGAGTGCAAAATTGTGGATTGCATGAAATTTATCAAAGTGGAATAAAGACGTAAACATTTAGGTACATAAAAAATTGAAAACTGATCCATCTTCTCAAAGAGGAATTATAATTAAAGACAAAGTCAAGCGAATTGTAAAAGTTTCTTTTTTCTTTATTTTTACATTAGATTGTACTGACGATGGCTGCCTTGTAATCGAAAGCGCTCTACAATAACAGAATAAAGTGGATTACACTTAAAGAATAATTTTCTTAAAGAAGAATTCATTTAGGTTCATAATTGACATGTGGAAAGGTCAGATGTTTTATTACCCGTGTGACGTCACTGTTACACTGACCACCCTGTATAATCGAAAGTATTTTTAAGTGTGGTACATGGAAGGTCCCTAAAAAAACCGCTGCAAATTGAATCAGTACTTTCACATCCAATTGTCAAAATGACATTCACGTTTTTATCTTCTATACTATACGATTAGTAATCAAGAGCATTTTTTCTATCTACACATTTTTTCTAAGGCAAACGGTCCTCGTGATATTAGCAAAAATACATAAATTTTTAAAATCTGTTTTTTTTCCAACTAACTCGAAAAGTGTAAACGAAACAAAAAATTACAAAAGTGCTTTCCGATCAGATATTTGATTTCCTACATAATACCACAATTTAAAAAAATCGTACGAACAAGGACCAAAATACGTTTTTTGGAAATATTTAGAAAATGTCAAAATTTTGGATAAAGTTTTTAAGATACTTTTTGTGAGAAATTATGTTGCCTATCTGATGGTATTTTCATTTTTTGAATATATTAAATACATTCGGGGATATTTAGGAAAAAATGTGGAAGTAAAAGGTTTCGAACATATATATTTTTTATTATTTATACATATAGTCGGTTTATTGCGCCCTACGACTTAAGTGGCCTTTATAATATATTTTGCACCTAAAGTGAAAACAAAAAAAAATTACATTATAGTTAATAACAAGATATAAAAGTGCACTCCACAAAGAAAGCATATTGCACTTAACTCAATATCTTGCAGTGTGTGGTTCTTAATAAAGCTTAAAGTGGACGACACACGTCTGAAATCAATAGTCGCCAAAGTGCTTAACGGTTCTGTCTCCCAGTTTGCTAGACCTGGCTGTCTTAATACCAGTGACAATTCCCAATTCATAATCATTCCGTTTCCCATTTCAAAGCATTAAACAGGCTAAACAACAGGGAGCTTCGCGTGATATCCTATTTCCTCTCCGTACCGTCATAACCTCAATACGGCCTGGGCACAATGACTGCGTAATTATGTTCTCGTTGAATTTTCATATCTCCCGAACGCCTTTCAACTAAAAACTTTTCCCGGAAGACGCTGCCTTTTTGCTGGCATACCCGTTGTGTGTATAAACCCTCGAGGACAGAAATTCCTGAGATGGCCATTCAAAATGTCTTATAAAAAGCATCACTGCCTCGGTCCAAGGGGACGTAGCCTTGCTGTAAAGTCATTATCTCGCTAACAACGTCGAAAAAACCAAAAAAAGGAGCTCCTTCCTCCGCCAGCTGCAGCGAATACAGCGACGACCATCCTTTTCAGAAGTTTTAAGCATTGCATGAAATATACGCGACGTAAACTGAACAAAGAGTTTATTGGGATTGAAAGAGTAAAAAAAGGTTAAAAATGTATATGTGGACTTGGTTCAGTTATCGCTATACTAAACGATCCCTCTTGAGTACAGATCATGTCCGGCGGGTGCGTGGGGTGTGGGGCGGAGGAATAGCATCAGGCTAAAATTGCAAAATATAATAATCTAAATATTCATTATTAACTAAGCGCATGAGCTCCGGAATGAAGCCTCTAGTCAATTCGCATCTTTGCAAAAGTCCCTCGGAAAATCCATAACTTCTCTGAATTTTTTTCCTGTTTATTTTGTTTTTATAGAAGTTGCAAAAACATACTCCAATAGTTCAATAACCATGTTTTGTTGTTTTGTCAAATTATTAGCAGTTATGTACTAAAATCCAATTGCAAAGATCTATATGGCTTAAAGAAACCTTTCAGTATGTAAACTATAATGATACGAGGCATGTTTTTTAAGTAAGTACCGTTTTACGATTACGCCGCCGCAGCGCTACGGTCGGCGTTCCGCGCATGCGCGCTGGTTACCTGCATCTCTTGTCTACGCACTGACGCCATTACAGTTTGATTCTTCATTGTATACGTTGTTTACTGAGTGTTTAAGATGCTTCCGACAATCGTGAGTCCCGCCGATTGTGAAGTACGGGCTGTTATACGATTTCTTAGTGCTAAAGGCGTAAAACCGATCGATATTCATCGTGAGATCTGTGAAGTTTACGGACAAAACATTATGAGTGATGGAATGGTAAGGAAATGGGTGAGAGCATTTAAAGATGGCCGCACAAATGTGCATGATGAAGAACGGAGTGGGCGTCCTTCGGTCGTTAATGAAGATGAAAGTGAACGAAAAGGTGAGAGAAAACAGACGCTTTACAATTTCATCATTGTGCGACTGGTTTCTTCAATATTCTCGTAGTGTTTTGTATCGCATTGTGACCGAGAACTTGAATTACCGGAAATTGTGTTCATGTTGGGTTCCGAAAATGTTGACGGATTTGCACAAAACCCAACGTTTAGGCAGTGCATTGACTTTCCTTGAGCGGTACCACAATGAAGGTGAAGATTTTTTAGACCAAATTGTTACTGGTGACGAAACATGGGTGGCCTACGTCACACCAGAATCGAAACAACAATCCATGGAATGGCGACATACATCATCACCCAAAAAAGTGAAGTTTAAGCAAACAATTTCTGCCCGGAAAATCATGTACACAGTTTTTTGGGACAGAAAAGGAGTATTGCTAGCGGAGTTTCTGCCTCGTAATGAGACAATCAATGCAGCGTCTTATTGTAAGACATTGAACAATCTGTGTCGTGCAATCCAGAACAAAAGACGTGGCAAGTTGAGTAAGGGTATCGTTTTGCTCATGATAATGCCCGTCCACATGCGGCTAATCGGACCAAAGATCTCATCAAATCTTTTAAATGGGAAACTCTAGATCATCCTCCATACAGCCCTGATCTGGCGCCCAGCGACTACCATTTGTTCCTGCACTTGAAGAAACACCTGGGTGGTCAGCGTCTTCAAGACGATAACGAAGTCGAAGCATTTGTGATACAGTGGTTAACAAGTCAGGCGGCAGAATTTTATGAGGAGGGTATTCAAAAACTGGTGCCACGTTATGACAAGTGCCTCAATATTCACGGAAATTATGTAGAAAAGAAGATTAAGGTACAGGCTTTCATATAAGATAAAATTATTGCGATATCTTTGCACGTCTTTTTTTAATTCCAAAACGGTACTCACTTAAAAAACATGCCTCGTAGATAATGCCTAATAAAAAGGGCGTCTCTTTTGGTTGGCTAGTCGGATCCCCCGACCCATATGTTTCGCTGTCTTTTTTGTTCATCAGAAGGAGTATACCAACTTGCTAACCAAAAAATTAGGCATTATTGGCAGCATTTTATTTTACATACCGAAATGTCTCTTCCTTTATATCATATGTATATCCCTGTAATTAGAGATTAGTAGCTAGGTAGTGGCTAGCAGCTCTAATTTGCAGTGAAGCAATTAAATGAGGCAGTCCACCCTTGTGTGTTATTAATAAATTGTTTGTACATTTATGTACTTAGACTGGCCCGTCTATGTTGTTTGGCATGTCGGTATCCGCCGTCTGATGAGCTGAAAAAACTTGTTATGTTAGTGAAAATTAAGCATTTAATCATACTCAATAGTATGATGATCTTACTGATTTCTCAAATATTTCCATCTGATTCAGAGTGGGTATATTTTTCCACCCATATTATCTACCAATCCTACTTGAGTGTCTCTTAATCGCCGCTGATGTAGGAATGGTCTTTGCTAACTAGCTTTACATGTCGGGCTTCAATGAAGCTATATGAAGAATTCTAACATAGTAATTTTAGTATGTAATGATCCTGCTTCAGTTCTCTGCAGTTTTACATAATAAGATTTGACTTTATTTCTGTGGAAAACAACTTTAAGGTAGAAAACTCATTTAGTATAACGGGTAAACGTAATAGAAATATTAATTATCTCGATAGGCAAGATTTAAAAAATGATATTGTTAAAGAAACCCTTCGCTCAGATATCGTATGTAATTTTTGACACAAATCAAATAAATTGCTCTACAAAACTGTTGTTTCAGGATACAACTTCTGAACATGCTGATCGACTTAGTACATGCACTGCCAGCGCTAAGGCTCTGTAAAGGTGAGTATTTACAGCCGCTATCTTTGACCCAAGTGAACAGTTCTAATAAGGGTTTGATGTAATGGAAGTTCTGTGCACTCATTTCTTAATGTTTAAAAGAAAAGAGCTAAAAATATTGTATTTAAAGAAATGCCTTGTCTTATACAATAGTTTTGAGACAATATGGCGGCTAAGACGATACCCTCTCTATACAGGAACACTATTTTCTATTAATGTTCCTGTATAGAGAAGGTACCGTTATTGTCGCCATGTTGTCTCCAAAAATTTGGAAAAAAGTTTACTACCTTCACTGTTGAAACTCATAATTTGGCATTTGGACCTATCTTCACAAATGGCTGCTTTAAGCGCCAAATCGCTTCCTTTTATAAACAGAACCCATGCTATTCTTGACTCCTGATTTTCTGGCACACAAAATAATCTAAAACCAGTCTCTGACCGATTGTTACAGTTGGAAATGCTATAAAATGGAATAATCTAAATAACCCTACTTCACTATATTGCTGCAGCGGCAGCCATATTGTCTCCACTTACTAGGTAACATACGATGATGGCACGCTCAATATAACCGAACACTATTGTGTATTACAATAAACTTTGGCTATCGAGAGTTCATAGTACCTGTCCCTCTGGTGGAAGGGTCATTTGCCGGCTGATTCGCTAGTCACCTAGGCTCAATCACAGTTGGGGAAATTTATGTATTTTTGATATTGTATAAAGGCGGTAACTGAGTATTCTGTACAGCATGACAAATCCTTCAGTGTCACTGTAATGAATGAATCGAGTGTAGTACCCCACAAACGAGAAAAACGTATCAATGCTGGACAGGTGGAAATACTTTATAACACTGTACAAAGTTATGTGGAACTTGCGAATTCAAAGACGGAAAGCGTCATTTCATCGTCATCAGCAACGCCAGCATTTGGAGGATACTAAAAGAAAAAGTAGCAAACGGCGAATTTACTCCGCCAAGCATGAAAAGGCCCCGCATCTCTTTATGCGAGCGATTAGATGAGGTCCAATATGTTCCTGGGAAA
Source organism: Rhyzopertha dominica (assembly GCA_025024175.1). Classification (NCBI taxonomy): domain Eukaryota; kingdom Metazoa; phylum Arthropoda; class Insecta; order Coleoptera; family Bostrichidae; genus Rhyzopertha; species Rhyzopertha dominica. The sequence goes on from QCXZ01000138.1 coordinate 13,802,887, forward strand.
GAAGTCCCCCAGCTTGCGAAATCTGTCGCCCCTAGTGGACAAAGACCAAGAACTTCTAAATAAGTGCAATGATTAAGGAAGGTTCTGAAACATCTATGATTTCGCTATTCTAGGCGACGTAGACAGGCTTTATTAAATGAGCGCCCTGACATAGTGGTGTGGCGTTGAAAATATTTAACTTTAATACCACGTAATCGTATGCAGGGACGTTTAATATATTACCTGAACGAGAGATGGGTCAAGTTGGGAGCCACGCCAGGTAGGTGAATAATTTTTACATTATAATAAGCCACCATAAATTGATCAAGTTATTTCCAGGAAAGGTTTGGATGGTCAATACGATGATGAGGCAATCAAGCCGCCTTCGTGAAAGGTTTATACACCGGCTCTAAGAACCCCCCCCCCCCCAGAAAAGAAAACGGGCGATTATCATAAAGAAATGAATGCTGATGTCTTCAGTCAGTGGATGGCTGCCCGAGTGGCACTTAATGCTGTCATCGTGATGGATAATGCACCGTATCATTCGATGAAAGCTGATAAAGTTATCAACTCATCTCAATAAAACTAGGTTATGGTTCAAATCCAAAAATCTTCCATTGGAGGAGGACCTATTAAGAGTTCAGCTACTCGCCAAGGTAAAAAATGGGTGGAGGAGCATCCCATTTCCTACAAAATTGACGAAATGTAAAAGAATCAGGCCGAGAGGTCTTGCGGCTTCCACCATATCATGGCTCTCTTAACCCAAATAAGTTGTTTGGGCGCAATACAAACAATATGTGGTAAAAAATAATAGCACATTTAAGCTCAAAGACGCGAGGCATTACAAGAGTACTCACAGTACATTTCAGCTGTGTAAACCGTATATACCGGCATTTGTTAACGCCCATCACTCACTTTAGGGAATCTAATTTTTTATACACTGACTTTATAAGGGCAATGGGGACAAAAGACCCTCGGCCGCCAAGTTGTATCGAGAGTGCATAGGTAATTTGATGTTGCGGTTCTATTACTGCAATTTATTTCCTACTTACTATATAATAATTATAGGTGACTCTTATTTATTCCTTTATTTGTTTTATACTAAATCACAAGTGAACACTATGAATTTTGCATATATGATAAATAAATTGGAACTGAAACTTTACTATCATTCTGATAATAAAAAACTTACAAAAACACACCTGCAATTCAAGTGGTAGTACACAAATTGCATACTACTTTAATTAAAAAGAATCTACTAATTCCTGCCTGCACATCGACCTTCTACATACCTATAGCCAAAATACCTTATCACTGTAATTGACTTGCTATCTGCTATAAAAATTATAATTGTAACTTATTTATTACTCCATTATGTTTTGCATCAAATCGCAAGCAAAGTATGAATACAATGTACGTATTTTGCTAACTAGTGTGAACACAACAACAAATTGCATACTTATTCAGTTAAAAAAATCTGATACTTATCCATGTCTGCATTGAATTAGTTAGTATGTTATGATGTTAGTAAATTTAATTTAGCATTTTATTTTTATTGAGGTACCTCTTTATTAAAGAGAAGAAACTTGAAGCTAACCGTACAATGATTTCACTCAGATAAAAGAAACAGCACTTCCTAATTTCTAATTTTAGCTCTTCTTACGACCATCTTCCACCCGTCGAAATAAGTCCATAAAATGCAAAAAAGAAGCAGTTTCTTGATATAACATTATGTTGGTTTTACTTCGTGCTTTGGATGGGTAGCGTGGCGACATTATATAGAACAATTTATCTAATTGATCCAAAAAGAATGAGGTTGTTGGTTATTGTTGTTGTTGTTTGGGTTATTAAATTTCACGGCTAAAACACACATTGAAAACTGCAAGTTTAATATATAATGTTTAATGAAGATCACCTGCAAATAAAACATGACGAGATGTGTCTTACTGTATATTCAAAACTCAAAATTACATTTAAATAGACTAAACCACAAGCTTAAAATTCTCCAATATACCCAACCTAAACAATGTCAAACTTAACACCTCGACAGTTAATGGCGGAAATAATTAGTGATGAGGCATTCATTGTCGCCGCTATCTTTATAAAGTCACAGTAATTTTCTAAACATCATTCATAGTTTTACAAGCTTTAGATGGAAACATTAGCCCGAGTGAGCGCTAGTAGTTTTTAGTTGTTTGTGACACAAGAAAGGTTGAATTAATATTGCATTGCATATCATTATACTAAATAAAAATATAGATTATATGTCATCAGTATGGTAACTGACACGCAGACAGCACTCCTGCAATTCATTTCAATAATACTCGCGTTAACATTAAATTAATTTTAAACGAACCGATTAACTCTGTAGCATTCAGCAATATTTTATTACCAACACTGCTTTTGACATGTAACTGATATAAACACACCGTCAGAATATGTTTTTAATACCTAATTGCTATAGAACTTTGTGCGCAAACAACTGTATAGCGCAAACCCTGTATTTAGCCGTAGTTGACGTTTACATTGTATGAATGGTTATTATGTAACGCTGAGCAGTTTGTATGCTGCGGCACGAAACTCCAATTACAGTGATCGATGCGATACTGATTTTATGTCCAGAAGTTCAGCATGATTGAAAACATTAATTTATTCTTCGGTAAGTAAATAGCGCTTATCAGCTGCTATCAGAGAATATTATACGTAATATCGATAGAGATATGAATTTAATAATTCATTATTATGTACGGAAAGCTTTAGAGAGTAACTGCCGGTACAACGCTAGTTCATTTTTTTTTCCGACAGGGGAAGAATTAATTCATTTCCCTAGAGTTAGCTCTACAAATTTAGGAGATAAATTAAGTGAAGTGATAAGTGAAGGTGTGAATCCACTCCAATTAAGTTGCCTTTTTGTCGACTACCCTGGAAATTACCCGTCGTAATTGCCAGGAGACAAATGCATTTTTTAACAGTTTAGCAGCCACGGTTGCTCTGCTCTGAAAGATTACCTGACAGAAGCACAAAATGCTCGTCTCAACAAGAAAAAACGCATTCATTTCAAATGCGAGAAACATCCCTAAACATCGGGTTAATTAAATAGAAGAATAAAGTTCTGTGGAGTCTTCATAACGATACTGGACTAAAAGAGCTGCTATACATTTAAACACGAAAGATTCTACGTACCTAATAGCCAATATTGATTATCTAACTATTATATTCAACCCCTTAAGGTGCTGAATATTAGCGTACATTAGATACATAGTAAAGAAAGATAAGCAGAAAATCCAATACTTCGTTGTGCAAAAATTGTTGCTTGTAGTTCTTCCAATAGACCATTTTCGTATAAATACTGCGGACGGTAATTTTTAATGCAAGAACCAACATTTTAAACACGAATAATAGAAAATACGAGCGTTCGTTGACAATTCACTTTTTCCTTGCCCAATAAAAGCGATTTGGAGGGATTTTAGCAGCAAACGAGCCTAATTTTTTTTGGCTCCACTGGTGCACTGCCAGTGGCACGCATAATGTGCCTTTAAAAAACCCAGACTTTTTGTGAAACGCGCCTAATTGTAACACGTTTTGGCTCCAATTTGATAATTAACCGGCATAAAAAGGGGAAAAAGTATAACGGGAAAAGGGATTCCATTTAAATCCGAGCGAGCACTGGGGTTTAAATTTCAACTGCTGTACCTGACATCCTCTCCAGGCAAAAAAAATAATGCCCGTATTGCCGTCGTCTTCATTTTAGAAGCGATGTGTGTCGTTCGCGTTTCTCTCTATCGGATGAAGTTGACAACGTATATTATATGCCCCAACTTTTTGTATGACAGTTTTCGCATACCGCATACTTTTTTGTTGCCTCGCATTCCTGCAATATTTTAAAGCTACAAACCGTATTATGGAGGTCCTAGTACTATGTACAAACCGTGGGTTTACTAGGATATAATGCATCTTGTGCAAGCAAGAAAAAAGAAATTAAATAATCAGGAATTGCGTGTAATTACCTACGGTACGTGTCATCTATTTATACACAAACCGTTATCTTGCAAAACTATCTTTCATCACTTTTTTCTGACCTTTACCGCTAGATGCATGGTGATGGAGTGAGATCTCGATTCCTTAGCATCGGACTGATTTCGGGTTTTTCCTAGATCGTAGCTTATAATACGTAGGCAAGCCTAAATGTTTTTTTTTTACGCAGAGTACTAGGATACTGCTTCTGGAGTTAAAATACTCATTTTCATACAAAATCGTTCTAACTTTTATCTTAAAATTTTCTATACCTAAGTTGCAACGATTTTAAGATATTTGGACCTTAGCTACAGGTTGACTGTGAAACAAAGCATTTAAATGTGCAATTACTTATTTAACAATATTGCCGTCATTGATGTAAAGTATGAACTTGTAGATTTAGTTCCATGTAAAATCTCAAGTGGACAAAAATTTCCCAAAATTATATAATGCAACTAGGCAAAATTTAGAGAAACAACATGTCAATTTGTCATAACTGTCACGTTTGATCTACTGAAAATCTTTATACTACTATAGAGAACGTTATTTTCGCACTGTTAAAAGAAATTATGTGTTCTGCGCCCTGAAGAATAATTGAATTTTTGCCAAACTTTATGACCTTATAAATTAGGTTCTAGTGCTAAATATGTATAGTACATTTGGTTTTGTGACTTTTCCTCAAGCGTTTATTATATATTCCTTGACTTGATGTAATAATTAATTTAAAAAATATGAGACATCTTATACCATAACAGCACAAAGACACGTCTTACAATATTATTTTTTCATTATCTTTCTGATTAATTAGTTAAGTAAATCTGGGCCCAATAATTAATTCCAGGCATGTAATGGTAGGAGGTACTTTAAAATTTTAAAATTGAATAGTGTAATTAGTTCTTAATCTGTTTTAATAATTTTAATAAACTACTGGCAGAAATTAAAAAAATTAATGGTTGTAAAAGCCATGTTTGTTTCTTTTGCATTTTTGAGCATGTTCTTATATTACGACTATAGGTTTGTTTATTTTATCAAAAGGTATATGTCAAAACGAAAAAAATGAGCACCGGCAGACCTTTGAATGATATTTTTTTCCAGTAGAATTGGTCTGAAAAAAGCGTGTTGCACCGGAAAACATAAATATCTCGAAAACGCGTTGATTTTTTTAATCCGAAAAAATGCGGTTATACTTTCACCAAGTTTCATTAATATCGGACTATACTTGTAGAAATGAAAAATAAAAAACCAGAAAACAATTAAAAGCCAAATTTATGCATTTTTTTTCGTTAACTTTTGCCAAAAATCGCAAGAATGCGGTTTTTGACATCTTGTCAACAACCCCTCCAAATTAAACTCCCACACCCCTGCTTCCACGTTTCTGCTTTTCTTTTTCATTTATTATATGATTCTTTATCATTTCTACCTATAAGTGTTTGGATACCACCTAATCTTTTTTTCCTTTAAAATAAATTATATACTTCATAGCATTATGGATTTACACGCATTTGTGGCGACTTTATATTAAGCACAAATCCAGTGCTTTAAATCGAACAGTTTCAAGTACCGCGCATTGAAGATCTTTTTACGACGTTCTATGGAGCCACAACTTTTTCTAAAATAGATTTATCGCAAGCATACAACAAGCTGTGTCCTAATGATAAATCTACAGAGTTAGTTACAGTATCAACGCACAAGGAATTTCTCCGCTATGAAAGGTTACCTTTTGGTGTGGCCTGTGCACTCGCACATGTACTTCTTGTTATCGGTTTATAGTCTTTACAGTTCAATATATTCAATAATAAGTAATAGCTTGCAAAATTTTTAAAAAGGGAACATTAATACAACCGGTCTAATACCCTAACGAATTTACAATAAAACAATGTGGGTCCGAACTTATTATTCTTTCCTTACCAACTAAACCGTCCGCTTTGCTCTAATCTTTAGAATCTCTTCGTAAAAGATCAATTTACCTCCGTTCACTCAACAGCTAGCTTTAAATAAGATTAGAATTTATATCGATTTTTATGCATTGAATAGATTGTCATTTTTCTCATAACTTTTTCATTATTTCTTGAATTACTCACATATTAAATGCGCTTCAGAACAATAATTACCGTAGCAATAGATGTAAGGGTTTTAACCGTACCTATACACGTGGTGTATGAGATCTGATTCGCACCACTAGATTACTGCAGCGGGATTAAGTTGGAAGGGCATTAGGGCCCTCGTTCTATCCCGGAGCCAAGAAACGTAGGTAGATATCGGATTTCAGCTTTCCGTCAATAATACATTCCTGTGTGGAGTTGTCGACGGACGTTTAATTGTGGTGCCTTTCAGTGCAAAAATCAATACTTTTTAATCCAACCCTTCACTACAAAATTCCTGTGTTCCTGTAACAGCTGCTGTTTACCGCATTCCGCGAGGACAAATATTTTCCGACCGGGTCTTAGGAAAAGCATCTTCGAGAGAATGGGACTGAGCCGGTGCAACGAAGTTAATAGGAAAAATAAAGCGCCGTCCTAGATTGTCTTGCATTAGGAAGTAGAACACGAAACTCCGCACATTCTGTTAAGATATTTACTTTTCCCTGTGTTTGCTTAACTGCTCCACTAACTTTATAAAATGTCGGAATCGTCCTAGTAAAGAGCGGGAGATTTCGTTGAAGGTCGAATAAAAATTTACAATTGGTTTCTTGATTAAATGTTCGCATGCTTTGCTGCCTGAGGATGTTTCCAGCAACTATATCCCTGGGGCGTATAATCCTTTGAGAGTGGAAACTGTATTGTATAATAAAACCTGCGCTCACAGTGTACATGCAAGAACTCCTTTTCTCGTAATCAAAAACTCGCATAAACATTTTACAACTGTAATATAAAAAGTGTCCTAAGACCTTGTTTGGTCGCCCAAATGATTTATGGCATTTCCTGGGTAGAGAGGTTGTCGCCCACCCCCAAATAAACCCATCTGTAAAGACAGTATTGTGCCGAACAACGCAAAGAGTAGATGTATGAAAGATGTAAGTGTTGTTAATAGACATAATGTTAAAGTTTTCGTGTGTTTCTTTTATCAATACACTGGTCCTTCACCAGCGCAACAGGGTAACCTGATTACCAAAAGAAATTAATCTTTAGTACAGGTCCCTACATACCTCAAGGAACCACAAGAAACGCGAAGGCCGTTGCGTATTATTTGCAATCTCAGCTGTGCCCGTGTGTAGACGCGTAAGGCAAAAGGTTGAATTTTGGGGTTGTTTCTTTGCGGTTTAGTAGAAGCGTTAAACAAAATGTAATACGTCGATCGAATGCGTTAATCCTTTATTGTTAGTGTAAGTATAATCTAATGTTCTGATTTCGCTGCGTTACTGCCGCAAAAAAAGTGTAGACAAGATGTCTAATAAAACAAAAAAGTGRGAACAAGAAATGATCGTCTAAAATATGCAGATACTTAAATAACTGAATAAAGCAAAAACGCTCTAGTATGAAAAGGTAGGAAAAACACTCAAGTAGTTGGAAATAAACGGTCGGAGCATGTGTAAGTATCAAATCAAAGTACTGCAGAACAGCAGAGAGCAAAGGTTGACCATATAGAGCTACAGGTGGAAATTAATATCAATACATTCCAAGAACGAGGAGTTATAATAAATATTCAAATACTTAATGCAAAAGAGGTGTGGATCGATATTAATTATAACAAAAGTTAAGGTGATAGAAGAGAAATTCTAGTTCAAAACATTGTTGAACAAAAGAATGATGGGTTTAAATTTGAAGTAGTCCATAAAATCAAACTACGCAACAATACGTATAATTTGAATATAGTGTAGGTAAGGAACGAACTATATCGCGTAATATCCTACAGTTAAAAACCACTTTACCCACAAAATAAACGTTATTAAATATCCGAGCGTACATAAACCAACAACATTGCATAATCTACATAACCTTCCGTTTTCCCGCCTAACTGGCAACATAACCTACACCTCTTTACGTATCCGCGCCAAATTCAAATGTTTTCGTAATTTCTACTGCAATATTTATTATTATGTAAAAGTATGTAACGGCTACAATCCTCTGGCAATGGACTGTACTGTGCGTTTCTTAAGTCCTGGCCCCGGACTGGAATGTAATGAATTTCAGCATGTTAACGAAGCACAGCGGCTTCCTTGTGCCTAAAACTGTGGACAGACTCGTAATGCATAGCCAGATGATGATCTGAACTAATTTGCCCGGACAAATATTGCACATCAGCCTGGAAAGACGCGACAACGTGATATTAACTTGGGATGGGCCACTGCAATCTCGCATTCCAATCGCGCATGGTATCGGCTGTTGCAGCGTCATCAGTGGCGTGTGCGTATTTCGGATATTTCGCGAGTATTTTGAGTGACAGTAGTTGCTAATAAGAAATGGGAACATTGCTTTGGAGCGCGTTAAAAATAAAAAGAATATGTAACAATATTTATTTCCTTCTATTTGAATGATTTATTCGTGAAAATAATGCCGGAGATTTAGGAACCCAAATTTTAATTTCTGTGACGCATGGAGCATTTGACCAAATCTCTCTTCAAGGTTATTAAAGTTGGAGACGAATATTGGAAAACTGACGGTTTATTCGAGAAGCAAGTTGAGAAGATTATAATCACTATAGGCAGTAATAGTGACAATTCAGATAATTCAGACAGTGATTCGTCCTCTTCTGAAAACGATGACTTTGAGAATGAAATGGATGGTGTCTTAGTTTGCTAAATGATGTCGAAATGACGGAGTGATCCCGCACGGGAAAGTGGCCTTGTTTTTGTCTTAAAAGATCTCTTGTTTCTGATTTTTATTACTACACGGTTTGAGGGTGTACCCACTTGGTGGCGTTCTGTTATTTTTTCCTTTGTAAATATATTTAGCTTGATTTCTATTCATTTCAAAGAAAAATTGTTACGTTCCAGTTCTAGTCGCTTTATTGATTTTGTTTCGGCACCTTTTAAAATACGACACAATGTAACGCCATGGCCAGATTAGCGACAGTTTATTTATTTTAACAATTTTTACTTTAACAGTGTATATTGTTATATTTTATTGCTGCAGAGTTTAATTTCTGTTTTATGGTATTATTAAAGAAATCAAATCGCAGATAGCTTTCATGTTCTTTTCAACCGTTAAGTTTTAATTAAGCATGGTCAGTCTAACGAGCAATACAATTTTAAAAAGTATTCTAGTATTTTATTATGTTTCAATACGACATAAACTCATCAAACGCAAAAGTGCAGTTGTGTTTTGATGTAACTTTTAATTAATAAAATGTGAGCGCACGCCAATGGTTTAAAGGGATCGCATGTAGTGGCGTCCCCACCACCGGGGCCAACACTCATGAAACGCACAGTAGTGAGGAAGATTATAAAAGTAAAGTCTGTAAAATGGACGACGACGGAATACAGTGTGAATTGTATTCGTGCAAATAAAAAGTTCCGCCTAAATCTTGACGTAAATCATTCATCGAGAATGTGCCTCTTATTTGCGGATTGCTGACTTAGTAAAAAAAGGAGCGTACAATTACCATTAACAACTAAAATAAGACATCAATTTGTTGTTGATCTCTATGAATATAGCAAGTTTCTCTAAACCTAAAGAGGTACCAAACTATTTAACGTATAAGCCTTTAATAATCTGTTTAAGTGAAGTCTTTATACGAGTAACTGAAGATTTTAGTGACGGCAAACTGTCTATTTGCTATTATAATATAGTGCGCTGTAATTCAAAATGTAGACACACCGGTGGCCGCTAACACACAGTTTTACGTAATGACTAGCACGTATTTTTTTAATTATGTTACAGTGTCAAATCCATTATTGCGTTCAAAAAATGTTATCCCATGTCAGTTAATTGTTAAAAATATCACAGGAAATAGCTAATGTTTCTAGACAATACCCTCTTTAAAGTTCGAACTTTTAGTTGATGTTTCACCTTTAAAAAGTTTTACATTAACAGTAACAACAAATCTGAATTAAAATTTTCCTATTATTGCAAGTGATAAAACCCGATGAATGGCAATCTACTGTCATATTGTCATTTGTTCGTATTCGCGTATGTCATGAGATTCTCGAGGTTCATAGTGTGGCTTTCGCTGACGTTGTTGCTGAAAAAGCAATAAAATGTATTCAGATTCAAAGAGTGATGAAAATAAATTTACTGCAAAACCATCGCGCGGAAATAACTAATCTGGCGGAAGAGGCGATGGATAATTAGCTATCCAGTGGAAATTAACGACTAGGTACAAGATAACCTACAAAAAATTCCTGAAGTGGCGCGCCGATAAATACATCAATTCCTTTTCGCAAAATGTTTTAATGTCGTATTTCGGACATTTGAGCCAACCATTTAAACCATCGTCGTTGTGGGCTATTTATTCAATGCTCAGGAGTGGCCCATATGTACGAAATAACACAAATATTGTTACCTATCAAACATTCAAAACTTATCTAAGATGACAAGGAGATGGTTTTAAAGGCTACGCGCTGCAACGCGGTATAATTGGAACGTTTCTGTATCCGCGTGCACATGCGCTGAGGTTGCTTACAATTTGACATATGAGTACTCATTGTGTGTACACGTTTTATACAATTATGTCTGAAATAAATCAAGAACGCTTAGGGAAATTAGTAAAAAACTTTCAGCCAGGTGCACAAATATCGAACTGCAACATTCAAACTGCTTCAGAGTACAATTTGGTGATAAATTGTAGGACGGATTTTACAAAGAATATCCGAAATTCTATTGACCACTGTAGTAGTGTAACCAACACAAATTGCATATCACGAAGGGCCTTTCCTAATATGCAGAAGTTATAATTTCGTAAAATATTTGTTTGTCAACATAACCACTTTAATAAGGTGCAGAAGACAAAGGAATCAACACGGCTGAGAGACATAAATAAGGATTGTAAATTAGAAATTGGTGTAAAAATTGAGAAAATAACCCGAAATTCGAAACGGCGTGATCCCTATTTAAAAAAATGACCTTAACACGGAAATAAAAGTATGCATAAAATATATTAGGTACATATCCAATAAACACAAATGATTATTATACTATTAAAGAAGATTTATTAAAACATTAGGTAAGTGTATTCTTAAAACATGTTCGGAAAACATAACATTCACCCTCTGGACATGATATAAACGGTCTTGAATGTGAATAGAATATACTTAGCAAAAAGTTAGCATTGAAGTTGCTGAAGCCTTGTCCTATTTAAGAATGGCCTGTGAAAAAACAAAAAAAAACGGTGCTTGGAAGTATACCGCGATAGAGACAAAGGGCGTGGCCTAAATGGCCTGCGTTCTCTACATGGTATACTTTGTAAATACACACTCCGGACCAAATAAAGGAATTTATAGATGCAGCATCATTTATTGTACAATCACAAAATAGCTAACTCTTGTTTTATTTCAATCTGTTCTAAATACTGGCATAACTGAAGCCTGCAGAAAGCAGGAACTGAAAAATATACGACCAACGGATATTGAAGACTCTAGAAAAATACTACATATCAAAATATCTGAAACAAAAACAAAAATAACTAGATCGTTTGTCATTTCTAGAATCTTCTATGAGATATGCAAGCAATGCCTATATCACATTAAGGCAGTGATGGAATGATCCTAATGCCAGATGGTTGGAATTAATAAAATAGAAAAAGTCGCTAGAACAGTGGCAGAATATTTAAAATTATCTAATCCAGCGGCCTATACTGGACATTGCATGAGACGGACTTCGACTACTATTTTAGTGGATGCGGGAGATTTGTTGGCTCTAAAAAGACATTGGGGGGGGTGAGTCGTCAGCAACTGCTACGGACTTTAGCTGGTTAATTAAGTATGTATACGTAAAAATTGTCGTATATACAAAATTGTAAATACAGTAAAATTTATAGGCAAGTGTATTTTACAATTTTCATCGAGAACTCGTATTTGACCCTTGCAAATGACCTTCTCTAATAAGTCGTTGTCAAATGGTTTCCAAGCTTAATCGATGCTTTAAAAGTGTATCTTGGTCAGGATGAGCCATAACACGATTTCTGCTTAGTTCAGCTCTTCTACCTTTTCCTATAAATATTATTCAACTAACTACTGTTATATGGAATCACATCAGAATCTGTCATATATTCGGTGATAACTCTAACTTTTGTACCAAATTTCTAAATTCACATTACATTTTAACAATTAATGCAAAAAAAACTAAAAATCCATCCGAACCCACGTTTATGAAATTCAATTTATTTAATATAAGTTTTGGGAATCCAGTAAAAGCATTATCAGCACAAATTAAATCGGTGGGTTGTTAAAAATGCAATTAAATATATTTCAGTTTATTTAAATGAAGCTTAATTTGGTTAAAATATTAGGTAGTCGGTTAATTTTTGTGAGCAATCTAAGCGATCTAAGAAGATTGGCTTGACGCATAATGCTGAGGCATTTGTCATTCTGCATTTACTAATGTTAGTTATCCATCGAGTCTCTTTCCCTGGGGAGTAAAAATTACTACAATTGTATCTTTAGCATCTATACACATAAACTCCCAGTTTAAATGTCTAAAGCTTCTGGAGTGAGAAGTTGAAACCGTACTAAAAGCGCATCGGTTAATGCATTAGTCTTTGATGTGTGTTAATTTATAATCAGAAATCGCGCTCCTATTAGTAGAACTTTTAAGGTGAAATTTATGTTCCTTTATTGGTACTTCGTATGATATCATTATACATTATGTGGATCACGGATCTTTATTCTCCCAAATAAACTTGTATAAACTCATTTTTTGTGAAATGCGAGAGCGATGCAACTGAATGCGCCTTACCTAACTGACTTCATTAATAACGGAATTAGTAATAAAAAAGCTTTGTATGATCAGCATACATAGAAAACATATAAATAATTTAGCTCTTTATTTCACAGAAGATGTTTTAAGTCGCCTTGCAGAAAATCCTGAAGATTATTCATGGAATAAATATTTCCATTTATGTTGAATTATACTCTACAGGACGTTTTTGCTTTGCCCCCCTCTAGACCAAAAGCTGGGTACGCCCATGTCCCCCTTATTGACTTCCTGGTGATTAAAAAAGTGCCAACAATATCAAAGTATTTTAGTAGTTATTACTTAAACGTGTTCAAGTATCAACAGAGGCTTATTAAGCCCAACACGTCTGCACCTGAACCGGCACCTATATCTACTTACTGTTGGCATTGTGCATACTTAATTTACTCACTCATCGGTATATTTATTATGATTACTTATTATGTTGTATAGTTGAAATTGTTTATATGTGTTTACATTTACATAAAGTTCATTGTTTATTATCATTTTTAGTTTAGTTACTTGGATGCTTGGGTTTCCTGTCATATGGTGTCATAACGAAACAGATTATAATACAATCGGGAAAGGTAACCAAATAATATACAAAAATTGCGTCGATTTTCAAGTCAAGCCTATTCGCTGACTTGCATTGCATCTAAGAGTACGAGGAAAAGCTGGTACCAAATATTTGTAAGTATTACTTTTTTGATTGGGTTGATTATACCAGTACTGGTGAAACTTCACTGGAACAGTGAGTTTTATTCATTATACAGCTGTTACATTTTTAGTTTTGCTCGATAATTGAAAAAAAAAAATGGGTGGCACGCCTTTGCTCAAATTATGTTCAGGTAAATGGTTATTAAACCAACACCCTCTGCGCATAGCACGCGTCAGAATAGTATGTGCTGCCTGGGTACGTAGAGTGCAGAGGTTGGAATTGAGATGTGTTGTTATCGATATAGACCGACGTGTGACCTTTGAACCTCGATACCTACACTGTTCTAAATATAGCAGGCTGGTCAAATTTTCAAAAGTATCCCGATTCGGATCCAGGCAGGGTACCACCGCGGCCGATGCTTTAGCGAAAATCCAATCATTCCAACTCATCGGTCGAAATTGGATTAGCCTGTGTTAATGTCGAAATCGTGCAAATTTAGCAAGTTGTGGCCGGACGCTCGATGCACACGACATTGATTCCCAGCAAGAGACGAATAAGCACATTAGAATTCGGGATTTGCATCCCATATCCGTTCAATCCCGGCATGMCTGATGCGGATGCAAACACAGCCCGCGGTCCTCTTGTGATATCTAGCATGAACGTGTATTTTGTTAACGTAATAAACCCTCTGCTGCTAAATTCGACACAGAGATAGTGGTGAACGTTAGATTTTAAGGTGTTTGAAATAGCGAATAGGCGAGCTGTAATTGAACACCTAGTTCTATGGTTATTAACACATAGCATATAACAAAAACAGAGAATTAAGTTGTTACATAATAATTTGTTATAGTGGCGCTTGCCCAAGCTATTGACTCATGTCATTTTCTGCATGCAGCAGAAAGAGTAAGATGCGATTTTCGTACAGCAAAATATAATACAAGGCATATTTATCAGCTTGATAGTTAGAAATATCCACAATTTCGAAATATATTTGCCTAAAGGTTTCAGCAACTATGACAGTAATTTGCATAAAAATATGAAGAGTAAACTGCTAACGCAATCCAACCACACTTTAGTTGTCAGATAAATAATAAGCAAAGTATAAAGACATGGACAAATACAAGTCCATTATTAAAATAACCTAAAGGTTAATAAGAGAATAGAGAATCAGCCACCTAACTAAACAGAGACACAATCACACAATAGAAATGCTATACGCCATTTCACCAGCGCATCCCACAAAATTTTTAAGCAAGTTTCAATGTACGACGTAGGGCCGTCCGAATTAGTAATTTGGTAGATCAGCGAACTCGAAATTTTACTTATTTAACAGCAAAAATGCGAAAAGCTACAAAAAATGTTAGGTTGCCACTTTCAGAGGGGCGAATTCTTTTTATTTTTTAATTTTTATGAGAACTGCACAACTTTGGGGTCTTTATCCGTGTGGTTGAAGAATGATCGAGATGGCATTCTTCAGTAAATTTATGTTATGACATTACCGCTTACTCTTTTGTTAAACTTGTTTTAAAGCTATAGCCAACAATAATGTAGCATTCCTCATTATCTTGTTTACGAATAGATATTTTTATTTTAAACCCATTAGTGAAGTCAGAATTTTTAGGGGCTCGCATTTTTTTGAGATATAACACAAATTTGCATTTTTTGATGTATACTATGTATAGTTGGTTTCGCTAGGGTTGAAATAACAAGCACATTGTTTGGTGTATTCCTACAAATTTTGTTATGATTCAAACTATTTTGGTAATTTAATATTTAATCAGATGTCGTTTACATACAAGAGGCTATGGAACAAGAAAATACCCAATATAATCTCTATTATCAAGTAAACATTTTAATCCATTAAAACTAATATGTGCCTATATGGATACATATAGTTCATACGTAAGACTCATAAACCCGCTTGTGTAGTTCTTTTGTCGGTAATCAAGGATGCCATGTAACTAATTTAGTCATTGTTTATTTAAAGACAAGTTGTAAAAATGGATTTATTAATGGTGCCAATTTAATTATTTCTGATTACCGCGACTCAATAACCGCTGAAAATCTTAAGCAGTTGTTAACAACCAGGGTTAATTACCCCTCCATAATTGTTGTGGATAACGCACCATGCTATACCCGAATGTACAACCGACTTCCGCTTGCAAGAAAACTGGCATTATTAATCGGTTAAATGAACGAAAAATAAATTTTAAATTCGTCATATCGAAAACAGWACTTTTGCAACCCACCGAGAGAAAAAAGAATATTTGACTGATCAAATAATTGGWGAACATAGTCTCGAAGTTCTAAGAACAACCCTATATCATTGCGAATTTAATCCTATAGAGGTAATAAGGGGGATATGTAAAAACTGTTACACCAACCATATWGGCCTGGATGATGACAGTGATGAATCGGTATTAAATATGTGGAGAAAAGAGTTWAGTACAGCAACACCTGAAATTTGGAGCAAAACAATTGAACACGTTTATAAGAAATTTTACAGTCATGGGAAAGAGAACTGCACGTGGAGTGGGATGTTTTCTAATTATTACATGGGCTGAAGACTGTGATGACAGCACAGATAACGATTTTTTAGATGCCAATAATTTATTATGTATTTTACACTAGTAAATGTAAAAAATACATAGTTTCCACCTGACTAAAATATCTTGTTAGGCTTTTATCTACGCTTGGCAATGCTTCAGCTGTGTTATTCTTCCCAAGAAGATGTCGACTTGACAAAGAAACCAACTTTATCCTTGTTATCGTAGGAAACTAGAGTGAGATAGAAACTATGAGGTTATTAGTACGGTACATTTTATGCTTGTCCCACAATTACTCGCGATGTAGAAAGAGATACGAATATCAACTTAAGCCTTTAAGGTTTTCTGAGACACCGACAGGAATTTCACTTTGCTGTGAGCGCTTGCCTATGCGCATGTGCAGTAAAACAAAAATAAACCATTTAAACTAGTCCATTTTCTCAAAGTGGGATATATGTAGTAATGTTACTTCTAATAGAATAGTCTTCACAAAGTCTATTAAATCCACTTTATTTAACAAAGTGGTAAAGTGCTTTTAGCTAATGTAAGCCATCATCAGTGCCTAACAATCTAAATACAGAAATACAGAAGACTATAAAACTGACGTCAAATTCGAAACAAGCAATCTTGACCTCAAACAAACAAAAATACTTGTTATTTCTCGTAGAGAGCATTTTTATTTAAATATGTTTGTTAATTGTTATATTTACGCCAAAACTAAGGTCTCAGTTTACAAAGGGCAAATGAAATAATCGAAATTGATAATAGCCAGTTCAGACCAGTCAGATTTGTATGAAAAATCGCAAGAATTTAAATTGACTGATTTAATTTTTCTTCTTGTTAATGTAAACTGCATTGGAAGAAAGAAAGTCAGATATATATATATATATATATATATATATATATATATATATATATATATATATGATATATTTTCTCGACCATCTAACCATAATCAGATTTCTTAGAATTCAATGACCCGCTGTATTTCTTCGGTGCTGCTGTACCTAAATTAAAAGCGCACGCTTTTTTTGAGGTATAATTTAGTAGCAAGTCGCTTTCTGGTTTCAAGTTCTCTAAAAATGTCACCAAGAAATTGCATTAAGAATGGCAAATGCCTATTTTCTTGCGCGGTGCCTCTATCTAATTGCGAATAGAAGGAAACGGCAAACCAGTTTCAGCATTTTCTTTGTGACCGCCATGAAAAATACTCATCAAAAGCCCTCTTCCGCACTAAGAGGAACACAACTGCAGAATTAAGCGCTTTAAAAGATTTGCACTGAATATTTAAAAACGTACTTTCCCGGCTTTTAGATTCTTGCAACTCTGCAACCTGACTAAATATGTAATTACTACGCCCATCCATAGAAGTAAAAATATAGGTAGGTCTTTATACGATACAAGGATTTATACGTAAAAATCCGCGTTTACTCATCATTAGCGTCGCTCCATGACATATGAAGGACATACACAAATCTGCGTTTATAGCCAATTTTAATTCTACATCAATCACATACAAATTCCATCAATCCTAAAAAATGCGTGTGAACTTATGACTTTTCATATTTCCACGTAATTGCTTTGCAAACGCGATTATTTCAGACTATATAGCCACTACTCGTAATTATTCAAATTATCTTGTAATCCTAGCTCTGCAATCCCCTCCAGCTCATATAATTTCCATTAACCATCTATTATAAATATGCCACATGCTGCAACAGGTACTACGTTATTGTGTATATAAATTTACTCGTGGGAAATTACCGATGCACCGAAAACAGAGATTATGTATTTTCAAGTACTAGCAATTCGTCATACTGCGTGGATTTGCAGCGCAGAAAGTTTACGATGAATTATACTTTGGCGTGCAAAGTTTGGAGCCTGCAACGATTCGGAATACATTAGTTCCAATACTCTCACACCTTATACATGTATAGTGAGGAGAGATATCCAATAAGTCGCTACGTCTGTGCTGGGAACATCTCGCCGGAGATATTACCAAATGCAAACTTACGACCGACTGTAAAGTCCTCTGCGCAGTTGCAGCCTGCAATTTGTCCGAATACTGATGAGGAATTACTTTTAATTTAGATTAAGCATGAAAGTGGATGAGTTCCAACTCAAATTGGAAAGTTTAGGAGTGTGTTTCGTCTTCAAGATGTGAGTTATGCAGATTAAGTTGTGGGCAGAGCATCGTCCATTAATAACAAAAATGACGTAACTCGAAATAAAACATTAATGGATTGTTTTAAGAGATATTGTTGGTTAAGGTTGTCAAACAATCGACGTTATTATGATATCACTAAAAATGAATTACTTAAAATAGATAGCAAGGAAAATAGTTGTCTTCTGTACATTGTTTGTTTATTATGTTTCATTATTATATAATACATTTCGGTTATAATTATAGCTGTTGGTCGCCATAATCTGGCTACCGCAGCGAATTACGCTCTGAAGCTTGAAAATACTGAGCGACGAGCGATTCAGCTGTAAATACCCCCGATAGCGTTCGACACTTTGGCATACATATTATGCCTCTATGATCTCGATTTTAAATAGGGCTTTGATAGCTCAGTGGTTAAAGCGTTTGACTTGTGCTCAAAAGGTCCTGGGTTCAAATCCTGGTCAAAGCTGGCAATACATTTTTAGTACATATTGAAGATGGCTGTTAGGTCATTAAAATATCACGCATGTTGATTACAACGGGATTCAAACAATACTTATCTTATATTATATATTAATAATGTTGATTGTTGGTAGTGTATATATTATGTGACGAGTTCACTGTTTATTTGTTGTTCTCATCGAGTTTTAACATACAGAATCATTACCACATTAGGTACATACAATTTTCTTTAATTGCTGCACTCACACCACAAAGTGGTATTCTTATGAGCAAGAAACATTGCTTATAACACGTATACTTCGCATACAATTGCAATTCCGGTAGAAAATAAATTCAGTTCCCTTATGAGCATTCACCGTTGAAATTTAATCTTTCATGGCAACTGTTGGAAAGAATCGTGAACAATGCAGTAAGCTGCATAAATCAGATTGTAACATACAATATATATTGCTTGTACCAATAGAATTGTTCTGTTGAAGAGGGATTTGAATTTTTTACTAGGAGTATATACAAAACAAAATGTATTTGTTTCAGGATAATCTCCGTCGGACACCCATTGATATTTGAGATTCTCTAAAGATCAGCGATTCAGTATAATGAACCTTTTTCATGTTAGCGAACAGATTTATTGCCGGTGGAACTAAATTATACC
Organism: Rhyzopertha dominica; assembly: GCA_025024175.1. Lineage (NCBI taxonomy): Eukaryota > Metazoa > Arthropoda > Insecta > Coleoptera > Bostrichidae > Rhyzopertha > Rhyzopertha dominica. The sequence continues at coordinate 13,822,190 of QCXZ01000138.1, forward strand.
GGTGAACAAGGTATTTTGTTGGCTAACTCTAACCTTTACCTGAATGAACAGTATCTAAAAGAAAAGGTGAAAGTCTGTGAAAAAAGCTTGGATATCCCTGTGATACACCATTTCCAATACTTTTTTCCTTAACTCTTCCACTGTCGGCTTTATACGTCAAAACAGCTGTCCAGAGGTTGTTCTGATGCGGACAACATGGCATAGACTTATTTTGCTAGACACCATCGTAGGGGAAATGTGCTGGTTTTAAACGTCCACCAAGGTGTGGGCTACCGTTTAGAGTACAGGTTCCGCTCAGAGACGGGTGGGTTAATTATTGCCAATAGATGGAGGCTTTATAAGCCGAAACAGTTGTCCATAGATTTTTCTAATTTAGATAACATGGCATAGACTAATATTATTATTATGCTGAGAAATGCACTCTTTTCACATACCGTCGTCAAGGAGTTCTGTCAGTTTTTGAACGCCCACTACAAGGTGGTGGGCTACAGTTCAGATTACAGAATCCCTCTACAGACACTTGTTATTGCCAATAGATGGCTTACGGTCGCCCACAATTATTATTCTTGCACTACTCATAAGTGTTTATCACGGTAGAGTATGTGTGATTTAGATCAGAATGGTACTGTATAATTCTGTTTAAGCTTGAATTATAAATGTTATACGACATACGAAAATGAAATACAAGCGCGTGAAACCGGATATTAATTTGACTAATTATCTTTGTCAATTTAGGTAGTATCTTTATGCGGGTAAGGGTAAACGAGCACAATTGTTGAAACAGTGCGATACAGTACTACTAAAAGTATGAAAGTGATATTGATTTACGATGCTCAAAATCAACTAACCAAATAACCTGCATACAGTTGCAAGACATCAGAAATCTAGTTCCCAAATATCAAGATACTAGTTCAGTGCATCAAGAGCCTAATAATATCGGAGGATGTTGGAATATTCCAAAAGATACTTTTTGGAAGGTACGTTAGGAATTACAAAACAAATCATATTACTGTTTAGAACATCATCACAATCATTCTAAATACTTGTTATAAAAATTTAATTAAATACATTATTTCAGGAAATTCGTTAAATTTCTCAAAAAAGCCTGGACGTGGTTGGATATATGTAATTGTTTTATAATATAAGCAGGAGAGCGCTATTTAAAGTTGTTGAAGTTGGAGTTGCTGGCAGAAGGTGTGAATGCTTAGTTTCCAAAAGTACGTCATTTTCACTCCTCCTCAACCCTATGGTTTTGATATTATTCGATTATCCCATTTGATTAAAATGCTATAGCGACTGATTGATTTAAAACTGTCACTCTATAGTCCATAGGTTTATTTATTCGCCGTTCATTTGGATACTAACACTGTAAAGCAAAGAGATGCCAAATAAATTACAAGCCTCATTTTAACCAAATCCCACATTGCGCGTTTTGACCCCAACTGAAATATAAAATACAACATATATACCGTTCCATAATACTGCAGAGGTCACCAGAGAGCTAATGTCCGTTTTGTGTTGGCACAACCGCCAACTCACGGTACATACTTGACGCAAAACGATCCTCGAGAGCTTCTCCAATTACCTACACGGGTATACTTAATTTTTAGCAGTTGGGAAATAACAGAATACAAATATTCATAACCCACATGGCCTCACTTCGGTTCCCTCGGCGAGCAAGTTTCCGAAAGCCAATTTAACTACCACAGCAGTGGCGGATCGCCAGGTGAAGCGAGTGAGGCGTCGCCTCACCATAAATATTTCCTAAACAAACAATGATCTAAAGAACCGAATTTCAAAATGTACCTATTTTTAATTTAATTTTTGGCAAGTTTTATAGCCGTTATCTGCTATTTGTACACTCCGATACATAAATAGCGAGATCCAGCCGGCAGAAGTGAAGCGAAATTCTGTTCGCCTTATTAATCCGGCATACGCTACATGCAATGGACCATGGGAATGTTCAGTACACGTGCACTGAGCAGAACAGAATTCAATACGCGATTTACGTAGGTACCCAAAAAGGCGGCGAAATCGCCGCTTCTCGGACTTTCCGAAAGCAAACGAATGAAGTCAGCGTTCATGAGGAATTAGGCATTCCAACGAACTGTCAAATAAAATCCAACATGGCTGTTGTGAGCAACCATTATAATGTCATCAGAGCAAACAGTTTTATGATTGAAAAGTGCCACGCTTTGTGTTTTTGTAAAGTTATTGTTAAATATGAGCCAAATTGAAACTGCGCACGAGAGTATTTGGGCCTGCGCACAGGAATATTTCAGAAATGAAAATAGGTACACGTGGTTGTCAGAACTCAGAACTGGCTGGATGATCGGTCATACCACGTCGCTACTGGCCGCCACCATCAGCTAAAAATGTCGCCAATCGCAAACACCTGTTCGCCAACTCTATATCCAAAAAAGTGCAATATACTTGCAATCCAAAAAATTTTTTTGACAAAATATACATGATCCGCTTATATCTCATTTCACACAGTGTGTACAATGTGATTTTTTGAGAAGCTATTCTTTGTAATATAGACATCAATGTACTCTTTGTGTTATTAGTAATCAAATAGTCAAACCGTTTCAAATTTCAAAGTGACTCAGAAAGAAATTCATGGTTTCGTATCATTGTGTTGTTACTCGCTGTTCAGGAGTCCGATCTAGAAGTCGCAATGGACGACCAACATACATCTGTCGCTTTAGTAGAAAAACAGTTACAGCAATTCCGTCGCCTGTCGCCATTTGCAAAAAGTTTGTCGCAAGTTGAGTTTAAAACTCGTCCCAATTTGCAATGAGTTGCCCAATCTAGCAACCCTGCTGTCAGCGCCTCTTTAGTGCCTGTGTTGACCAGCTCGTCAACTACAATTTCATCTAATGCGCAAGTCTTGTGTTGTATAGTGATTTGTTATCAGCCATTAGCCAGTATCTAGGAAATATACATACTGAGTAAATTGCAGGGAGAACAAAAGACAAGAGGTCATAGATTAGAATACAAAATCGGCTAAAATCGTTACATCCGACTACAGGTATCTATTTAATTATTTCCGTAATTCGTTGCATTAAAATGAAAGAAGTTTGTTTGAAATGTTCTTTAAATATTACGACCGCGGACAAACGGAGCGGCATGTCCTTTGTCAGATCTTTTCATGCGTTTTGGTACACTACCCATAAATGGATATGCGAAAGTACGTAGACATGAAGTCTTTTTGTTGGTCTGTGTATAGGAAGTAACACCTCCTTATGTGGAAACCTACTTTCTCCCCCGCACCCCAAGTCCAACTTCGTCTTACCTTCAGCAGAAGCCACGAGCCGCCACTGCACCATAGAGACGAATTATTTAGTCAACATGGTAATTTAAAGCAAAATTAAATTATATATGTATCGCTCTATCTGGTTTGACTGTAGAAATGCTCCCACGGCGTTGCAGAGTGCGGTAGATTTAATTTGCAGAGCAATTCAACTAGCAAGCCTGAATTTAACAAGAATCGCGGATAAGTAGCCGCATCAAAGAGATCTCTGCATCCCACACACAAGGTATCAGGTTGGCGATTGTTTGCTTATTAATTATAAATCTCTGCATCTAGAATGTACACCTTATGCGGCATAGTTTCACCTCATACTGTTCCAACTAAGCTAAGGGTAATTTTGCCTTCCACTCTGCTGTATCTATTTTACTGACAATAATTTACCAAAATGTTGAAATCAACCACTTGGGTGGAGTTTTTACTTAACTAGGAAGATGAATTATTCGTAGACTTCTGCTTTCAGCGTTCCTAAACCGAGATTTATATAGAATCTTTTTTTGTTTGTTTTTGACTCTGAAGACATCAATAAAAAATGAATCATGTTTTTTTAAAATCACGTTCTAGCTTTGAACAACAGCAACTTCAATACATATAGATATTAAAGAGATTGCAAGATTCATTAAAATTACTATTTTTGTTTTATTTTAGATTTTTCAATTTCAAGACGAATAGATAAAATATCAAACGTCAAATAACGATAAAAATATTTTGTGCTTCATTAAATTACAGTTTTTCTCTAACGAATTATGTCCAAACCGTCAGGCAGTTTTAAAATGATTCCCCTTCAATGGTGTATGGATTGAACGAGGAAGAATCATACCATAGCCTACACATTCCACGTCAAACGCTTATTTTTTCTAAAAGGTTATTACAAAAAATTGGGTACAGGAAGAGAGTCTTAAACGAACAGGGCTTGCGGCGTGAACTTCAAGCTACTACTCGTATATCTTACATATAAAGAACAATCTTCGATCATTATGAGTAATTAGAAGTTCTCTTAGGAGGTGCAGTATATGGATTAGCATTTTTCTAGACACCCCAATAAATTTACTTTTAGTACAATCAGCATAAAACGTAGAAATTTTTAAAATAGTGAGACATATTTGTTTTATATCCTTTTTTCAGTATACATTTATTTAAAAGTTATTAGAGTTTTATTGGTTGGATAAAAAATTAAAAATTCTTTACCAGTGAAATGGATTACAAGTTTGTTTTAGCTGAATACCGACTATCAGCCCACTATACTCATATCATGCATGAAAATAAGCTTCAGTTTTGATAGTTTATTGATTTAGTATGACAGAGCATGTGCAACTGTTAAATGCAGTTTTCTATGAATCTAGAACCTATACTATTATATGGTCTCCAGAAATGTATAAAGATAATTATCCTGTAGATGTGCTCATTTTTGAGAAAAAGGATCAACGTTAAATCAAGGAAAACCCAAGTTTTAGCACTTCTGTCTAAGGTAGATTACTATTCGTGTCAATGTCTGATGCGATTATAGTGTCCTGGTACGGCAGATTTAGTGTCTTTCAAATATATTATATGACAGCCTCCATCGTCTCAACTTTTCGTTATAGTTAATAAATAAAAAGACCACATCTTACAAGTACTAACAAGTATTATTGTAGTATTAATTTCAAGCTGTTGTGAATGCGCATAATAAGCAACGTTACAATCAATGTGCAAATTTAGTCTGATTAGTACATGTAACAAAAGTTGCGACTCCCTGTCCTCTTACATGTTACAGTTCTGCAAATAAACTCTTCCGTACTTCCTTATTATGCGATGACAATACGTCTAAATTAAAGGCATGTACGAGTATAGAGAAGGTGTAACAAGGACTAACCAATATCAACGCAATAACAAAAATTTAGAAAGGCTCTTCGTAAAAAAAAGATTTTAAATTTTTTTCTCAAACGGGAACAATTCATAGATGCGTAGAACGCAAGACAAACGTTAAAAGTTGTAATGAATAAAATACCGTTCAGCATCTTGACAAATCTTCTCATAGTAATGAAAGAAGATAACGAAAAAAAGTGACGTACGAGATACACAACTTACGTTGAAGTTCTTGCTACACTTGAAAATATAAAAACAAAAATGCTGTTTTATATGCTACTGTTTTATTTTAATTCAAATGCCATTGTTCTAAGTGTGCTTCTTTATTTTGAATACATTCAATTCTAACAAATTTGAATATATCTAATTAAACAGCACGCCTAGAGACAAATTTGTAAATAAAGCAGTTGAGTAATACCACTACCACCTACTGCTAATAAAAGAACTTTCACTGAGAAAAAGTTACGTCTGCACTTTTATTCTTCAGGCTTAAGCTTCGCCTAAAGATTGTGTTTATTTTTTTATTTTTTTACGTGGTTCTTTCGCAAGTTTGACATTACGTAGCAATGCAAAACCAGCAACTATGAAAAACGCGCGCTAATAAGCAAGCGTCCACTTGGGGAAAAAGGATACAGTCCGCAACCTGAAGGCCTTCATATCCACACCCTCAGATAAAAGAGTTGGTGACAACTGAGAAATGGTAAAAAGGGCGGGAATTTGTGTATATTGTTTACGGTTATCACACACCGTATCCTAGCGCCAAGATATGAACGAATATTTATCAAAATGTTATTAACAACTTTACGGTTGGCTCCTAGACTGCAAGGCCGTCACTGCCAGAAAACATATTAAAACGCACTTTAATGAAAATATAAAAGAACTGAGCCTTGCTGAAGGTTTTTCCAATAATAATAAATAAATAACAGTTAAGTTGCATGATGCGATTACTATAAAAAATATGGATTTATCATGCAGGCAATAAATTCTAGATTTAAGTATCAAAAGTACAATAATTTCAATACCTGAGTTCATACAGCGCAAATTGCTGATAGCCCAATACATCTAGAATTTTGTAAACACAAGAAAAATTAACTACCAGCTTTATCCAAGGAAGCTTGGACTACGTTTTTGCACTGTAAATTTAAAACAGAAACTCGGATGAGGAATGAAGTTTTTCGGAACAGAAGTTCTTAGAATAGAAGCCGAAATGGAGAGATAGAAGTTACAGAAAGGAAATACTGCGAATTACCCACAATCGGATTTCTATAGCACTTAAGAAATACAATTCATAAGTTACCGATAATCCTACTCAGACGTAATTCAACGTCTATATTAAAAGCTTTATTATTTCAATGAAGCAAGTTACACCGTGGTGAGAATAAAGTATGTTGTGCTAATCAGATGACAGATTTTGTAGATCTATTGCGAATGACGTCACTCTGAACGCAAAATGTTGTTTTTATTTATTGCAACACCTACGATTTGTGTGTGTGCCTGTTTATAAGTTCACATTTTGTAAAATCAAAATCTGTTCGTTAAATCACAACTTAGTTGGAAGCAATTTGGCAGGAATTGGGTCTTCAAGTTGCGGCAAGTACTCGTACAGTACTCTAACAGTTTGTGTTTCGTTCTGGTGTCAAACGAATCTTTTTGTTCTCCTTCTTCTAACCGGTGCATTACGCCACAGCACGTTAGTATCGTACAAATGATGTCAAAGGCATTAACCTGGTAACAGAATTGCGACTCGAAACAAGGTGACATCATGCACAGTAGATCCCTGGCTGAAATAAAGCATGGTGTGCCAAGTAGGTGACAGCTTTTGGAGATCTACTGCGCATGACGTCACCTTGGTCGCAAAATGCTAAACTGACGTTTGTCTTCGACGAACATTATTATTAACTGTTGGGTTTCTGTTCCGTTTTGAGTGGGAATTCCTTAGCAGGTAGTGCCTAAGTCATCATTTGTGCGACACCAAAGTGTGCATCCGTTATAGGAGGATAACAAAATAACAAAAGCATTTGTTTCAGTCCGCAATGTAGCGCAAACTTTTGGAGTGATCTCCAAGAACTTGCCACAGCCTGAGGAGGCAATTCCGACTTAATTTCTTCCAACTAAGTTGTGATTTATCGCACTCAGGCTGCTTCAAGTTCTTGGAGAGCACTATGAAAGTTTGTGTTACATTGTGGACACTAAACCAGTCCTTTTATTATCCTTCTGTAACTGTTGATATCGGACAAATGATGATTAAGGCACTACCATCTAACAGAGTTTCGACTCAAAACCGCACAGAAAGCCAACTGTTGACAATAATTTTCGCCGACACAAACGTCAGTCAGGTTACACAATGTGATTTAGAAACAAATATTTGACAGCGTACATGCTGAAAACAAAGATGGACATAATTGTATACAAACCTGCAAATAATAAAGACAGCGGTACCGATTTAGTTTACATAATATACGTAATCCGCAACCCTCGTGGTTACCTCCTAAAACATCCAGAGACCCTTGACGTAAACAAGCAAAACCTCTACGCGTTCGGCTCGGCGATAAAATGTGGCATTAATAGATTATACTTTAGTCTAATTAGTGAAGCCCCAAAATTTTCCCATCTCCGGGCGCACACCGTTTCTGGAATATAGCCGTGCGAAACAGGTGCTGCGAATTCGGGTGAAAATCTAATTATGGCCCCGCAATTGATAGGGTTTATTTAAGCAAGCCTTTTAGCGAAACTTGCGCTGAAAGACGCCCAGCATAGTGGAGAGCGTTACTAGAGGCATCGCAGGTGCCCATTCCTCTTGGATGTAGTTTAGGATATGTATAGGACTGGCATTGCGCAATTAAAACTTAATTAGTCCTAATGCTGGAAATTATTACTAACGAAGCTGCTAACCTCACGCATGCTCGTTAAGGACGAAAATTGCTTTCTAAATTAGATTTAGCATAAAATACACGCACACATTTCGTACCCCTGTTGCGAAAGGTGTTAAGTGTTTTGTCAAAGGGTAGCCCCGGAGAAATTTCCCATTATTGTCTTTCAAATGCGGGTCGAGTTTATAAGGCCTTTGATATTAAATTTGCCGAAATACTAACCGCAAACGCGCTACGCCTGTGGAAACCTCAGATTTCATTTCGGTTTCGTCGTTGTTTGCTCCGTTACTGCCCCTTGATTTATCAAAGGACATCTGCCACCAGATAGGACGCGCGGTCAAAATTTAATTAATCAAGACACAAGCTGTAGTAGATTTCTCGCTCGTTTGAGAAATTGCTTATCTGCCGAAGTTTCTAAGAAAATACAAATGTTCTATACTATTGCACAAAAAGCTTTGTATTACGCAGAAAAAGGCGTGATTTATGTATTTTGTAGTGGGATTCATATAAAAATAGCATTTTTAATACGCCAAAACATTTTTTTTGTTCTATATAAATATAGGGGGACTGAACGTTTTTTTATAAAGCCTGGATTTTCGAAATCATTGTTTGCGTCATTTCATAATACGACAACTATTTTCTTTTTAAAAAGTGTGATATTATCTGTACTGTAGTTTTTATTGACATGCAAAAAAACTATTTTATTATTACAAATAGATATCATGCGTGATATTTGAAAAGTAAGGAACAACGCAATAAAAATACAGATACATTGAATAAAAACACTCTTAAACGCTAATTTTCATTTTTAAAGGGCCTTTGTCTCATTAAGGTTGAGATGCGATGTCATGATATAGTTATGTGGCTTTTTAATCCATTTTTGAACATAATTCGATGAATCCTGGGGTGCATGCTAACTGTAATGAACAAGTAGTTGTATGTGAATATCCCATGTCCTTTTGACCCCGTATAGTTTTTCAAGTATGATGTTTTCTTCTTATTAAACACATTTGGCGGTTGTACGGTAAAATTTTTAATAACTATTCTAGTCAAAAACAAGAGACATTTGTTTTTGACATTTAATTTCCTGAAGGACGTAAAGTTCCTGAAGAAATAAAAGAGGCGGGAGTTTTTAATGTGGCTTTTGTCGTACTAAAACCTAAGGCATTGGCACAAAATCAGCTCATTGGAAGTTCTATGCAACAAATCGTAATTATATTGGACTAGGTACAAATATTATTCGAAAATTAATATCTACGTCTTCCTCGGTGTTTATTATTTGTGCTTGTCTAAGATTCTCTGCGAAACAAGGTTAACCACATCAGCACGCCTTCGCATAAAACAAATATTAAAAACGCATATCGATTTCTAGTCGAAGAAACTAAGTTACGGATTCTTGAGGAATGCACTTATGCCTGCGGCCGACATGTTGTACATCGAACGAATGACGTTTCTGAAAAAGACAAAACCACGCATACCATAGCTGATTGTGTCAATAAAAGAATTAGAAAAAATAACGAAGTGTTTGTAACTTGGCACGATCAAGCCCCGGTTAAAGGTTTTAATTAATTTTATGAGTTAAATAGGTTTTTAATCAGCATTAAGAGTACAAATATACAACGCGATTTTGAAAAGGACGTATTAACTTATACTGCAGGATCTCAACAGTTTGGGACAAACACAAAAGACACAGCTTTCATCCCAAAAGATGTTCAAAATGTAATCCATTATTTTCCAAACAAGCTTGCATTTGACGCATCATGGAGACTCGCACTAACAAGAATCTACTGTTCTGACCTATCTGTAGCAAAATGGTTAGTTTTAGAACATACGTGGATAAATTTTTAACATTATTTTGCATCAAGGGGATAAGTTTTGTTAATTCTGTTCGTTTCGGGTACTCTCATAAAATTTGCCAGGCAATAGTGCATTGTTAAAAAGACTCGGTTMTTGCAGTTCAGTCGGGATATTTTATTGCAACCAGATGTAGAAAGTTGGTCCTGTTCCTAGAAGGTTCTGACCGTTGCGGCTCTTTTGTGTTTGGGGTACGCGACCCAAAAATTACGATGGTTAGCGCGCGAAACCCCTTAGTTTATAGTAAATTCGGCATTAGTTGATAGAAATGATTGATTCGATTGCTCAATCTCCTCAGAATATTAAGTAAGGATTTAGTTACGATTGGCAACCATGTGAAGTTTTTCCTGAAGTTTTCTTTACATGTTGTTGCATATGGAAATGAAGAATGTCGATCTTAGTAATTAAAAGTCGTTGCCATATTGCGTGGTATCTTAACTTCAGCTTGGGGATATCCACGAGTTAGTTAGGTCTGATTATAATTGTTTAGCTTTGGTTAGCTTTTATTTATATTTCGATAATCTGATAGTTGGACAATTGTTTGTCAACGAGAATATGACCAGTGCCGCGCTTTGAGAATAGCAAGTGGGGGTAGTTTTGACCAATCAGGTCTCAGTTCAGAAAATCCAGCAAGTAACGTATTTTTTTCAAAAGCTAGAATCTTCAGTCTACGTTCCATCGTTGATTGACGTATTCTTGGAAGATGCCTAACCTAACGTGCTTTTGCGTGGTGCTATGTTTATCTCTCTCAAAGAATATCGATCTCTCTCACGCACATTGAACAATGTACAAGATCTACCCGAAGGCAAGTGCTGCCTCTTAGTACCGTGTCAATATTAGGAACTGCGTCATCCTTGTTATGAACCGACATGCCACGTGCACAGCGAGGTACGGGGTTGAGGGTTTTGAGGGATATTCATCATTCATTGCCGAAAACGCAGGCAGGTAAAGTCGTAAAGAGGCAAAATGAAAAGGCAAACAGATGGGAATACTGGCGGTGCTCGGTACGTAACCAGCGAGCGTATAACGAAAAACAGATGTAAATTTCTTGTTTCAGTACGGGATGAGTTACTGCAACAATTCGTTAATCGTAAAAACATTACAATTCACATCAAAGAATATTTCAGTGATCGTTATAATCGACGGAAGTACTACGATATTTAAATTTTCCATGACTATTATTCGGGACAAAAAAAAACGCACGCGAGTATTTGTGACGGTTGAATTTTGATTTATATCGTGTCCAATAATTCTTGTCTGCTTTATTGTTTTATTCTGGCAATAATGCTAGTTTCAATATTTACCTAATTGGGTTTTACCAACATAAACGCTATATGACTTTATCTAGTTTTCTCAGGTCGTGCTATAACTTTTATTTATTTTTTGTCTTCGATTTCAAATAAAGCCTTCATTTGTGTAAGTACGTTAATTAGAGCATCCTGTACAATCCATTGCTAAGCCACAAAAGGGTTGCAACATCGGCTTTATTAGTTGTTTTACAACCCAGTCGTAAAAACAAAAATTAATTAAACATCCAACATATTCATCAAATTGTAATACTTATCCGTGAAACCCTGTTTCTTTTATATTTGGCAATTTTTTAATAAACTAAATTTATGATAACGTCATGTTAAATCTTACCTTAAGCTGCCTTTCATGCAAATTATGCTGTAAGAAAAGCTACAATGGAAATGTTTAAACATTAAAGAAACAGTGAATATGGAAAGCATTTTATTCAAACATGTTTTTGGGTCCCTACCTAACTTGTTAAGAGTGCCGTACTCGCCTTGGACTACGGAGAAAAGAGCACGAGCTGAGAAAAACTCCGATTCGTCCATACACAATTAAATTTGCAAAATGCAGAGTGAATATCTAATTTTCAAGGTTTGCCGTATTAACATGCCTTTTATGGCCTATTATGGCCTACAGCCTACAATAAACAATAACATACAAACTATTAAAAGAAAAAATCCTACATATTTACTGAAATTTTTTACAACAATGTATTTTTTTATTTATTAAGTTGATGACAAAATTCTCACTTTTCTGTGCGGTTTTATAGACTGCGACGAATATCTTTCTATGCACTCCCAGTTCAGAATACGAAATAACATAATTTTTATTAACAAATCCACAATAAAGCTTTTGTGGTCTCTACAGGAACTTATCCACGACTTGTATTTTTTCTCCAATAGTTGCATTAAAACATTCTTAATCTTGGATTTAATTCCATACTCAATCTTATACTGATTAAAACTCTCCATAAAGCAATTTAGGAGGAAAGTGACAATTTCACAGGTTTGCTCGGAAGGTCTTACCAAATAATCGATTTTTTCACTTATTCCAAAGTCTTTATAAAGAATAAATAATTCATTTGCTTTCAGTAACGAATTATCACTTTCTGTTAAACTTTCTGTGCAGTTATTGCATGACGTTTTTTTTAAATAAACTATAACACAGGTAACCCGCAACATAAACGTTAGTGTTAGTTTCCAATGTTGGCGTTGGACTGTGGTTGTTTACATCTGCTGAAGACAATTCTTCATCTGGATCTGGATCGTCTTCGTACATAGGAGCTTCTGTAGATGTAGATGGTTCAGCTGTTTGGAGTGACATTTCTTCATTATATCCTTCTAGCGACATTATTTCATCATCATCAACTTCACAATTAGCTGCTTCTACTGGCTTTTGCAGTCTAATGTGCATATTATGCTGAAGGGCAATTCTAAACTGCCCGTACCGTTGGCTGAGGATTATATCCACCCCTGTTTCTGATTACAGAAAACGCATTTTCGATTGCATCCTGTTGCAAACGAGATGTGAGTAAGTACTTCTTGCCCTCATCTTTTAATTGATTCCACAAACCGAGAACACTACGTATGGTCCATTCAAAGCCTCCAATGCAGTAAATGTTAGTTCGTAATTTGTTTTTTTCGTAAATCTCAATGGCACTGAAATAATTTATTGCATTTTCCTAGTGTTTGGGTGGGTAATGTTTTATAAATAGAAAGCGAGCATTTGTACGGATTCGATTCATGAACCCGTCCTGCTGTTAAGGCAATCAAAGATATTGTTAATATACTTTATAAAATTGGCAGTATTTACAGCAGAATCTGATTTTAATTGCCCTGTGGCTGAGCAAGTAAGTATTGCAGCAGAAAACAGAGTGGCTAAATACTTTGTGCTGCATATTTAACTCTCATCTTTTGAAATGTTGTCGGGTATACATGTTTGTCTGTAATCTTCAGCATTGCTCGTGTAGTCTTGCTACCCTTGTCAACTGTATATGTTTTTTTAAAATCAGACCACCGCACTACTTCTCCTTGAACAACAATGTCTAMTTTTTCGTTCATAMAATTATTTCGAAGGCTCTTTAATAGATGCGGCGGATCAAAGATGGTGTAGATAAACATGCTTGTTTATTGCAATTTTTGGGCTTTCTTTAGTTGCACCTAATATTGTATACGCTCTTCGATGTTTGCACCTTGATCGCAAACAAAGAATCCGGGGTTTTAAGCCAATAGAAATTAATTATTAACAACTTCTGTTACTAAGTTAGCTATAATTTCTCCCTTCACCGGACCACATGAGACATAGTAACAGAAGGGCAGCTTCCAGTTATACAGTAGACCCCTTATATAAAATAGCAGTGCCATGTTTCCTAAATTGTCTGTTCTTCCAAAGTTGCCAAAATCCTCGTACCTTCGATGACATCGATTAATTTGATTGTGATTAAGACATTTTTTTAGGGTATTTCATCGAACATGACAACACACTGTTTTTCATCGGAATTCATATTTCGCACTTTGAGTGTAAGTTTTTTTATTAATGACGTGTCGGTTCCGGTTTTTAAATTATATAATTTTGAGCCACTTTTGTATAGTGGAAATTCCAGGAAGAAGAAATCCCAAGTTCTTGCATAAAAATTTATAGTGCCTGGTGATTTTTAATAAAGAGTCAGTGCTAACTGGCTTCTCCGCGGGTGTCCACGTTGTTCTTCGTTTGTGGTAGCAATGCATGTAGATCATTGTTTTCACAGATTGGTGACTTATTGCGTAAAAGTGAACTAATACATTGTAGTGCTCGATAACGTGCTTTTTCGTCTCAACCTGGCGACCACAGCACTTTCTTTTTTAAATTTTTCTTGAGCTGTACAAATTTTCTTTTGAAGTGTCTGTTTTCTTGGTGTAGGGATATTACTTGCGGGGCTGGACATTAAAGCTACTTGCTTAATGAAAGACGACGAACTACTACATTCGTCACTTAAATGAGACGATGATGGTGTCGGTGTAGCTAACGATGAAGACCTAAGTGTTGAAGACATTGGTGACTTGAATATTATTTTCATTGGCTTCTGAGTCTGGTGAATCAGTCAGTGTGTCTTAAAGTTTTTTCGCAAACTATAGGTTCGAGCATTTTGTGTTTTCTTCACTCTTGGTGAATAGGCCAATTTCTCGCTGTCATCAGAGCTGCTTGATGCATTTTTGGCATGGCTAAGCTTTGCTTTAGCCTTAACTGTAATTTTGAAAATTTCCGTTACAAACTATAATAACTCGAAAAGCACGGTTTACTTCAGCAATAAGCGGTAAATAATATTACGAGTATATTCTAAATAATTAATTAAGTAAACCCATCCGGGTTCAACAAATGAACTATTTACTATACGGGCATTTGGTTGAGCCACAAACATTTTTTGTTTGCTATTCTTTAAATGAGTATCTTACAAATTCAATTAATGGCAAAACTATACTTTATTTTATGTACGTATGCTAAAATTTTTGTGCTATAACAATTTGTGAGTGGATGAAAATATTTTTGAATCTGATTTTGTCTTAACTTACTCCAAATCTTGATGATATTTCTAAGTAATCTAACAATAATGGTGTTTCGTGCTAACAATAGACATATAAATTACTAGTACCTATCCACTTATGCAGATTTAGCTATATTGCAAATAAGTATTTACGAAGCTCAGCATTTTATTTTTACTCTCCAAAATTAAATAGACTTGAAAAGTTGGTAAACATTCTATTAAAATTTTTAATATTTTAAAAATTCCTTAACAAGAACAAATACTTTAAAAACTTCGTATGAATTCCTAATTTTAAATTGGTCGCACGTTAAATTATGGGCAAGCTAATGTTAATAATTAAAAAAAAAACTTACGCTTGTTAAGATTTTTATATCCAAGCCCTTTTGATGATTCCATAGCAGGCCAATCAAAAAATTCTAAAATACAAGAAATGTATGAAAAGGTAGAAAAGACTTCCTACTTTTAACAAAACACTCATAAATATAATATAATCATCAGATATTTATGAATAAAAAAAAAGATTAATACCTTTTGCAACCGCTTTAGTAGATGTTGGCAGGGATGACCCTGAAGGATTATCTTTTTCCTCTGCTTCATTTCCTACATAAAAAGAAATATGAAAGACGAATGTAACAACAATAAAATTAAGCTTTCAGTAATATGCTACGGCACTGTTTTAATAATACTATTTTTACGTCATACAGTGCTTGCATTTAAATTAAGTTTAGAATTTCATGATAAAGAAAGTTATGTGTAAAATGAATACCATCTACAGTCAATTTTAGTTCATTTAAACGCTTGCATTTAAAACATTAATAATGAAAACACCGGCTATTATTTTTATGGTATTAAGAACAGTAGTCAAACAAGGTTTAGCAATTTTCAATAATACATTTACTTAAAGACTTAAGAAGAAGTTGAATTATAGATTAAACAATGAGTACTTACCTAATGGTGAATTATACCTTACAGGAACAGCATCTTGCGTCAAAAATTTGCGCGCGGCCCTATGATCTCGAAAACAGCTTTTAGAAAAATGTTTTTCACAAACTAGTTTTGCACCCAATACTTTTTCGTCACTAATTGTCAAAATATTTGGATTAGCACAGTTCACTACCCACAGTTTACAGCGAGATTTATCTTTGATTGGAAATTTGTAGAAACTCAAATGTGTGAATCCTTTCTAGAGTTTTGGCAAAAGGCGTACACACATCGATGGCTTGAAACCGTAAAGCTCATCATTAAATTTATCTATCACACGTAACTAACGTACATATACTAACAAAGCAATGCAGCTAAATATTTCGCTTCGTATCTGTTCAAGCCCGAAACGTACAAAATTATACTGTACTCTTGAAATACAAATGTAAATTCGGAAGAGGAAAAATAAGGAATAGTAGGTAGTATAATAACAACTGCAGACCAAATGTTTGCTAGTCCATTCAAACTAGCGCAATTATGTCGTATAAATATCCTTTGATATTTTGTCAAAATACCGACAATTGATGAGAAAATTGCAAACCAAATCTTGCAACCAAACTTTGTGCTTTAGGCCTTTGTATTCGCTGTCCGCCCCGGTGTTCGATGTCCGTAGCACGGTTTGCGCCGCGAATCATGCAGGCCGCAAGCACGTAGTGGGAAAGTAGGTATAATATACAGTTTTTTTTAAGTATAATAATTGTACTGCTGTATTTTTGCTCTCATATTAAACCAAAACCAATGTGGACTTTAGCACTGCATAACAGTCCAGAATAATAATTAAAGGTATGTTTCCCTCACATTAAATGGATTGCGCAAATGGCGCTTATTCCGCAATTTGTAAAAAGCGATCGGGTTTTTTAAAGAACGTAGAATGTTATATTTGTTCTCGTTTTGAGTACAAATGTTCATTCTAATTCTTTGGAGAAATGTATTATCCAACGATATACAACCATATGTGTATATCTGCATTATTTTATCAGGATATGCGCTATGCTTCTTATAAGGGCTGCGCGTGAAGTTCTATAGAAACATCATTTAAAACGCTACTGAATATTTAGAGTTAACTGGATGCTTACCTTACAGATAAAACAATCACTTAAGCTCGAAAGTGTTTTTTTTTAACAAAAACACTAAAGGCCGGTTGCACAAACGTGGATCAAAGTTAATTCGTGGTTGTTGCCAAGCAACGTCATGAATCCGGTGTTCTTTGTGTTGCTATAGCAATGACCGCGGATTAAACTCAGATTGATTTTGATCCACGTTTGTGCAACCGGCCCTATATTTTGCAAATATAATTATTGCTAATTGCGGCGTACTATTTCATATTATTATTTTTGGCCTATACTTTTACACATTTCAGTTATTCCACCTTTT